>LR738710.1:312210400-312221417 GCA_902687465.1 Secale cereale
GCTTAGTCAACGGATCTGCAACATTCAAATCCGTGTGTACTTTGCAAATGCTTATGTCCTCCTCCTTGACTGAATCGCGGATGGAATTGAAGCGTCGCTTTATGTGTCTGGTCCTCTTGTGAAACCTTGGTTCCTTGGCTAGAGCAATGGCACCAGTGTTGTCACAGAACAGAGTCATTGGGTTTAGTGCACTAGGCACAACTCCAAGATCTGTCATGAACTCCTTCATCCAGACACCTTCCTTTGCCGCCTCCGAGGCAGCTATGTACTCCGCTTCGCATGTAGAATCGGCTACCACGCTTTGCTTGGAACTGCACCAGCTTACCGCTCCCCCGTTGAGAATATATACGTATCCGGTTTGAGACTTAGAGTCATCCGGATCAGTGTCAAAGCTTGCATCGACGTAACCCTTTACGACGAGCTCTTGATCACCTCCATAAACGAGAAACATTTCCTTAGTCCTTTTCAGGTACTTTAGGATATTTTTTACCGCTGTCCAGTGATCCATACCAGGATTACTTTGAAACCTTCCGGCCATACTTATGGCAAGGCTGACATCTGGTCTTGTGCACAGCATTGCATACATGATAGAGCCTATGGCTGAAGCATAGGGGACGACACTCATCTTTTCTCTATCTTCCGCAGTCACTGGGCATTGAGTCTTACTCAACTTTGTACCTTGCAATACCGGCAAGAACCCCTTCTTGGATTGATCCATTTTGAACTTCTTCAAAACTTTATCAAGGTATGTACTTTGTGAAAGTCCTATCAAGCGTCTTGATCTATCTCTATAGATCTTGATGCCCAATATGAAAGCAGCTTCACCGAGATCCTTCATTGAAAAACTCTTGTTCAAATACCCCTTCACGCTATCCAAAAATTCTATATTGTTTCCAATCAGCAATATGTCATCCACATATAATATTAGAAACGCTATAGAGCTCCCACTCACTTTCTTGTAAATACAAGCTTCATTGTAAACTTGTACAAACCCAAACGCTTTGATCACCTCATCAAAGCGAAGATTCCAACTCCGAGATGCTTGCACCAGCCCATAAATGGAACGCTGGAGCTTGCATACTTTGTCAGCATTCTCTGGATCGACAAAACCTTCCGGTTGTATCATGTACAACTCTTCCTTAAGAAAACCGTTAAGGAACGCTGTTTTGACATCCATCTGCCAAATTTCATAATCGAAATATGCAGCTATTGCTAACATGATTCGGACGGATTTAAGCATCGCTACGGGTGAGAAAGTCTCATCGTAGTCAATCCCTTGAACTTGTGAAAAACCCTTTGCCACAAGTCGAGCTTTATACACGGTGACATTACCGTCAGCGTCCGTCTTCCTCTTAAAAATCCATTTATTCTGAATGGCCTTCCGCCCTTCAGGTAATACTTCCAAAGTCCATACTTTGTTTTCATACATGGATCCCATCTCGGATTTCATGGCCTCTAACCATTTGTCGGAATCTGGGCCCACCATCGCTTCTCCATAGCTCGTAGGTTCACCGTTGTCTAACAACATGACCTCCAAGACAGGGTTACCATACCACTCAGGTGCAGTGCGTACCCTTGTCGACCTACGAGGTTCGGTAGTAACTTGATCAGAAGCTTCTTGATCATCATCATTGGCTTCCTCTTCAACCGCTGCAGGCTCCACAAAAACATCTTTCTATGCTGCGTAACTCTCTGGTTGAAGCAGAGGTTCAATAACCTCATCAAGTTCTACCTTCCTCCCACTCAATTCTTTCAAGAGAAACTCTTTCTCGAGAAAGGACTCGTTCTTAGCGACAAACACTTTGCCTTCGGATCTGAGATAGAAGGTGTACCCAACAGTTTCTTTTGGGTATCCTATGAAGACACATTTGTCCGCTTTGGGTTCGAGCTTTTCTGGCTGAAGCCTTTTGACATAAGCATCGCAACCCCAAACCTTGAGAAAAGACAACTTAGGTTTCTTACCAAACCATAGTTCATACGGTGTTGTCTCAACGGACTTAGATGGAGCCCTATTTAAAGTGAATGCAGCTGTCTCTAACGCATATCCCCAGAACGATAGTGGCAAATCGGCAAGAGACATCATAGAACGCACCATATCTAATAGGGTTCGATTACGACGTTCGGACACACCATTACGCTGTGGTGTTCCAGGTGGCGTCAACTGTGAAACAATTCCACATTTTCTTAAGTGATTGCCAAACTCATAACTCAGATATTCTCCCCCTCGATCAGATCGTAGGAACTTGATCTTCTTGTTACGATGATTTTCAACTTCACTCTGAAATTGCTTGAACTTTTCAAAAGTTTCAGACTTATGCTTCATTAAGTAAATATACCCATATCTACTTAAGTCGTCAGTGAAGGTGAGAAAATAACGATATCCACCGCGTGTTGGAAATATGCCCTAGAGGCAATAATAAAAGAGTTATTATTATATTTCCTTGTTCATGATAATCGTTTATTATCCATGCTATAACTGTATTGATTGGAAACTCAGATACACGTGTGGATGAATAGACAGACTTTGTGTCCCTAGTGTGCCTCTACAGGACTAGCTCGTTGATCAAAGATGACCGCGGTTTCCAGGTCATAAGACATGAGTTGTCATTTGATAACGGGATCACATCATTAGGAGAATGATGTGATGGACGAGACCCAAACGTTAACATAGCTTTTGATCGTGTCAGTTATCGCTATAGTTTTCTGCATGTCAAGTATAAGTTCCTATGACCATGAGATCATGTAACTCACTGACACCGTAGGAGTGCTTTGTGTGTGCCAAACGTCGCAACGTAACTGGGTGACTATAAAGGTACTCTACAGGTATCTCCGAGGGTGTCTGTTGAGTTGACATGGATCGAGACTGGGATTTGTCACTCCGTGTGACGGAGAGGTATCTCCGGGCCCACTCGATAATACGTCATCTCAATGAGCTCAAAGTGACTAAGTAGTTGGTCACGGGATTATGTATTACGGTAACGAGTAAAGAGACTTGCCGGTAACGAGATTGAACTAGGTATAGAGATACCGACGATCGAATCTCGGGCAAGTAACATACCGACGAGACAAAGGGAACTGTATACGGGATTGCCTGAATCCTTGACATCGTGGTTCATCCGATGAGATCATCGAGAAACATGTAGGAGCCAATATGGGTATCCAGATCCCGCTATTGGTTATTGACCTGGGAGTGTCTCGGTCATGTCTACATGGTTTCCGAACCCGCAGGGTCTACACACTTAACGTTCGGTGACGCTAGGGTTGTTAGTGAGAAGAGTGCATGGTTACCGAAGGTCGTTCGGAGTCCCGGATGAGATCCCGGACATGACGAGGGTCTCCGGAATGGTCCGGAGACGAAGATTGATATATAGGATGAAAGGTTTCGGAGTACCGGAAGTGTTCCGGGGAGCATCGGGAAATCGGCGGAGTACCGGGAAGGTTTTCGGGGGGTCTGGAAGGTGTTCTGGGCCTATTGGGCCACAAAGGGGGACACCACAGCCCTCAGGGGGCTGTGCGCCCCCCCTGGGCCCTCTCCCCATGCGGCTAAGGGGGTGGGACCCCCTAGGGCTGGCCGCACCCCTTGAGGACTTGGGGGGCAAGGCACCTAGGGGGGAAACCCTAGGGCCTGGGCGCCTCCCCCTGCCCTGGCCGCCGCCCCCCTCCCCTTGCCCTGGCCGCCGGCCCCTAGGGGGAAACCCTAGGGCGCCCTAGCCTCTCCACCCCCCCTATATATAGTGGGGCAAAGGGAGGGCAGCCAACACAGTTCGTGCCTCGGTGCTGCCCTCCCTCTCCCGTCATATCTTCTTCTCCCGCGGTGCTTAGGCGAAGCCCTGCTGGAGTTCTTCTCCACCATCACCACCACGCCGTCGTGCTGCCGGTTCTCCATCAACCTCTCCTCCACCCCTTGCTGGATCAAGAAGGAGGAGACGTCCCCGAGCCGTACGTGTGAAGAACGCGGAGGCACCGTTGCTTCGGTGCTAGGTCTTCGGCGATCTGAATCGCGACGAGTACGACTCCATCATCCGCGTTCATAACGCTTCCGCTTAGCGATCTACAAGGGTACGTAGATCACACTCCTTCCTCGTAGTTGCATCTACTAGATTGATCTTGGTGAACGGTAGGAAAAATTTTTGTTTCCCATGCAACGTTCTCCAACAGGGAGTGTGATCTACGTACCCTTGTAGATCGCTAAGCGGAAGCGTTATGAACGCGGATGATGGAGTCGTACTCGTCGCGATTCAGATCGCCGAAGACCTAGCACCGAAGCAACGGTGCCTCCGCGTTCTTCACACGTACGGCTCGGGGACGTCTCCTCCTTCTTGATCCAGCAAGGGGTGGAGGAGAGGTTGATGGAGAACCGGCAGCACGACGGCGTGGTGGTGATGGTGGAGAAGAACTCCAGCAGGGCTTCGCCTAAGCACCGCGGGAGAAGAAGATATGACGGGAGAGGGAGGGCAGCACCGAGGCACGAACTGTGTTGGCTGCCCTCCCTTTGCCCCACTATATATAGGGGGGGTGGAGAGGCTAGGGCGCCCTAGGGTTTCCCCCTAGGGGCCGGCGGCCAGGGCAAGGGGAGGGGGGCGGCGGCCAGGGCAGGGGGAGGCGCCCAGGCCCTAGGGTTTCCCCCCCTAGGTGCCTTGCCCCCCAAGCCCAAGGGGTGCGGCCAGCCCTAGGGGGTCCCACCCCCTTAGCCGCATGGGGAGAGGGCCCAGGGGGGGCGCACAGCCCCCTGAGGGCTGTGGTGTCCCCCCTTGTGGCCCAATAGGCCCAGAACACCTTCCGGACCCCCCGAAAACCTTCCCGGTACTCCGCCGATTTCCCGATGCTCCCCGGAACACTTCCGGTACTCCGAAACCTTTCATCCTATATATCAATCTTCGTCTCCGGACCATTCCGGAGACCCTCGTCATGTCCGGGATCTCATCCGGGACTCCGAACAACCTTCGGTAACCATGCACTCTTCTCACTAACAACCCTAGCGTCACCGAACGTTAAGTGTGTAGACCCTGCGGGTTCGGAAACCATGTAGACATGACCGAGACACTCCCAGGTCAATAACCAATAGCGGGATCTGGATACCCATATTGGTCCCTACATGTTTCTCGATGATCTCATCGGATGAACC
This sequence comes from Secale cereale, assembly GCA_902687465.1. Taxonomy (NCBI): domain Eukaryota; kingdom Viridiplantae; phylum Streptophyta; class Magnoliopsida; order Poales; family Poaceae; genus Secale; species Secale cereale. Next base: position 312,215,526 of record LR738710.1, read on the forward strand.
ACGATGTCAAGGATTCAGGCAATCCCGTATACAGTTCCCTTTGTCTCGTCGGTATGTTACTTGCCCGAGATTCGATCGTCGGTATCTCTATACCTAGTTCAATCTCGTTACCGGCAAGTCTCTTTACTCGTTACCGTAATACATAATCCCGTGACCAACTACTTAGTCACTTTTGAGCTCATTGAGATGACGTATTACCGAGTGGGCCCGGAGATACCTCTCCGTCACACGGAGTGACAAATCCCAGTCTTGATCCATGTCAACTCAACAGACACCCTCGGAGATACCTGTAGAGTACCTTTATAGTCACCCAGTTACGTTGCGACGTTTGGCACACACAAAGCACTCCTACGGTGTCAGTGAGTTACATGATCTCATGGTCATAGGAACTTATACTTGACATGCAGAAAACTATAGCGATAACTGACACGATCAAAAGCTATGTTAACGTTTGGGTCTCGTCCATCACATCATTCTCCTAATGATGTGATCCCGTTATCAAATGACAACTCATGTCTTATGACCTGGAAACCGCGGTCATCTTTGATCAACGAGCTAGTCCTGTAGAGGCACACTAGGGACATAAAGTCTGTCTATTCATCCACACGTGTATCTGAGTTTCCAATCAACACAGTTATAGCATGGATAATAAACGATTATCATGAACAAGGAAATATAATAATAACTCTTTTATTATTGCCTCTAGGGCATATTTCCAACAGTCTCCCACTTGCACTAGAGTCAATAATCTAGCATTACAAGGTAATGAATCTAACACCCATAGAGTCTTGGTGTTGATCGTGCTTAGCCCGTGGAAGAGGCTTAGTCAACGGATCTGCAACATTCAAATCCGTGTGTACTTTGCAAATGTTTATGTCCTCCTCCTTGACCGAATCGCGGATGGAATTGAAGCGTCGCTTTATGTGTCTGGTCCTCTTGTGAAACCTTGGTTCCTTGGCTAGAGCAATGGCACCAGTGTTGTCACAGAACAGAGTCATTGGGTTCAGTGCACTAGGCACAACTCCAAGATCTGTCATGAACTCCTTCATCCAGACACCTTCCTTTGCTGCCTCCGAGGCAGCTATATACTCCGCTTCACATGTAGAATCAGCTACCACGCTCTGCTTGGAACTGCACCAGCTTACCGCTCCCCCGTTGAGAATATATACGTATCCGGTTTGAGACTTAGAGTCATCCGGATCAGTGTCAAAGCTTGCATCGACGTAACCCTTTACGACGAGCTCTTGATCACCTCCATCAACGAGAAACATCTCCTTAGTCCTTTTCAGGTACTTTAGGATATTCTTGACCGCTGTCCAGTGATCCATACCAGGATTACTTTGAAACCTTCCGGCCATACTTATGGCAAGGCTGACATCTAGTCTTGTGCACAGCATTGCATACATGATAGAGCCTATGGCTGAAGCATAGGGGACGACACTCATCTTTTCTCTATCTTCCGCAGTCACTGGGCATTGAGTCTTACTCAACTTTGTACCTTGCAATACCGGCAAGAACCCCTTCTTGGATTGATCCATTTTGAACTTCTTCAAAACTTTATCAAGGTATGTACTTTGTGAAAGTCCTATCAAGCGTCTTGATCTATCTCTATAGATCTTGATGCCCAATATGAAAGCAGCTTCACCGAGATCCTTCATCGAAAAACTCTTGTTCAAATACCCCTTCACGCTATCCAAAAATTCTATATTGTTTCCAATCAGCAATATGTCATCCACATATAATATTAGAAACGCTATAGAGCTCCCACTCACTTTCTTGTAAATACAAGCTTCATTGTAAACTTGTACAAACCCAAAGGCTTTGATCACCTCATCAAAGCGAAGATTCCAACTCCGAGATGCTTGCACCAGCCCATAAATGGAACGCTGGAGCCTGCATACTTTGTCAGCATTCTCTGGATCGACAAAACCTTCCGGTTGCATCATATACAACTCTTCCTTAAGAAAACCGTTAAGGAACGCTGTTTTGACATCCATCTGCCAAATTTCATAATCGAAATATGCAGCTATTGCTAACATGATTCGGACGGATTTAAGCATCGCTACGGGTGAGAAAGTCTCATCGTAGTCAATCCCTTGAACTTGTGAAAAACCCTTTGCCACAAGTCGAGCTTTATACACGGTGACATTACCGTCAGCGTCCGTCTTCCTCTTAAAAATCCATTTATTCTGAATGGCCTTCCGCCCTTCAGGTAATACTTCCAAAGTCCATACTTTGTTTTCATACATGGATCCCATCTCGGATTTCATGGCCTCTAACCATTTGTCAGAATCCGGGCCCACCATCGCTTCTCCATAGCTCGTAGGATCACCGTTGTCTAACAACATGACCTCCAAGACAGGGTTACCATACCACTCAGGTGCAGTGCGTACCCTTGTCGACCTACGAGGTTCAGTAGTAACTTGATCAGAAGCTCCTTGATCATCATCATTGGCTTCCTCTTCAACCTCTGCAGGCTCCACAAAAACATCTTTCTGTGCTGCGCTACTCTCTGGTTGAAGCAGAGGTTCAATAACCTCATCAAGTTCTACCTTCCTCCCACTCAATTCTTTCGAGAGAAACTCTTTCTCGAGAAAGGACCCGTTCTTAGCGACAAACACTTTGCCCTCGGATCTGAGATAGAAGGTGTACCCAACTGTTTCTTTTGGGTATCCTATGAAGACACATTTGTCCGCTTTGGGTTCGAGCTTTTCTGGCTGAAGCCTTTTGACATAAGCATCGCAACCCCAAACCTTGAGAAAAGACAACTTCGGTTTCTTACCAAACCACAGTTCATACGGTGTTGTCTCAACGGACTTAGATGGAGCCCTATTTAAAGTGAATGCAGCTGTCTCTAACGCATATCCCCAAAACGATAGTGGCAAATCGGCAAGAGACATCATAGAACGTACCATATCTAATAGGGTTCGATTACGACGTTCGGACACACCATTACGCTGTGGTGTTCCAGGTGGTGTCAACTGTGAAACAATTCCATATTTTCTTAAGTGATCACCAAACTCATAACTCAGATATTCTCCCCCTCGATCAGATCGTAGGAACTTGATCTTCTTGTTACGATGATTTTCAACTTCACTCTGAAATTGCTTGAACTTTTCAAAAGTTTCAGACTTATGCTTCATCAAGTAAATATACCCATATCTACTTAAGTCGTCAGTGAAGGTGAGAAAATAACGATATCCACCGCGCCGTTACACTCATCGGACCGCACACATCAGTATGTATGATTTCCAATAAGTCACTTGCCCGTTCCATTGTCCCTGAAAACGGGGTCCTTGTCATCTTGCCCATGAGGCACGGCTCGCACGTGTCAAGTGATTCAAAATCAAGAGACTCCAAAAGCCCATCAGCATGGAGCTTCCTCATGCGTTTTACGCCGATATGACCCAGACGGCAGTGCCACAAGAAAGTGGTATTATCATTATCAACTCTACATCTTTTGGCATCAATGTTATGAACATGTGTATCATCACTATCGAGATTCAATAAGAATAAACCCCTAACTTCGGGTGCATGACCATAAAAGATATTACTCATATAAATAGAACAACCATTATTCTCTGACTTAAATGAGTAACCGTCTCGCAATAAACAAGATCCAGATATAATGTTCATGCTTAACGCAGACACTAAATAACAATTATTCAGGTTCATAACTAATCCCGATGGTAATCGAAGAGCGAGCGTGCCGACGGCGATCACATCAACCTTGGAACCATTTCCCACGCGCATCGTCACTTCGTCCTTCGCCAGCCTCCGTTTATTCCGCAGTTCCTGTTTAGAGTTGCAAATGTGAGCAACCGAACCGGTATCAAATACCCAGGCACTACAACGAGAGTTGGTAAGGTACACATCAATAACATGTATATCACATATACCTTTGTTGTTGTTGTTGTTGGCCCCCTTCTTGTCTGCCAGATACTTGGGGCAGTTCCGCTTCCAGTGGCCGTTCCCCTTGCAATAGAAACACTCAGTCTCTGGCTTAGGCCCAGCCTTGGGTTTCTTCACTGGATGAGCAACTGCCTTGCCACCCTTCTTAGAGTTACCCTTCTTGCCCTTGCCATTTTTCTTGAAACTGGTGGTTTTATTGACCATCAACACTTGATACTCCTTCTGGATGTCTGCCTCAGCGACTTTCAGCATCGAAAACAGCTCGGCGATGGTTTTGTTCATCCCTTGCATGTTATACTGCTGCACGAAGCTCTTGTAGCTAGGCGGGAGTGACTGGAGAATTCTGTCAATGATAGCCTCATCCGGGAACACAAGTCCCAGATCAGCTATGCGGGTATAGTACCCAGACATCTTCAGTAAGTGCTCACTGACAGACGAATTCTCCTCCATCTTGCAGGCAAAGAATTTATCGGTGGTCTCATACCTCTTGATCTTAGCATTCTTTTCAAAGATGAACTTCAACTCCTGGTACATCTCATATGCCCCATGACGTTCAAAACGCCTTTGAAGTCCTCCTTCCAAACCATACAACATGGCACACTGCACTATTGAGTAGTCATCCGAACGCGACTGCCAGACGTTCATAACATCCGCAGAGGCTGTAGGAGCGGGGGGTTCACCTAGCGGTGCATTTAGGACATAAACCTTTTGGGCAGCTGTGAGGATGATCCTCAGATTGCGGAGCCAGTCCACAAAGTTGCTCCCATCATCTTTCAGTTTAGCTTTCTCTAGGAACGCATTAAAATTCAGGGGAGCTACTGCGCGAGCCATCTACAACAAAAGATTTGCAAAGACATTTTAGACTATTGTTCATGATAAGTGAGTTATTACCTAATCAAATTATTTATAACTCCCACTCAAATTGACATCCCTCTGGTCATTCGAGCGTGACATGATCCAGATCCACCAACCCAAGTCCGATCATCACGTGATATGAGGTGGTGTCAATGGTGAACATCTACATGTTGATCATATCTACTATATGACTCATGCTCGACCTTTCGGTCTTCCGTGTTCCGAGGCCATGTCTGTACATGCTAGGCTCGTCAAGTCTAACCCGAGTGTTCTGCATGTGCAAAACTGGCTTGCACCCGTTGTATGCGAACGTAGAGTCTATCACACCCGATCATCACGTGGTGCTTCGAAACGACGAACCTTCGCAACGGCGCACACTCGGGGGGAACACAATTTTATCTTGAAATTTTAGTGAAGGATCATCTTATAATGCTACCGTCGTCCTAAGCAAAATAAGATGCATAAAAGGATTAACATCACATGCAAATCATAAGTGACATGATATGGCCATCAACTCGTGCTTTTGATCTCCATCTCCAAAGCACCGGCATGATCTCCATCGTCACCGGCGCCACACCATGATCCCCATCATCATGATCTCCATCATCGTGTCGCCCTCGGGGTTGTCGCGCGCCCACCATGCTCTTACTACCATTGCTACCGTTTAGCGATAAAGTAAAGCATTACAAAGCGCTTAATGATTGACACGCAGGTCATACAAAAATTAAAGACAACCCTATGGCTCCTGCCGGTTGCCGTATACATCGACATGCAAGTCGATATTAACTATTACAACATGATCATCTCATACATCAAATATATCTCATCATGTCATTGGCCATATCATATCACATACATACCCTGCAAAAACAAGTTAGACGTCCTCTAATTTGTTGTTGCATGTTTTACGTGGCTGCTATGGGTATCTAGCAAGAACGCTTCTTACCTACGCAAAGCCACAACGGTGATATTTAAGTTGCTATTTAACCTTCTACAAGGACCGCCTTGTTCTGTTCCGATTCAACTAAGATAGGAGAGACAGACACCCGCCAGCCATCTTATGCAACAAAAGTCACATGTCTGTCGATGGAACCGGTCTCATGTACGTGGACATGTAAAGTTGGT
>LR738710.1:312221427-312300124 GCA_902687465.1 Secale cereale
AAGGGAGGGCAGCCAACACAGTTCGTGCCTCGGTGCTGCCCTCCCTCTCCCGTCATATCTTCTTCTCCCGCGGTGCTTAGGCGAAGCCCTGCTGGAGTTCTTCTCCACCATCACCACCACGCCGTCGTGCTGCCGGTTCTCCATCAACCTCTCCTCCACCCCTTGCTGGATCAAGAAGGAGGAGACGTCCCCGAGCCGTACGTGTGAAGAACGCGGAGGCACCGTTGCTTCGGTGCTAGGTCTTCGGCGATCTGAATCGCGACGAGTACGACTCCATCATCCGCGTTCATAACGCTTCCGCTTAGCGATCTACAAGGGTACGTAGATCACACTCCTTCCTCGTAGTTGCATCTACTAGATTGATCTTGGTGAACGGTAGGAAAAAATTTTTGTTTCCCATGCAACGTTCCCCAACACCGCGCGCCGTGACACTCATCGGACCACACACATCAGTATGTATGATTTCCAATAAGTCACTTGCCCGTTCCATTGTCCCTGAAAACGGGGTCCTCGTCATCTTGCCCATGAGGCACGGCTCGCATGTGTCAAGTGATTCAAAATCAAGAGACTCCAAAAGTCCATCAGCATGGAGCTTCCTCATGCGTTTTACGCCGATATGACCCAGACGGCAGTGCCACAAGAAAGTGGTATTATCATTATCAACTCTACTTCTTTTGGCATCAATGTTATGAACATGTGTATCATCACTATCGAGATTCAATAAGAATAAACCCCTCACTTCGGGTGCATGACCATAAAACATATTACCCATATAAATAGAACAACCTTTATTCTCTGATTTAAATGAGTAACCGTCTCGCATCAAACAAGATCCAGATATAATGTTCATGCTTAACGCAGGCACTAAATAACAATTATTCAGGTTCATAACTAATCCCGATGGTAATCGAAGAGCGAGCGTGCCGACGGCGATCACATCAACCTTGGAACCATTTCCCACGCGCATCGTCACTTCGTCCTTCGCCAGCCTCCGTTTATTCCGCAGTTCCTGTTTAGAGTTGCAAATGTGAGCAACCGAACCGGTATCAAATACCCAGGCACTACAACGAGAGTTGGTAAGGTACACATCAATAACATGTATATCACATATACCTTGCTTGTTGTTGTTGTTGGCCCCCTTCTTGTCTGCCAGATACTTGGGGCAGTTCCGCTTCCAGTGGCCGTTCCCCTTGCAATAGAAACACTCAGTCTCTGGCTTGGGCCCAGCCTTGGGTTTCTTCACTGGATGAGCAACTGCCTTGCCACCCTTCTTAGAGTTACCCTTCTTGCCCTTGCCATCTTTCTTGAAACTGGTGGTTTTATTGACCATCAACACTTGATACTCCTTTTGGATGTCTGCCTCAGCGACTTTCAGCATCGAAAACAGCTCGGCGATGGTTTTGTTCATCCCTTGCATGTTATACTGCTGTACGAAGCTCTTGTAGCTAGGCGGGAGTGACTGGAGAATTCTGTCAATGATAGCCTCATCCGGGAACACAAGTCCCATATCAGCTATGCGGGTATAGTACCCAGACATCTTCAGTAAGTGCTCACTGACAGACGAATTCTCCTCCATCTTGCAAGCAAAGAATTTATCGGTGGTCTCATACCTCTCGATCTTGGCATTCTTTTCAAAGATGAACTTCAACTCCTGGAACATCTCATATGCTCCATGACGTTCAAAACGCCTTTGAAGTCCTCCTTCCAAGCTATACAATATGGCACACTGCACTATTGAGTAGTCATCCGAACGCGACTGCCAGGCGTTCATAACGTCCGCAGAGGCCTGAGGAGCGGGGGGTTCACCTAGCGGTGCATTTAAGACATAAACCTTTTGGGCAGCTGTGAGGATGATCCTCAGATTGCGGAGCCAGTCCACAAAGTTGCTCCCATCATCTTTCAGTTTAGCTTTCTCTAGGAACGCATTAAAATTCAGGGGAGCTACTGCGCGAGCCATCTACAACAAAAGATTTGCAAAGACATTTTATACTATTGTTCATGATAAGTGAGTTATTACCTAATCAAATTATTTATAACTCCCACTCAAATTGACATCCCTCTGGTCATTCGAGCGTGACATGATCCAGATCCACCAACCCAAGTCCGATCATCACGTGAGATGAGGTGGTGTCAATGGTGAACATCTACATGTTGATCATATCTACTATATGACTCATGCTCGACCTTTCGGTCTTCCGTGTTCCGAGGCCATGTCTGTACATGCTAGGCTCGTCAAGTCTAACCCGAGTGTTCTGCATGTGCAAAACTGGCTTGCACCCGTTGTATGCGAACGTAGAGTCTATCACACCCGATCATCACGTGGTGCTTCGAAACGACGAACCTTCGCAACGGCGCACACTCGGGGGGAACACAATTTTATCTTGAAATTTTAGTGAAGGATCATCTTATAATGCTACCGTCGTCCTAAGCAAAATAAGATGCATAAAAGGATTAACATCACATGCAAATCATAAGTGACATGATATGGCCATCAACTCGTGCTTTTGATCTCCATCTCCAAAGCACCGGCATGATCTCTATCGTCACCGGCGCCACGCCATGATCCCCATCATCATGATCTCCATCATCGTGTCGCCATCGAGGTTGTCGTGCGCCCACCATGCTCTTACTACTATTGCTACCGCTTAGCGATAAAGTAAAGCATTACATAGCGCTTAATGATTGACACGCAGGTCATACAAAAATTAAAGACAACCCTATGGCTCCTGCCGGTTGCCGTATGTATCGACATGCAAGTCGATATTAACTATTACAACATGATCATCTCATACATCAAATATATCTCATCATGTCATTGGCCATATCATATCACATACATACCCTGCAAAAACAAGTTAGACGTCCTCTAAATTGTTGTTGCATGTTTTACGTGGCTGCTATGGGTATCTAGCAAGAACGCTTCTTACCTACGCAAAGCCACAACGGTGATATTCAAGTTGCTATTTAACCTTCTACAAGGACCGCCTTGTTCTATTCCGATTCAACTAAGATAGGAGAGACAGACACCCGCCAGCCATCTTATGCAACAAAAGTCACATGTCTGTCGATGGAACCGGTCTCATGTACGTGGACATGTAAAGTTGGTCCGGGCCGCTTCATCCCATAATACCGCTGAATCAAGAAAGACTAAGGAGGGAAGCAATCTAAACATCAACGTCCACAAACCCTTTTGTGTTCTACTCGTGAAAGCATCTACGCAAGAACCTGGCTCTGATACCACTGTTGGGGAACGTTGCATGGGAAACAAAAAATTTTCCTACGTTCACCAAGATCAATCTAGGAGATGCATCTACGAGGGGAGAGTTGGATCCACATACCCTTGTAGATCGCTAAGCGGAAGCGTTCAAGAACGCGGTTGATGGAGTCGTACTCGCCGCGATTCAGATCGCCGAAGATCCTAGCACCGAAGCAACGGTGCCTCCGCGTTCTTCACACGTACAGCTCGGGGACGTCTCCTCCTTCTTGATCCAGCAAGGGGGAAGGAGAGGTTGATGGAGACACCGGCAGCACGACGGCGTGGTGGTGATGGTGGTGGAGGATTCCAGCAGGGCTTCGCCAAGCACCGCGGGAAAACGAAGATGGATGTGGGAGAGGGAGGGCAGCGCCGAGGCACGAACGTGTGTGGCTGCCCTCCCTCTGCCTCTCTTTATATAGGGGGAGTAGAGGGGAGGGGGCGCCCTAGGGTTTCCCCTAGGGGCCGGCGGCCAGGCTAGATGGGAAGGGGGCGGCGCCCCTTGGGGCTAGGGTTTCCCCCCCAGGTGCCTTGCCCCCCAAGCCTAAGGGGGTGCGGCAGCCCTAGGGGGGTCCACCCCCCTTGGCGCATGAGGAGAGGGCCCAGGGGGGGCGCACAGCCCTATGAGGGCTGTTGTGTCCCCTCTTTGTGGCCCATTAGGCCCGAAACTCCTTCCGGGACCCCCGAAACCCCTTTCGGACATCCGCCGACTTCCCGTTGCTCCCCGGAACACTTCCGGACTCCGATCACTCTCATCCTATATATCAATCTTCGTCCCCGGACCATTCCGGAGACCCTCGTCACGTCCGGGATCTCATCCGGGACTCCGAACAACCTTCGGTAACCATGCACTGTTCTCACTAACAACCCTAGCGTCACCGAACCTTAAGTGTGTAGACCCTGCGGGTTCGGAAACTATGCAGACATGACCGAGACACTCCCAGGTCAATAACCAATAGCGGGATCTGGATACCCATATTGGTTCCCACACGTTCCTCGATGATCTCATCGGATGAACCACGATGTCAAGGATTCAGGCAATCCCGTATACAGTTCCCTTTGTCTCGTCGGTATGTTACTTGCCCGAGATTCGATCGTCGGTATCTCTATACCTAGTTCAATCTCGTTACCGGCAAGTCTCTTTACTCGTTACCGTAATACATAATCCCGTGACTAACCACTTAATCACTTTGAGCTCATTGAGATGATGTATTACCGAGTGGGCCCGGAGATACCTCTCCGTCACACGGAGTGACAAATCCCAGTCTCGATCCATGTCAACTCAACAGACACCTTCGGAGATACCTGTAGAGTACCTTTATAGTTATTTGTGTCTCTAGCATTTTATTCTTTACCTATCTCTTCATCCAAATCAGGCCACTGGTTTGACTCGTTCAACCCGGGGACTCGGTGGCTGGCCGGCTCGGTCACTACCCATCACCTCGCTTAATGTTTCCTGATGTGTTGGGATTACCGTGGTCTCCCGCTCTGCCTTAAGACACAAGTCCGGCTTCGGTCGTCGGCTGGCAAGCGCGCAAAGGCCAGAGCACCAGCATGCCACGAAAACAAGGCAAGGGACCGCCGGGTCACCCAACTCGGCCACACGACGAACAGTTAAATCACCACACGGCCGGCTGCCGGATCACTACGAGCCGGCCGACTGCATGTTTCGCTCACGCTCAACATTTCGAACGCCTAACTACTGCACGCTTTCTCCCAAAGGCCAAACTACTTGTCACACACCGGAGCCTCGGCTATCAGACTTGCGGGGGGGGGCAGCCCGAGGGGGAAAACACAGAAGAACGGCTCGACAGAGGAAAAGCAAGAGCGCAAAAATTCATGACATTTATACACAACGTTTAATTCAAACATGCCCAAGGCCAGAATTCATTACCCCCAAATACACCCAGTGGGTGGGGTGGACCTGCTACCCAACAGAAATTTCTGCAAATATTTCAAACAAGCGGCCTCAGGCATCCGCCTCCGCGCCCGTCGGGCCCGTCGTGGTGCCAGTGTCTCCGTCGTCGACGCCCGCGGTAGACACCCATCTCCTCGGAACAGCCGTCCAGATCTGTCAGGAGCAGGCCAAAGTCGTCGACAGGCACGACTCCGCCGTCTTCCATACTCTCCGGCTGGAACTCGTCGTGGAAGGAGAACCCGACGATGTAGCTGGCCCGGGCAATCCGGCCGACCTCCGCCTGCAGCTGGCTCTCCGAGCTGGCGAGCTGGCCCATCAGCGCCTCCAGTGATAGGTACGGATGCCAAGACAACGCCAACCTAAGCGCCATCTCGGCACCGGCACGGGCGGCGTAAAGGCGCCAGTAATGGAGCTGATCCAGCCCCGCCTCAAGTCACCACGCAAGATGCAAGAAGCTGTTCGGTGAAGCGGAGCTCGGCCTAAGGGCCGCCGTCATTGCCATGTCGGCTTCAGAGAGCCGCGCCATCTGCCCACCCAAGGCTTGCAGATGAGCCTCGGCGGTGGCCATGAGCTCCGAGAAGGTCCAGGCCACATTCGGATCAGTCCCAAAGCCGACCACGCCCTCCGAATCACGCTGGAAGCGGACCACCTCCTCCGCTAGCTCCGGCCTCTCCGGGAAGACCCCTGTCAAGAAGAGAATAAGAAGAGAGTTGCTATGAAAAGAGAAGCCGGAACCCTAGCCCGGCAAAAGACCCAAAGAAAGCACTTATTGGAGAAGGATTCTTCCACGTGTTGTGCTTCAAGCAACGTACCACGCCGTTCCTGGTCGAGGGCACGGTTGCGATCCTTGACCATCGCCTCCAGTTGGGTGACCGTGGCTTTGGCCGCTTTCAGCTCGGCGTCCTTGTCCGTGGCTGCCTTCTCGGCCTCCTCCGCCGCGGCCACCAGCCCCTTCAGGCGCTCCACCTCGGCTTGGAGCTGACCCTTGTCGTTGGCCAGCTTGCCGCGCTGCTGGTCCACCTTGGCAAGGGCCCGCTGCTCTCCACGACCTTGACGGTTTCCGCCCGGAGCTGCTCCACCTCAGCCTCGAGCGCCTGCCGGGCTCCCGTCGCCTCCTCCCTCGACCGCGCCACCGCGGCTGCGGAAGAACGACTCAGAAACAAAGAACCACTCGAAGACTCGCAAGAAAGAAATGAAAAAATGCAAGGAAAAGTACCCGTCACGACGCGGAGCTCCTCCTCCTTGGAGGCCAGCTGATCATTGAGCCGCTCGTGCGCCTCAAGAAGCCGGCTGTAGACGCTGGCCCGATAGGAGTCTAGTTGCTACAGAACAAAATAACGATCAATAAGAAAAATAGCAGTTTGAAGATTCGACCTGGCCCAAATCTTGGGGACTACACCAAGTGGGTGCGCTGGTGCGCCCCCACTAAGAAGAAACAAGCAAGAAGAAGAAAGGACTTACGAGCACGTCGTCCTCCAGCTCCTGCGCCTACTCCAGCTCGACCTGGGCATAGGCCTGGACCCGGTCCGCCCGCCCTCGCAGGCGCCAGGTCACGGTGGCCATTGCCGCCTCCTCCTGGGATGGCGGCCCAAAGAAGACCTCGCCGGCTCCATGCCATGGTGGCTTCGGCCCAATGGCCCGGCGGTCCCTGGGTCGGAGCACCAGGGCATGCTCGCCACTGGCCGCCTGCCCTGCGGCCGACGTCCTCTCCGGCGCCACCACCGTCGGCGCCCCCTACGGCGCTGTCCGTAGCGCCTCCCCCAAGATGGCGTCACCGCTACCTTCGCTGGCTCCCGCCCGCTTGGCCGCGTCGGCCCGCGGCGGGGTCCCGTCCCCGATGACCACGACCTCCTAGTCGAGATCCATCACATCCGCATGGCTGCCCTGACCGTACTCCTCCAACGACGGCATGAAAGCCGTCGCCGCCACCGTTGTCCTGGCCGGCATCTCCAGCCACGCCGGCTCGCGCCAATGCCTCCACGGTGCTGGTCCAAGCCCGGGTTGACGCCGCCTTCAACTCGGCCTCGTCCCGGTCCCGGTCCCGGCAAACCCGGCCTTCTATGTTGGGCGGATCTAGACCAAGGTTCGGATCTGCCCGCCCCTCCTCCTCGTTCCGGTCGACGGCGCCGGAACGGCTCCTTCGGAACCCAGCACCCTCGGGGGACGTGGCCTCCGCTGGCACCAGCGCCAACAAGATCGGTGATCTGAAAAATCAAGACAAGTAAGCAAAGAAGGGCTCCACAGAGCCACTCAGCTCAAGCCACAGAAAAACTCGCTTCGGCAGCACCGGCACAACGTGCCTCATCTGCTGGGTGACACCCCTCCTCTTGGCGGCTGGCTTCACGCCCCCAACCATGCCCACTGCGCGCTTCATGGTCGGAGCCTGCAGCACGGCGCTGCCCTTCCCGTGCGTCCGGCTCATCGCCGGCACCACCCGAGATGACCCGGCGCCGGCCAAGCTGCCGCCTCGTCCGCCCGTCGCCGTTGATGCCACCCGAAGACGACCCGGCTCCAACCGTGCCGCCCGGTGCAGCTACACCAACAACCCACGTCAGCACCTCCGGCACCGTCCCGTAAACGGCGACAAAAGAAAGAAAGATGGGCTCACCGGATCGATGCCCCGCGCCCGCCTCGGCGGCCGCTCCCTCCACTCCGACGTGGGCCTCGGGCTCCTCCGAGATGGTGCGCACCACATGCGTCCCCATCCGGTCGTAAGGATGCCGGATGGCATTCATAAGCACCTCCCGCGTCGCATCCGGACGGATAAGAAAATGTGCGGCAGCGAAATATGGAGACTAGGGACTCACCATTGGTGCCGGGTTCGCGTGACTATACGGGGCCTTCCCGTAATGCTAGTTGTTCGGCAGGTTGGCCTTGGAGATGTCGTTGACCCAGCGCGCGACCTAGTCCACCCTCAGCCGCAGGTTGGACATGTTGTCTGGGTCCTCAAGGCCGGTAATCTAGCCGATGAGATGGACGCGCTGCTGCAGTGGCAGCACCCGCCGAGCGATGAAGGCGGTGATGAGGTCATTGTCGGAGAGTCCTTCCCGCTCCGTCATCACCGCCACCCGCTCGCACAGATTAAGCACCACCTGCGACGGGCGCTTGGGGTAGTACGACCAATTCTGTTTCGCCCACGGCGGCGAGTTGATGAATGGCGGCAGATTGAGGCGGTCTGCGCCCAGATTGCGGATGTAGAAGAAAGAATGATGCCACTTCTTGGCAGAATCCTCCAGCGGCACCATGGGGTGTTCGTCCCCTGGCAGCCTGCAGATGACAGCGGCCCCGCACTCCGACATCTCACCGGCCTTCGGCCCCTGCTGCTTCAGGGTGACGAGGCGCGCGAAGAGGTCGAGGGACGGCTCGACTCCGAGGTATGCCTCATAGAGCATGACGAAACCCGAGAGTTGCACGATGGCACCGGCTCCAAGATGGTGGGGCTAGAGCCCCAAGAACTCCAGGAACTCGCGGAAGAGGTTTCTAGCAGGTAGCCCAAACCCACGCTTGAAGTGCGTGAAGAAAACCACGCGCTCCACGCCCTCGAGGCATGGCTCCCGCTCGTTCCCCGGCTGGCGCACGACAACCTCTGTTTCCAGCGGCATGCGCTTGGTGGTGCGGAGATAGGCGGTGTCGTCCTTGGAGACGGTCGAGCCAATCCATGAGCCCGACGGTAGCGCCATCTGCGACAACATGGAAGAGAAAGAAGAAGAAGCTAGCCTCTGCTCGAAACGACGGGCGTCGCTGCGCGCGGTGGTCACAAGAAGCAGAGGAGGCAAGGAAAGGCTGGAGGGCGCGAGCGAGAACGATTTCCACTGCCCCCTCAGTCCAATTTATAACCATGGGTCGAACATGGGGGAGTGGAATCGATTGCGCGTGCGTCTCCCACTTCCCCGCAATAAATGTGCACGTACGTGTGCAATAACTGCCCCCAAAATGGCAACCGGTTTTCGGACGTTGCAATAAATCCGCGCGCATGGGATGAGGCCATGCGGCCACGCATCCCAGCGCATTGCCCCGTCCCGTCGTGCGTGGCCTGTCAGGCCTCTCCGGCTCCCAGGCCCTACGTGGCTCCTGCGCGGAAACCAAAAGATCGCTCAAGATTCGTTGGACTCCTCGGTTTCCCGCCATTGCCAGGACACCGCAATCCGGCTTCCGGAAGCTGGCACACAGCGGGTGTTGCCGGTCTGGCGGCCCCCAAGTTCGCCTCTGAGGAAAGGAAACTGCGAAGGCCCTTTTCACCGAAGACGGCGGACCTTCACAGCTTCGGGGACTACTGTCTTGGGGATGAACCCCAGGCAGGCAACAGAAGCCGAATCCTTTTCAAAAACGACGGGGCCAACATCGCCCCGCAATCTGCCTCTCGCTAGGCTGGGTTGCTTGACCCGGCCAGGACCCACGACCCGGCCTAACTCTCCAATCCGACAGGCACCCATGATCCGGCCCCAAGGGCCTGCTCAAGGGATCTGGACCTGGCATGCCAAGACTTCTCCACCAAGCCAGAACGGCCCGTGGCGTGTTCCCCAATCTGGTCGCGGGTCAGCTCCCGTCCCATCCCGACCGTACGATGGGACGAGACGCCACCTACTGATGATCGAGGCAACAGTACCTCGCCCATGACCCTAGTCAGCCAAGGCATGGCAACAGTGTAATCATCACCACCCATGACGCCGGCAGACAGTGACAGGACGGAACACACTATACCCGACTCAACCCGGCCAATCCCTAACGAACGACAAGACGGCACACAGTGCCCCCGTACCCAGCGGGCCCCACACCCGAAGAACCCGCCAAGCCCTGTACCCGGCGGGTCCCAGCGCCAGCTTCCCGGACGATGACAACCCGGCCCCACGGCCATGTAATATTACCATTGTATCCCTGGGGGGTGGCCTATAAAACCCCTAGAGCCCTCATGCATACGGGAGGCACGTTAGAGAGGACATGATAGCCACACCCCTCGGGAGAAGCAGCCTAAGCTCTGGCCTGTCTTCCTCCTTCCTCCATACACCTCAAGGAGCAACTCTCTATTGGTAAAACATCAACCACGCTCGGCAGGACTAGGGGTATTATCTTCCCGGAGAGCCCCGAACCTGGGTATGTCTTGCGTCCCACGCTAGCTCATACCAACCTCGCCTCTGAAGCCCACCAGTGCCCTCGAGCCGCCTCCTATATTTAGCCATCCCTTGGCATCTGTCGTGCGCCCACCACGACAGCGTTCATTGTACTCGACGACAACACCGCACACTTGGTCATCTTCTTCCTTGGAAGCCATGGCGACGAAGAACTGCTAAATTAACCGCTAGACTGGATTTTCACAACTGCGCCCTCCTAACTGGCGCGCCAAAGATGTCGAGGAACGACACCTATTGGATCACTAGAGTCCCTTCTACGGTTGACAGGCGCGGGGTTGTGCAAAGAGCGGGTCTAGGAGTTGGCACAAGGATCGTTTACCCAGGTTCGGGCTGCAAAGATGCATAACACCCTAGTCCTGCTCTGATGTGTATTTGAGTGTTCTTGAGCTTCTTGAACTAGCTACAGTGCATTTCTGGTGCAGAAGATGTGAATCCCTCTCTAGTATGCCTCAGGCCTCCTTTTCTAGTCAAAAGGGGCTGCCACAGTGGCACATAGGAGGTGGAAAGGTATACAGTGTACAAGCTTATCTCATGCCACTACGGGACAAGACGCATTAAATGTGCTACTTATGTGTCCACTTGCTTTATCGTGGACGGGAACGAGGCCCGTCCCGTCCGCTGCCGCTCCATCTAGTTGCGACACGCGTCCAGGCCAATGGGGCGGGCCGCTGAGATGGCGTGGTGGTAGGGTCTTCATGAAGATCTGCATGCCACCACCCAGGTGCTTGACTAGCAGGATGAGGAACCACGTACTGCCACGTCGATACTTTCCTGAGCTAGTGGGTCGGTCGCCGAGCAGAGGCGACGATGTGGCGGCAAGGGCTTGTCACGGTCTTGCGTCTGTTCCCGGCAAGGGTCCTGTCGGGGCCTCTGTGATCGTCCTCGGCAAGAGGCTAGCCGGGGCTTTGGGGGTGTCTTCGGCAAGGAGCCTTGTCGGGGCCTCGTGGGCATCCTCGGCAAGGAGCCTTGCGGTCGTCTTGTCTTCTGGTTCTCATCTTAGGATTCATAGACCCTTGTCTTTTACAAAGATCTGCATGCTATCACGTAGGCGCTTCCCGAGCCTTGGTTCCAACAATGTTGACGGTGTCGGAGCTCTAGGCTCAAGGGTGGCTGCAATGGAGGCGTTGGGTGAGTTGCCCTAGCAAGGGTTCTTGCCGGGGTCGTGTAGGCCGCCCCGGCAAGGGTCTTGTCGGGGGAAGCCTATCTTGTTGCTTGGCCTTCTTGCGCCACTGTCTTGGCGCTACTCTGGTAATACGGTTTTGGTTTCCCTCCTCTGCCCTGTTAGGCGTGGCCGCAGGCGTGACTCTGACTGCCCGTGCACAAGTAAGGGGTACAAAGGAGAGCCCCTAGTTTTGTACACCGACACGGACGGACGTCCGCTACGGAAGACTAATGAACGAAATCGTTTGCTACAAAAGCTAAACGAATGAATGTTAGCTAAATAGGAGACACTGTTTCGAAAAGAAAAAAACAGCTATATCTAATATGAGCCATTGGTTTTAGATCGGACGGGAGAGGCTCACCGCGGCGGTAGACGTCGCTGGAGTCGAAGAGGACGGCGGTGGCGATGGAGTGCGAGCGGGGGCGGCGGCTTGGGTTCGTCGGGCCGGTCGCTCCGGTGGCCGACGGTGACGGCAGACAGGTCAGGGAGGCGCGGTGCGTCGAGGCGAAGAGGATGGCGGCGTCGGCGGCGGTCAACGCCGATGGAGAGGAGCGGCGGCGGTGACGAATCTCGTTGGCGGCGGTGACTTGGCGAGTGCGGCGGTGGTGGAGAGAAATGGGGCCCGGGGCGGGGGTATTTAAGGAGGGGAGGGGGCAAGGTGGCCTTGGAGGAGGGGGCAAGCAGAGGCAGCGGTGGGAGGCGTGCCCAACTCGGACATGGCGGCGGTGATGATGTGGCGACGGCGGAGTCCGCTCGGGGTCGGAGGCGTGCGCGATGCGCTGGTTTGGGTCGTGGCCTGGCTAGCCATTTGGGCCGGCCCAGTTCGGCGGGGAAAGTTTCTCTTTTTTTATAAACAGACAAACAAAATAGCAATAAATAATAAAAACTAAAAATGATATATAGCATATTATATATCAAATTTTTCAGAAAAATATTTTCTACAACATGAACATTTTTCTAGAGTCAAATAAAATCCACACAAATTTAAATGAAGCAAACAGTGCTTCTGGTTTATTTAAAAATCAAATGAAAATATTTTAAAATACCGAAATTGCTTCAAACTCATTTTTCCCCAATTTTCTATTGTAGGGAATCATTTTACCCTATTTTCCATATATTTTATTTAATAATTTGAATAAAAAACCCAATAACTCAATTTTGAAAATGAGTTTCAAAAATACTTCAAAGGGACTTTCAATTTATTTCTTTTAAACTTCCAACTCATATTTCTTATAATTTGAAGAAGTCATTTTACCTTATGTCAGGAAAATCAATTAAGTTGCATAAAGTTTCTGAATTTGAGATATTTAAAAATAGAATTCAAATCTTTTCAAAATCCTTTTCATTTTATTAAATGGAAGAAGTCATATCATCTTCGCTCTAGGGTTTACGATGAAATTAATTTGAATTCGTGGGGAACATAAATGCAAGGTTAAAGTTTAGGATAATCATTTCATCCCCTCTCATTTAACTTTCAAAAAGTTTAAATTTCACTCAATTTCACACAAGCAACCATTCCACAATCAAACAAACAATCTAAACTATTTATTTAATATAACATTCCACAATTTAGAATTTTGGGATGTTACAAACCTACCACACTTAAAATGAATCTCGTCCTCGAGTTTCGAAGAAGCTAGCAAGAAAGGTTAGGGTTTGGGGTCTTCTAGCAAATCCATTGATCGGTATGGTCTACTGTGCTACCACACTTCGAAGCATGGTTATGGTTCAATCAAGAGCTCATATACTCCATCCTTATTGTTGACAGGGTCGGTCTTCTCAAATCTTCAGGATAATTCCTTATCTGGGCTCTTCCCATAGTGCCATAACCTTTTTACTCATTTCTTGTGTCCTTTCATCTTGGTAAGGTTTATTCCGAGTCTGCTTCTTAGCTGACAGGTCTGGCGCCAATACTAAACAAAATCGATATCTCATGGTGGTCATCAAACTATTTAATGGTGTTCCTACAGAAAATGGGTCCGGGCACATTCTCACTGTATGACCTATGATTGGCAACAACTGCCTTGTACAAGGGAAAATTGCTATGCCATTCTAGGGTTTAAACAAGGTTTTGACATCGTCGTCTCTCTACTATGGGTAAGTCACTTAGATTTACCATCCCATATAACAGAGGCCAATAATAAGAGTAAGTCAGTATGGTGCTCAATAAATTCCGCACCCAAATCATTACCTTGTATATGGTTTAGTGAATCTCGCATTCTAACACTCGGTCATCCTTACAAGCATTGCAGAATTTCTCTTGTCGACGAACTGCATTCGGATAAATCAATTAATTCTGCAAGCCGAACAAACATATATCGTTCTTCACAACTATCGGGTTTTGCCTAAACACCTATAAGATCGTCTGTTGACAAAGTCGTTGCTCCTTCCAGGGTTTTTCCTTCAGCAAGAGTGTGCTTACTTGTTGATAGGTCCTGGGGCATGTGGGTTATGGCTCATCTCATCACTTGTAACACTTGATCTCATCATCGGGTTGCAACTGATCATTCTTCCAACATCCAGCTCCCTTAGCATCCAATTGTACGGTTTCCCTTCCTTTTGTTGGTACAAACTAAGATATAATTACTCAGACTCATCTTTGTCTGATCCATTCCAAGGTCTGATGTAACTAGCTCTTGCATTCAGCTAATGGTGATGGGTTCTACCACCCTTAAAATGAAAAACATTAGTTCTCTTAAAAATCTTATTCCATGTATCATGATTTCATTCATTGCCTATATGGTAACACTCATAAAATTTCAATCAATACCAATGATGCTAACTTTATTGATTCTCAAATTATTACAATCTCCTGCATTTCCATTACATGTCCCAACTCAACTACTTAGCACAAGTCTCCCTCTCATTGAGATAATCTCTAGCAAAGTGCTCTGCTTCATTACAGCAGAAACAAATTACTTCTGACAAGTCTCGTGGTTTCCATGTGATTACGTAGCCTCCTCAGGTCATCGGCTTATGGGTCCACTCAGAACTTGTATATCCTTAACACATCCTTGGAGTCACTATTGCTCCACACTCTAGCATTACACCCTCTTTAAATCCAATTGTACTTATTTTCTTCATACACTTTGGGGTAAGCATCATATCAAGAATAAATTCCAACTTATTTTGTCCAAATTCCACTCTTTGGAGCAACATTTCCTTTCCACTGGTCTAGTGTTCACACAGAAAAGTATCACCCCAAAAAAAATGCACTGGTTCATCCGTAATTCATATTTTCCTCATATCAAATCTTGTATTACATCCTGAACCACTATTCAACACTCAAATTCCAAAGGTGCTTCACTACAAATGCTGCCATCCACATAGTTTGGTATGGTCATGCATTCCTTCCATCTTTATTCATTTGTCCTTGCTGAGGATGCTTCAGTCCCACTGGAATTGTGAAATGTGATTCTTGAAATCATTGATCTTTTGCTTCTTCATTGTGACCATGTGCTTCATCTCCATCATCTCTGCATGCACCCCACTCAGGCATCCCTGAGTGTGACGAAGTCTTACTTAAAGTATTTCTCCAATCTGACGTATGGCCTCCATAGCAGCCTCACAAACAGAGTCGAAGAATGCTGTTCGTGGTACTCGAGAGATGAAAAAGTATTGACCCATAGTTTTTGGGCAAACTCCTCTCACACGGTGGAGTTGTACCTCCACGTACCAAAGTTCAACTCCAATCTCCTGGAAAGGATAACCCTTGTAGACTGCCTCTCCTTCAAGGTGAACATTCTTCATCATGTCATTCAAGATCTTTGGGTAATCCTGATCGCTAGTCAGGGTCATGATCGTTTCTGGGCCCTTGAGAAAAGACTAGTAAAGGGTTGTCATCTGTAGGTATAAGATAGAAGTGGTACTCAGGATAATTTATGTATTTCCTTGGGTGAAATCTGGTTGTTTGTCCGAGAAAGGTTTGGGGTCAGCCTGTCCATGGGTTTTAGGTTTTAGTATGGGTGAGATAGCAAGAGATGCACTCACAATCATCCAACAACTCATAACATTTCATATGAGATTCCACACATATCAACTTCTATTGCTTCACGAACTATTACAATGTCCTTTCCATCACTCAACTCAACATCGTAATAAAAGTTTATTCCACATTGATTTACATGCTTTATTCCCATAATCAAGATCTTAACTACTCTACTCAATCTTTCCTCGAGTCTGAACATTATCTGGCAAAATGCCCCACTTCCTTGCAGCACAAACAAATGACATCAGACAAATCTAGGGACTTCACGGTGACTATCTTGGTTCCCTGGGTTCTTGGCTTCCTTGTTGGGCATTTGCTAGTGTAATGACCTAAATCCTTGTACCTGTAGCATGTGATGTGACTCAGGTCCTTTTCCATAGAAATTGGGTTGCTCTGGGGACACATGCTCTTTCTCTTCCTCGACTTCTTCGTTCCTATCAATTCTTCTATCTCTTGTGGATCAAACTCCACCTCTTCTATCGGAAAGTCTCCCTGACACTCTTGGCTTTCCCTCGTGAAATACTATGAAAAATGTCCTTCTTCTCCACATGAATAGCAAGCATGAGAGTAAAATCTGTTTAGGCCTTCTCCATCAGGGTCATCAATACCTGCCTCCATTGCGGATTCCTTTAAAATTTCCTCGAGGGCTTCTTTTATTGCTTCTTTCTTCGGCTGGATAGTTCGTTGTACCATGGGGTAAATGTGACACTAAGGAGGGAAGTGGGTAGTCCCTTCACACAAGAAACAAGTAATCTGCCTAGTTGGGCATTCTTCAGCTGGGTGACTTTCTTCACAATGAGGGCATTCATCCTTGTGCTCCTCCTGGGTGTGTCCTATTTCTCCACAAATCCTGTTGGCACAAGGTTTCTTCATCGGGTTGTCACCACATTTTCAGATGAAACGGGATTTTAACAGAGTTTTCTTGAATTCCTCCCAACTTTTTGCTCCATTGCATCCTTGTATGGCTTTCCACCATATTTCAGCACTTTTGTAAAGTATTGGAGAGCGTATTGAACCTCATACAACCTTGAAATAAAAAATTTCCTGAAGGGATCCTCATTGTTTTGTATCCATAGCTCTGCCTCCGGCTCATCAGTCCAAAGAATACAAGTCTATCTTCATTCATCCTCTATTGGGTCCAAGGGTTTTGGGATGAGATTCAGGAGATGGAGAGAGATACACTCAATACAAACAATAGTTTTGAAGAGACTGGTTTTATTTTGTGGTCGTCGGAAAAACATCAAACAAATGATGGCTCACAATCGTCGCATCTAACGTATGTACATAACAGGGGTTTGGTCTTCTAAAGGTCAATATCTCTTCAAAGTCGTCAACTCTTCAAATCTTCGGAGTATCCACTGTTGTAGCTTCAACACTTCTAATGCATGGTGAAATCCTCTTTACTCCGAAGTGATCAAAAAGGAAAAGGGTATTGTCTAACTATTTAAGGTAAAAGGGAAGATTTTACAAAGCTCGGAAAAGAAGAGAGGTAAAGAATCTTTTTGAAAATAAAGTTTTAGAGAAATCCTTTCCTATGGGCTTGCCAGTTTCTATGGTCACCTCCTACAGTCAACATGTGCTCTGAGAACATCTTGCAGCGACCCGATCCGAATGGATCAAGTCTCTGTTCTTAAGTGTCATCCTTGGATCGGTATGCTGACACACACAGTAATCGAGGATTTATAACAAAGGTAATTCACATGTATAAAGTAACATAAATACTATTACCTCGATCAACATAGCGAAAGTAACAACAAGGTTGTGGAGTGCCATCAACACCAACGGCAAAGTTGAGTGTAGACATCGCAACCCTAACGTATCACTTACTCGTCAGATAATACCTGCAACATGAGACGTTGCAGCCGTGTAGGTCAGTACGTTGAATGTACTGGCAAATTAACACCATAGAATAATGATGAATAATAACTATCACTACATGCATATTTGGCTGGTGGTGGCTGTCATGTTTATTTTGCATAAAGCTAGTTTTTCTCTACAACAAAGGAATCAATTTTTATTTACTACTCGGTTGAATTAATAAATATTGAGAGTGGTTCCTCCATCTCATTTTCCCAAAATCACCATTGTCATTAGTAACCCAGCAATTAAGTTAAATGGAGTGATGAGATCAACAAATAATCCACTTCTAGATACTCAAAGTTGTATGTAACTGGGGACACGGCTAATCATGATCAATTTGTACACTCTGCAGAGGTTTGCGCACTTTTCCCCACAAGACTCGATCTCCTCCGTTGAATTTCTCACACTGCTAATGTTTGAGAACCGGATGATCGTGACACAGTCTTTCCGAAGAGCTCCCTTTAACCGATAGATAGGCTGGTACACCTACAATCCCTCTACATCTACTAGCCCATCATGGAAAGGTTTCCCACAACTTACTTAACTATGCCAGAGCCCACAATGGCTTGTGGCTGCACATGGAAGTTTCTAGGCACGAAATATCATATGATCCCTTTAAGCCCGGGTGGCATTCCATAGGGTGATCACACGGGTCCTCCGGGATCCCCTAGGGCAAACACAAGTTTCTCCAAGAGCCCGGGCAAGCCACTAGTTCCTCCAGGGTGCCCCAACCATTTCACCCATATGTGTGTCAATGTTGCCACCTTAAACTTTCCCTTAATTATTATTACACTCGCAGAATCTCACATACCAATCCATGATTACGAGCATGGCTAAGCAATAAGTAACCAAGCGTATATTCCTTGGGGTTGATCACAAGTCATTGGGTTCCTACCTCATGAACTACTCAGCAAACCCACATGTAACCAAGTCCTACTCATGCAATCTTTGAGGATAGAACTAATGCAATAAAAAAATGGGTATTGAAAAGTATGATCAAAGTATGAACTTACCTTGTCTAGTTGGTGAAGATTCTTCACACTCATAATTCTTGATAGATCTACTCGTCACACTCCGATCGATCTATCGTAAGAAAGCAACAGTAACCACACATAAGCAATCATGAAAAAGAATCAAAAATCAAAACTCGAAAAACTTTGAAAATAAGCAAACGAATCTTGCAATAGAAAAAAATTCTAATAGTACCAAAAATAGGTTAATTTGGACTTATCAGAAACTTTAGGTCAAGAGCTTTGATTTGCAAAAAGAATCAACTCAAACGGAATTATAAAACTCAAGTTATGACAAAAAGAAGTTTAAATTCAAATCTATTTAAATTCAAATTTTAGAACTTTCAAAATTATTTTTAGTTTGGTTCACTGGATAGATGAGATCATGACAAAGAGTTTGGCGTTGGTTTCGTTGGATTTGGGTAAGCGAGCGAAAAGTTACGAAGGTTTAAAGATCAAGGGCTAAACTACAAAGAAAATATTCACAGATGGGTCCCTGGCCGAAAATAAAACAGAAAAAGAAAAAAACTATCGGACGGACATCCTCTAGAGAAGAGTAACGAACAAAATCGTTTGCTATAGAAGCTAAATGAACGAACGTTCGCTAAATAGGAGATACCATTTCGAAAAGAAAAAAACAACTAGATCTAATCCGAGCCGTCGGTTTTAGATCGGATGGGAGAGGCTCAGCGCGGCGGTTGACGTCGTCGGAGTCAGAGAAGACGGCGGCACCGGAGGAGTGCGTGCGGGGCGGGGGCTCGGGTTCGTCGGGTCGGTCGCTCCGGTGGCCTGCGGCGACGGCGGGGAGGTCCCGGAGGCGTGTCGTGTCGAGGCGAAGAGGATGGCTGCGTCGATGGCGGTCAATGGCGACGTAGAGGAGCGGCGGCGGTGACGGATCTCGTCGGCGGCGGCGGCTCGGTGAGTACGGCGGCGGTGGAGAGAAATGGGGCCCTCGGCGGGGGTATTTAAGGAGGGGAGGGGCGAGGTGGCCTTGGAGGATGGGGCAAGCAGAGGCGGCGGCGGGAGGCGTGCCCGGCTCGGACACGGCGGCGGAGTCCGCTCGGGGTCAGGGGCGCGCGCGCAATGCGCTGGGCTAGGTCGGCCCAGTTCGGTGGCGCGAGTTTCTCTTTTTTTATAAACATACAAACAAAATAGAAATAAAAAATAAAAAATAAAAATAATATATAGCATACTATATATTAAAAATTTCAGAAAAAGATTTTCTACAACATGAACATTTTTCTAGTCAAATGAAATCAACACAAATTTAAATAAAGCAAACAGTGCTTCTCATTTATTTAAAAATCAAATTAAAATATTTTAAAATTCCAAAATTGCTTCAAGCTCATTTTTCTCCAATTTTCTATTGTAGGGAATCATTTTACCCTATTTTCCATATATTTTATTTTTTTGGAGAAAAATAATTTGAATAAAAACCCAAAAAGTCAATTTTGAAAATGAGTTCCAAAAATACTTCGAAGGGACTTTCAATTTGTTTCTTTTAAACTTCCAACTCATATTTCTTATAATTTGAAGAAGTCATTTTATGTTCTCTCGGGAAAATCATTGAGTTGCATAAAGTTTCTGAATTTGAAATATGAAAAAGCGGAATTCAAATCTTTTCAAAACCCTTTTCATTTTATTAAATGGAAGAAGTCATATCATCTTCACTCTAGGGTTTTGTGATGAAATGCATTTGAATTCATTGGGAACATAAATGCAAGGTGAAAGGTTAGGAAAGCCATTTCATTCCCTCTCATTTAACTTTCAAAAAGTTTCAAATGTCACTGAATTTCACACAAGCAACCATACCACAATCAAACAAACACTCTACACTATTTACTTAATATAACATTCCAAAATTTAGAATTTTGGGATGTTACACCTTCTTCTTCTGGTTGGTTGCGTCGTCGTCGTCCTCTGAGTCAACGTCGCTTCCATCTTCATCACCGGGAAGTCGCCTCCCCTCCTCCATGAGAGCACACTTATCCACAAGAGTGTATAGATCATTTACAGTCTTAGACATCTGTAAAATTCATCTTGGAACCACTAGTATAGCGACGTGATATACAAATGGTTATTAACCCCTTTGCGCGACGGCATTTGGAACCGTCACCTAGTGAGTGACTGCGATAAGGGGGTCCTTCCCACACGACCTAGAAACCATCAAGGATATGCCCTCCTGGCACACATGCTCGGCAAAATGAGGTCGTGTGCGACCGGCGAGCGATCAAATACGGTTATACATACAGTACTGCTAAAAAAATCAATTATACAAGAGAAATCATATCCGGTCGTAAGTTCATCCCACACAGTCAGTCCCCACTAAACGTTTCCGTTCATATATACAGCCCACACAGTCACTCCAAGAAAACGTTTCTGTTTGTAGGTACATCACACACAGTTTTACAGGTTAAATCATTTGTCATAGCGTTTCCAATGCACAGGGTATTAGCAATTTTATCATTTGCATTATTGAATGCATCACACACGATGCGTAGAAGAAACTATGTGGCAAAGGTTGTCCATCACACACAGTTTTTATTTGGTAAACATTTGCGCCAGGTGGCCTAACGCAAACAGTTTTCAAGAGGATGTTGTTTGTGATTGTTCATTAACCCAACATGGTTTATTCCTAGAAACTGTGTGCGTTGCCTGAGGTCATCGCCCATGGTCTTTTCTCAATTACCTTTTGCAATATAAAATCCTAATTAGCAGGCTAATTATCCTATTATTAATAATCCATTTATTAATCTAATTGACATTTCATATTAGCCACACAATATATATTTAATTTTCATAATTGAAATACATCAGAGTACAACATCATATAGCTTTTGCACTCAGCTACCCTATTACACAACTGCACCAGCACCAAGTTTCACATGCAACATCTATAACCTTTTGAAATTAGCATCATAGACGGTACATAAACATACGTATCTCATGTGGAAAACTGTTGAAGCAGATGGTGAATGTTGAGCCTTCATTCATGTTGAAGGTCTTTGCAACTTTAGGCCAGTACTAGTTGATGATTGACCGTCCATCCTTCGTCTCTTCAGGAACACTTCAATATTGAACAGTGGGTGTTGTATGAATACCTTCCTCACCTCTTGGTCATACATGTGCTCTGGGAGTCAATCATCAGTGAACTGCTTTGGAAAGGCCTGAAAACAAGGATGTGCATAAATATCTTCTCTATATTGGAAATGGGACAAAGGAATAAAAAGGCGAGGAATAATAGTTAGTACCATCATGTAGTGAATTGATGTCTTATTCATTGTTGGACAAATATCTTGTTTTTTTTCACTAATTTCTTTATCCTAACAATCTTTCTTAGTTTCTTGAGTTGGCTGATATTCATGGACAACTCATTTCCCCATATGCAAAAAGGTCGAACAGTGGGTCAAAACTTTTGACAGTGGACCTACATGTGCAAGACCAAATTGTGAAAAACCTAAATATTAGAATGCTTCCTCCAATTGCACAATTGTGCTATTAGACAAAGGACCATGCATGGGCAACCCTCGATTGTTAACCTCAGTGCTTCCCATTGTTTCCCTGCAACACATATAAGGTAGTTAGTGATCAGGTTAAGTGAGGGTTCACATGCTACTAGTAAAATATGTTGATGAAAAATAAGCACATTGCAGATTCATCGAATTAATTCAAGCCACACGGAAAACCCTTTTATCCAAACCAAGCATGATTAAGAACTAGGAAATATAGAAATTGTATATGTTTCTCATGTATTAAGTGCAGCCAAATTAGATTATTCCTCACATGCACAACAATACAAAATTCTACCCACGACAATTGGACATCGCATTCCAGAATTGAACCAAGCAGTTAACTAAACAGCACAACCAATGAACCAAAGATAAACTGAGCACCACATTGCACAATATAACATACTCCTAAGAAGATTAGACAGTTAACCAAACCAAGCATGCTTAACAACTTGGAATAGCAATTGTATTTGTTTCTCATGTATTTACTACAGCCAAATTCGATTTATTTCTCACATGGTATACAATAATAGAATGCACCCACACAATTGAACATCGCATTAAAGAATTGAACCAAACAGTTAACTAAACACCATAACAAATGAACCAAATATTAACTGAGCACCACATTGCACAATGTATAACATACTAGAAGATCAGATAGTTAACCAAACCAAGCATGCTTTACAACTTGGATATATATCAATTTTATTTGTTTCTCATGTATTTTGTAAAGAAAATTCGATTTATTTCTCACATGGAAAACAATACAATATTGCACCATGAAGAATTGAATATCACATTTGCAGAATTGAACCAAATAGTTAACTGAACACAACAACTAATTAACCAAACAGTTAATAAGTGAGCACAACATTGCATGACATATAGAACATATACACTAGACCAACAGATTGCATGGTAAAATTAGATAGCACAATTCACTAGAATTTGTTAAGGAAAGGCAATAGCTAGCAAACTAAACATGAGTCCTACTACTTCTCGAGCTTGCGTTGTATTCCCTCGAAGATGAAACGGTGATGCAGCACAGTAGCATAAGTATTTCCCAAAGTTTTTGAGAACCAAGGTATCAATCTAGTAGGAGACCACGCGCGAGTCCCTTGCACCTGCACAAACAAATAAGAACTTCGCATCCAACGCGATATGGGGTTGTCAATCCCTTCACGGTCACTTACGAAAGTGAGATCTGATAGATATGATAGTATAATATTTTTGGTATTGTTGGTATAAGAACAGAAAGTAAATAAAGCAAATAAGCAACAACAACAGAAATTGCAGGAAAGCAATATGATAAAGATAGACCCGGGGCCATAGGTTTCACTAGTGGCTTCTCTCATGAAAGCAGAATTCTACGGTGGGTGAACAAATTACTGTCGAGCAATTGATATAAAAGCGCATAGTTATGAGAATATCTAGGCATGATCATTATATATAGGTATCACGTCCGTGACAAGTAGATCGAAATGTTTCTGCATCTACTACTATTACTCCACACATCGACCGCTATCAAGCATGCATCTAGAGTATTAAGTTCATAAGAATAGAGTAATGCTTTAAGAAAGATGACATGATGTAGAGGGATAAACTCAAGCAATATGATATAAACCCCATCTTTTTATCCTCGATGGCAACAATACAATACGTGCCTTGCTACCCCTGTTGTCACTGGGAAAGGAAACCACAAGATTAAACCCAAAACCAAGCAGTTCTCCCATTGCAAGAACTATAGATCTAGTAGGCCAAACCAAACCGATAATTCGAAGAGACTTGCAAGGATATTATAATCATACATAAAAGATTTCAGAAAAGAATCAAATATTGTTCATAGATAATCTTGATCATAAACCCACAATTCATCGGATCTCGACAAACACACCGCAAAAAGATTACATCGAATAGATCTCCTCGAAGATCGAGGAGAACATTGTAAGGAGATCCAAAAAGAGAGAAGACGCCATCTAGCTAATAACTATGGACCCGAAGGTCTGTGGTAAACTACTCACAACTCGTTGGTGAGGCTATGGTGTTGATGTAGAAGCACTCCGTGGTAGATCCCCCCTCCGGCGGAGCTCCGGAATAGGCCCCAAGATGGGACCTCACGGGAACAGAAGGTTGTGGCAGTGGAATTAGGGTTTTGTCTGTTGCCTCGATGTTTTCAAGGTACGTGGACATATATAGGAGGAAGAAGTACGTTGGTGGAGCAACTTGGGGCCCAGGAGGGTGGGGGCGCGCCCTGCCCCCTCATGGGCACCTCGTTTCTTCTCTAACTTGTTCCTCAAGTCTCTCATGAAGATACGATTCCAAAAATAACTCTCCCGAAGGTTTCATTCCATTTGGACTCCGTTTGATATCCCATTTCCGCAAAACACTGAAATAGGCAAAAAAATCAGCAATTTGCACTGGGCCTTGGGTTAGTAGGTTAGTCCCAAAAATAATATAAAAGTGTATAATAAATCCCATTAAACATCCAAAACAGAATATATAATAGCATGGAACAATAAAAAATTATAGATACATTGGAGACGTATCAAGCATCCCCAAGCTTAATGTAATGCCCAGTATGAGATTATACCTCCTATGTGTCGAGCCACGACTTAAAGGTATAAGCTCATACTGGAATGATCTCAAGTATGGTATCTTTGCACGACTCATGTAAAAATAGGGATGAAATTGCAAAAGAGTAGTTGGCTTACACTCGCCACGTCACACAATACATTACATAAGCAAAACATCATCCAAATAACATCACAGTCCGACTACGGACGAAGATCCAAATGAAAGATACCAAATAAATAAAGCCACAAGGTCCGAATCGCCCCTAGTAGAAGCCACTACTGATCATCGGGATAGTGCACATAGTATCGACTACGTTCTTCATTGAACTCCCAGTACAGCTATGTGTCGTCACCTGTGTAGTTCACCATAGTACCTGCATCTGGTGTTGTGTAGAATCTGTGAGCCACGGAGGACTCAGCAATCCCGTTCCCGGGTAGCAAAACTATCTAAGCCTTGGGTGTGGAACAAGGCTAAAGAAAATAAAGGTTGCAGCTGCACTAGCACTAGCTTACGTATTGAGAGCGAGAAGAGAAATGCCATGAGCGTCAAAGTGATCACGAAGTGATCCTATCTAAGCACGTCATGCATAACCCCACCCTGTTTACTTCCCGAACCCCTTTCGGAAAATGACCGTCACGGTTACTCACGCTGGTAGTGTGTTCTGAACATGGTGTCAAGTTTTCTATAACCGGATATTAACAAATTCCCATCTGCCATATAACCGCGGGCACGGCTTTCGAAAGTTCAAACCCTGCAGGGGTGTCCCAACTTAGCCCATTACAAGCTCACGATCCGCGGAGTCACAACTCCAAGGTGGGAAGGCCCGCGTATTCTTGGAATCCCGTGCTCAAGATATTCCGACATAGGTAAAACTAATCCAGCAAGACCTCCCGGCGTGCCGACACCCTGACAGTAGCCGCGCGTATCTAGTCTGAGGCCACGACCGGATGAGCACAGCGTACAGTGACCAAAACCCAAGTTGCCAAGGGGGGTACCACACAAGACTCTAATTTGGACCAACACTCAAATCGAGCACTGGCCCTGGGGGGTTGATTAATTAATCCTCGGGTTAATTACTCCCTCGGCAAGTTTTAGTTGTTAGGCAAATGTAGAACCAATGTGTGGC
Organism: Secale cereale; assembly: GCA_902687465.1. NCBI lineage: Eukaryota > Viridiplantae > Streptophyta > Magnoliopsida > Poales > Poaceae > Secale > Secale cereale. Next base: position 312,246,960 of record LR738710.1, read on the forward strand.
CTCGCTGGAAAAGTTTTAGCACTAAGCGGGTTATCGAGGGAGTCCCATAGCCCCAACCGTGTTAGGAACGCATAATCAAGGAACATAACACCGGTTTATACGGTTCCTAGGGTGGCATGAGTGGAACAAAACACCAAGCGAGAGGCTTAGCCTTCCACCCATTACCAATATATAGATGATTTAGTTTAACAGATTATATAGTATGATATCCCAACAATAACTTCAACATGAAGCTAGAATCTTCAAATCTTCACCTGCAATTAACAATGCTATAAGAGGGGTTGAGCGAAGCCTACGTAGCCAAACAAAGGTTTGCTAGGTTGGGTGGTTAGACAGATTCATGGTTATAATAGGAGGCTGACAAACAAACATGGGCATCGAGGCAATAAGCTAAAGAGCGAGACATCTAGCAAAAGGCAAAGATAGTAATGATATCTGGGTCAGGTCATCTTGCCTGTCGAGTCGTCAATGGGATCGTAAGACGGCTCCTCGTACTCAACCTCAGTAGGAACCTCGCATTCGGTCTCGGCTTCCGGCTCTACTCAACACAAGAACACAACATTGCACAACATCAAACAAGGTGCAATGCACAATCAACATGATGCAAGGATGATGCATTTCATGGCAAGGGATGAAGAACACAAGAACAACACCAAACAACAAGTTTAAATGAGGCCGGAATCAACATATAGCAAATTCGGTAAGTCCTCATATGCATATTTTTAAATTGGTCCAGATCTGAACAAACCTTAAGTTAGAGTTGTTAAACAGCAAGTTAACATGCACCATGATGATCTACATGAAATTCTAGTCAAGTTTCATATAAAGTTTGTTTAATTCGGAGCTACGGTCTAGAAGATATGAGCAAAACAAGACAAGCATGGCAACGATGCAAGATGCACCCAAACATCAAGAAAACACACTCCAAACATGTTAACAACATGATAATATGAAACTTCATGCAAAATCACACAAGTTTCATATAGGGCACGCTCAAAAAGGAGCAACGGTTCAACACACACACACACACGAAACAAGATACAATGCAAAGCTGAAATTAACAGCCACATAGCAACTTTGGAGCAATAAATATATACTCTACAGCACTCAAACATGGTTGCAAGAATCATGGACATGAAGTAGACATATCCTATAGCAAACAACTCCATTGGAGCAACTCCATTGAAGGCATGGATCAATAGCAACAAGCTACACCAAATTGATCATGTTGTTAAAAACCTGACAGTTATAATTTATAGCAACTTGAGAGCAAGAAATAAATAAGCTACAGCAAGCCATATGAGAAAGTGAGGGCATGGATGGATAGAAAACAACATGGACAACAAGGAATGATCATTGGCCACTTCAAAACAAGCATGGATTTGACTAGGGCATCAAGCAAACATAGCATAAGGTTATAACAGATTCCAGACTTGGCAGAATTTTCACTAAGTATAAAACAGATATGTTGGCATGGCATGTTTGCAAGCATGTTTAAGTCACCTCAAGGCATTTCATGGAAAGTGGTTTGCACAACAGCAAAGACCATATGATGGAGATTCTAAAACATATTGACATGTGACATGGAGACAAACACATCAATAGCAACGAGCACTTCAAATCAGCATCTCATAACATGTTTCATAACTTAACAGCCACATGCACTTTTGCAACAGAGATTAACATGGCAATATGAACCCTAACATGGATGCTACAGCAACCATCATGTAGAGCATTTCACAAGGAACATTTTGACATATCATTTGCTTCATTTGGATAAACATGCACCAAGTTATCACATCTCAAACATGGCATGAAAATAACAAGTTTCGGCAGTTTATAACAAGTAGCACTCTTGCAACAGAGATTAGGACCTCTAAATGATCTCAAACAAGCATGCCACAATGGAACAAAACATAGAGCACGTCACCACAATCATTTTGATATATCATATGCACAAAACGGATCTACGAGCACAAAGTTACGGCCATGCAAAGGAGGCAACAAAACATTGAAGATCTTGGACTTCGTGAAAAATCACCTCCGCGAAAAGTCAACACGGGACGGGACGGACCCGGAACGGAGGGATCCGGGCTGCGGACGGGGCGTTTGCTTCGGTGCACCGGTGGATCTCGTCCCGATCCGGAGTTCGCCGGAGAAGACGCCAGAGACGAGGAAGACGAAAACCGCGGCGGTGGCGGTGGCGGCCGGCCGGAGCGGCCGCGAGGGCGGCCGCCGGAGCGGTAGTGATTCCTTGGGGCGGCGGCGCAGCTTGCGGAGGCGAGGCCGGCGGCGGTGGTGCGGCTCGGAGGCGCGCGGCGGTGGGGTTGAAGGGCCGGCGGCGGCGGAGGTTTGAAGGGCCGGCGGCGGCGGCCGTCGCCGGGGTCGGCGCGGCGGCGGCGCGCCCGGCCCGGCGGCGGTGCGGGGCAACGGCGGTGGGGCGCGGCGTGGGCCCGGCGAGGTCGGCGGCGGGGTCCGGCGAGGTCAACGCGGCGGTCCGGCGAGGTTCCGGCGGCCGACGCGGTGGTGCGGTGAGGTGGCGGCGGTTGGAGAGGGATGAGGTGGCGGCGGGGATGACGTGGCGGCCTCTGGTTGGTTGGAGTGAGGTAGCCGCGGGTCGGACGTGTCCGTCGCACGGAGGGAGAGGAAAATTAGGGTTACGCCGGGATTTCGGGGATGGGGACTGTTTTATAGTTTCTGGGAGCTAGGAAACTCCAAATGAGGAGCGATTTTCGGCCACGCGATCAGAATTCAACGACCGAGAAAATGGGAGTGGTTGTGCTGGGTTTGTGGGCTGTTGTGGAGGGGGTCTAGGGCCTTAAAGAAGAGGTTCTTTTAGCCCACTAGGTTAACCGTTGGAGTACCAAACGAACTCCAAACGCGACGAAACTTGACAGGCGGCCTACACGTACCAAAACAATATCGCACGAAAAGACTCACGTCATTCCGGGAACGTTACACAGCCACACATGAAAGAAGGACTCGAGGATGGCACGGGCACGTGTGTATGTGTCGGAACTCGAAACGGACAACGGGAAGAGACGAGTGGAACCGGGTGCAAGTGACAACACGAATGCAATGCAATGCACATGACAACATGACATGGATGAAATGCACACACGCACACGACAAAATGAAGAAACCCGAAATGCAAGAAGAGCCCAGAATGGAATTGATGAAGTCAAAGTTTCATATATTGCCAATATTGGAAAGTGTTACATCTGGGGCATTACAAACTCTCCTGGACTACGAAAAGATCTCGTCCCGAGATCTAGGACTGGAAGAAGGAAGGATACTCGGAACGAAGGTGATCTTCTCGTTCCCACGTAGCTTCTCGGTCGGTATGGTGTGACCACTTAACTTTCAAGAACTTGATTGACTTGTTGCGGGTCTTGCGCTCAGTTTCTTCAAGAATAGCAATAGGGTGCTCACGATAAGACAAGTCTTGTTGAAGATCAATCTCCTCGAACGGAATGGTGCGTTTAGGTGTCTTGAAGCTCTCGCGGAGTTGAGACACGTGAAACACATCATGAACACTTGCAAAGTTGGATCGAAGCTCGAGTTGATAGGCTAGATCGCCTCTTTTGCCAAGAATCTTGAAAGGGCCCACGTATCTAGGAGCAAGCTTTCCTTTGATACCGAATCTTTGGGTGCCTTTCATAGGAGAAACACGGAGATAGACATGGTCTCCAATGTCGAAAGCCAAATCACGATGCTTGCTGTCATAGTAGCTCTTTTGACGCGACTGAGCGGCCTTGAGATTCTCACGTATGACTTTGCACATTTCTTCGGCTTCTGAGATCAAGTCATTGCCAAGAAGTTGACGTTCACCAATCTCAGACCACTTGAGAGGGGTACGACACTTTCTGCCATAGAGGATTTCAAATGGAGCTTTGCTGGCACTTTCTTGGAAGCTGTTGTTATAAGAGAACTCGGCAAACGGAAGGCAATCTTCCCACTTCAGGCCAAAAGAGATGACACAAGCTCTGAGCATGTCTTCGAGGATCTGGTTCACTCTTTCGACTTGACCACTAGTCTGAGGGTGAAACACAGTGCTGAAACGGATCTTAGTGCCCATGGCTGACTGAAAGGAGTCCCAGATCTTGGATGTGAACAAACTTCCACGATCTGAGGAGATAACTTGAGGAATACAATTCTGGAAGTGTACAATTCTGCCAGCTGAGCTGCATTGATGTATTCTTTGACTAGAAGGAAGTGAGCTACTTTGGTTAGCTTGTCAATCACAACAAAGATAGCATCATTCCCCTTCTTGGACTTGGGAAACCCAGTGACGAAATCCATTTCAATGTGGTCGAATTTCCACTCGGGAATAGGAAGAGGTTGGAGGAGACCGGTTGGACGTTGATGCTCAGCCTTCACTCTTGTGCAGACATCTCATTCATTCACGAATTGGGCAATCTCCCTTTTCATGCGAGTCCACCAGTAAGATTTCTTGAGATCTTGGTACATCTTGGAACTTCCGGGATGAATCGAGAGGAGGGAGTCATGTGCTTCGTTCATTATGAGCTTCCTGAGATCACCCTTGGGAACCACAAGTCTGTCCTCAAAGAACAAGGTGTCTTTCTCATCAACGCAATAGCACTTGTATTTGGGAGTACCCTTTGCAGTACCATGTTTCACTTTCTGCACCATAGCATCACTGAGCTGGGCCTCACAGATCTGATCTTCCAAGGTAGGAGCAACTTGAAGATTTGCAAGAAAGCCTTGCGGAACAACTTGGAGGTTGAGCTTCCTGAATAACTCACAAAGCTCAGGCTGGAACGGCTTGAGAAGGAGGTTGATGCAATATGCCTTTCTGCTCAAGGCATCTGCAATGGCATTGGCCTTGCTAGGTGTGTATTAGATGCTTGGATCATACTCTTGGATCATCTCAACCCAACGAGTCTGGCGAAGGTTCAGGTTCGGCTGTGTGAAGATGTACTTCAAGCTCTTGTGATCAGTGAAGATGTCCACTTTTCTGCCCAACAAAAGGTGTCTCCACATGATCAGGGCATGTACCACTACTGCCAGCTCGAGATCATGTGTGGGGTAGTTCTTCTCATTTGGCTTCAATTGACGAGAAGTGTATGCCACAATCTTCTTGTCTTGCATTAGAACACCACCAAGTCCTTGAAGAGAAGCATCACAGAATACTTCGTAGGGCTTGGACTCATCCGGAGGAGTAAGAACCGGAGTAGAGATGAGCTTTTCTTTGAGTGTTTTGAATGCCACATCACAATCCGGAGACCAGTTGTACTTGACATTCTTCTGCAGCAAGTTGGAAAGACGCTTGGAAATCTTGGAGAAGTTCTCAACGAACCTTCTGCAATAGCTAGCGAGACCAAGGAAGCTTCGGAGTTGCTTAACGTTCTGCGGGGGTTCCCAGTTGACAATCGCTTCAACTTTCTCGGGGTTGATAGCAATACCCTCAGCAGGGATGATATGGCCAAGATATAAGACCTTATCGAGCCAGAATTCGCATTTGGAGAACTTGGCATAGAACTTATGTTCACAGAGTCTGTCGAGAACCAAACGGAGGTGCTTGGCATGGTCTTCTTCATTCTTGGAGAATACCAAGATGTCATGCAGATAGACGAGAACAAATTCGTTGGTGTAGGGGTTGAATAAGTAGTGCATCATTCTCGAGAAGGTGGGTGGAGCATTTGCGAGGCCAAAAGACATGACCATGTATTCATAGGAGCCGTAGCTTGTTCTGAATGCAGTCTTGTGAATATCTTCTTCACGGATACGGATCTGGTGATAACCCATCCGGAGATCGAGCTTTGAGAACACTTTTGCTCCTTTGAGCTGCTCGAACAATTCATTGATGTTGGGGAGCGGATACTTGTTCTTTATTGTCTTCTTGTTCAATGACCGGTAATCAACGCAAAGGCGCTCCGTGCCATCCTTCTTCTTGACAAATAGAACACCACAGCCCCAAGCAGAAGTGCTAGGCCTCATTAGACCCATACTCTCTTGCTCATCGAGTTGTCTCTTCAGCTCCTTCAACTCTTCAGGGGAAAGCTTGTACGGACGTCGACATGCTGGCTCGGTACCGGGCTCTAGTTCAATGACGAATTCAACTTGACGATGCGGAGGCATGCCTGGAAGCTCTTCAGGTAAAACATCTTCATATTCATTGACCACCGGAATTTTAGAGATGGCATTAATCTTGCCCTTGTCATTGAGAGAGAATAGCCTGATTGTGTTATCTCGAGAGGCGAAGATAATCATGTCTTCGTCAGGATGAGTAAGCTTGACTTCCTTACTTGCACAATCAATGAGAGCATCGTGCTTGGAGAGCCAATACATCCGATCAATGTCGGAATTGCCGAGAATAACCGGAGAAACCAGAAAACGGTAATCACCCATATAAATAGATACATCTGGAGCAAAGTTGTTGGAGTTCATTAGCAAACCCGGAGAAAGCACAGACATTGGACTAGGCAAAGCTTGCAATGGCATATCATGTGACAATGCAAAAGGTCTTGACATGAAAGAATGTGATGCACCTGAATCAAACAAGACTTTTGCAGGAATAGAGTTAACTGGAAGGTTACCAAGTGTCACATCTGAACAATTCTTTGCTTGATCTGCATTCATCAGATTCACTCTTGCTGACTTGGGGTTGTGCTTGACAATAGCAGTACTGACAGGTGGAGGAGGCGGAAGGCGCCTTGGGTTGGGGCACTTGTTAGCATAATGAACCTTCTATGAGCACTTGTTGCAAACCACTTCTCAGAGAAGTCGGTGATAAGGAGCACTTGACTTCAAAGCTTGAAAGTGATTCTTTGATTGATTGCTTGGGTTGGGTGGGTGGGAGAAACCACGGCCACCAGAATGCTTGTTGTTGTTGTTGGGAGGTCGGATCACTGGAGGAGGTGGAAGCCAAAACTTCTGCTGCTTTGCAACCACTTGGGAAGAAGTGGAGGAGTGAATAGCATCTCTGATTCTCTTTTTGGAAGCTTCCATCTTGAGCTGGGCTGCCTCTTGCTTAAGTGCCATGTTATAGATTTGATCAAATTCATCAGGCTCGAACAACGTGAGAGCTAGTTGGAGTTCATCCTTCATACCACCACGGAACTGATAAATCTTGCTCTTGGCATCTGGGATGTCTTGCTTGGCATAGCGGGTAATGTTCTGGAACTTGACATTGTATTGATAAACGGACATGGTGCCTTGCTTCAGGTTGCGGAATTGCTCACGCATACCTTCGATGACACTTGTTGGAATGTGGTGAGAGCGAAAATCCTTGCAGAACTCAGCCCACGAGATTTCACGTCCCTCTCTGGAATCGTTGTACTGCTGCCACCAATCAGCGGTTTGGTCCTTGAGTTGGAAGGCGGCAAACTTCACATAGTCCTCAGGTCTCACGTTACTGCACTCAAAATGCTTCTTGATATCTGTTACCCAGTCTTCAGCATCTAGAAGGTCCACACAGTAACTGAATGCCTTTGGTTGGTTTGCCAGGAACTGGTTGAGTGTAGCAAAGTGAGGTTGGTTGAACAAATTTCCTTGGCCTTGGTTCCCATGACCACCATGATTTTCTTGAATGTTCTGCGTCATTTGCATAAGCATCTGGGTGTTCTGGTTCGTCGCTTGCATAATTGCTCTCCAGGCCTCAGACGGAGGAGGAGGGGAAGGAGGACGATCAGGAACTCCTTCACCCTCTGGGTTAGCGTTGGGAACCCTTTTAGGAGCCATCCTGAATGAGATGACAACTATTAGCCATTGATTGAAAATATATAAGCCGAATCAACGGCTAGAACTTGCAACATAAGTCTTCACAAGAACATTCGAACAAAAATGAACGAATGTAATCCACAGTTTAATGGTACAACAATCTTCTTGAGAAGCCACTTGGGAGAACAAAAGGTAAATATAAATAACAAAGAGCAGATAGAACAAATACAAGATAAAAGCTTCGTTCGACATATTCGTGCTGAAAGCTTATGGAACGTGTTACAAAAGGGTTTTGCAATCCCCGGATCAACATAGCCAAGGACCCTTTAAGATGCAACTCCTGATTGGAACAAACGCCCATAAAACTACTGCACTCAATGTAGAACCCCGAACTCCATATCATGCATTCGTTGGAAGAATGCCTACGAGCTACTATATGAACCCACCTAGTAATTTCCGAAAGTTTCCAGTTATGCAATCAGGTGTTGGGGATACAGGGGAAGAATCGCGCACTCAACTCTAATCCTACATCCAGCTGTATCCATCCTTCAACAAATAACCAGTTATTTCCGGAAACCGTTTACCTCGGACCTTCGAAACGCATCTACTATACAAGCTATGGCAATACTCCCGAACTACCTCCCCAGTACTGGGTGATGTCGGGGTTATCTTGTCACTAACCGCATAGGAGAGTTTTCGATGTCGGCCGTCTTAAGTATTCCAGAACTGCTGTGATATATTTGTGACGACAACACCTTGGAGCTCAACTCCCCGGGACACTGACACAACCCCTAAATGACAGGAGGCATCGAGAACAATGTTCTCGTCACAAAGACATCGGAGCAATCCAAACAATACTCGCGTGATCCTAAAAAAAAATTGTGAAATTTTGAGAGTAGAAGAGACAAGTAATCGTCAGGAGTCCTCACCAGAGTGAAAAGAGATGAGGAGCAAAAGAAATCCTACTCTCCGATATATATATATAGGACTCAAAACATTTTCAAGTGAGTGCCTAGACTCAACCGTCAACGATTCGATCAATCAGTGGGGGCTTCTAGGTCGGAGAAGGCTCTGATACCAACTTGTAATGCCCAGTATGAGATTATACCTCCTACGTATCGAGGCACGACTTAAAGGTATAAGCTCATACTAGAATGATCTCAAGTATGGTATCTTTGCACGACTCATGTAAAAATAGGGATGAAATTGCAAAAGAGTAGTTGTCTTACACTCGCCACGTCACACAATATATTACATAAGCAAAAAATCATCCAAATAACATCACAGTCCGACTACGGACGAATATCCAAATGAAAGATACCAAATAAATAAAGCCACAAGGTCCGAATCGCCCCTAGTAGAAGCCACTACTAATCATCGGGATAGTGCACATAGTATCGACTACGTTCTTCATCGAACTCCCAGTACAGCTCTGTGCCGTCACCTGTGTAGTTCACCATAGTACTTGCATCTTGTGTTGTGTAGAATCTGTGAGCCATGGAGGACTCAGCAATCCCGTTCCCGGGTAGCAAAACTATCTAAGCCTTGGGTGTGGAACAAGGCTGAAGAAAATAAAGGTTGCAGCTGCACTAGCACTAGCTTACGTATTGAGAGCGAGAAGAGAAATGCCAGGAGCGTCAAAGTGATCACGAAGTGATCCTATCTAAGCACGTCAAACATAACCCCACCCTGTTCACTTCCCGAACCCCTTTCGGAAAATGACTGTCACGGTTACTCACGTTGGTAGTGTGTTCTGAACATGGTGTCAAGTTTTCTACAACCGGATATTAACAAATTCCCATCTGCCACATAACCGCGGGCATGGCTTTCGAAACTTCAAACCCTGCAGGGGTGCCCCAACTTAGCCCATTACAAGCTCATGATCCGCGGAGTCGCAACTCCAAGGTGGGAAGGCCCGGGTATTCTCGGAATCCCGTGCTCAAGATATTTCGACATAGGTAAAACTAATCCAGCAAGACCTCCCGGCGTTCCGACACCCTGACTGTAGCCGCGTGTATCTAGTCTCAGGCCACGACCGGATGAGCACAGCGTACAGTGAACAAAACCCTAGTTGCCAAGGGGGGTACCGCACACGACTCTAGTTTGGACCAACACTCAAATCGAGCACTGGCCTAGGGGGTTCATTAATTAATCCTCAGGTTAATTACTCCCCCGAAGCGGCGGCGGTTGCTTGGGGCGGCGGCGGAGCTTGCGGAGGCGAGGCCGGCGGCGGTGGTGCGGCTCGGAGGCGCGCGGCGGTGGGGTTGAAGCGGAGGCGCGCGGCGGCGGGGTTGAAGGGCTGGCGGCGGTGGAGGTTTGAAGGGCCGGCTGCGGCGGCTGTCGCCGGGTTCGGTGCGGCGGCGGCGCGCCCGGCCCGGCGTCGGCACGGGGCAACGGCGGCGGGGCGCTGCGGTGGCCGGCGGGGTAGGCGGCGCGGCCACGGCGAGGGTCCGGCGAGGTCGGCGGCGGGGTCCGGCGAGGTCGCCGCGGCAGTCCGGCGAGGTTCCGACGGCCGGCGCGGTGGTGCGGTGAGGTGGCGGCGGTTGGACAGGGATGAGGTGGCCCGGCCAATCGGGGGTCGCCACGTGGCGGCGGGGATGATGTGGCGGCCTCTGGTTAGTTGGAGTGAGGTGGCCGCTAGTCGGACGTGTCCGGCGGCTGCGCGGACGTGTCCGGCGCGCAGAGGGAGAGGAAAATTAGGATTGCACCAGGATTTCGGGGATGGGGACTGTTTTATAGTTTCTGGGAGCTAGGAAACTCCAAATGAGGAGCGGTTTTCGGCCACGCGATCACAATTCAACGACCGAGATGATGGGAGTGGTTGTGCTGGGTTTGTGGGCTGTTGTGGAGGGGGTCTTGGGCCTTAAAGAAGAGGTTCTTTTAGCCCACTAGGTTAACCGTTGGAGTACCAAACGAACTCCAAACACGACGAAACTTGACAGGCGGCCTACACGTACCAAAACAACATTGCACGACAAGACTCACGTCATTCCAGGAACGTTACACGGCCACACACGAAAGAAGGACTCGGAGATGGCACGGGCACGTGTGTGAGTGTCGGAACTCGAAACGGACAACGGGAAGAGACGAGTGGAACCGGGTGGAAGTTACAACATGAACGCAATGCAATGCACATGACAACATGACATGGATGAGATGCACACACGCACACGACAAAACGAACAAACCCGAAATGAAAGAAGAGCCCATAATGGAATTGATGAAGTCAAAGTTTCATATATTGCCAATATTGGAAAGTGTTACATCTGGGGCATTAAACTTAATTCCTGCTCGTCCTCGAGTAGGTAAATGATAAAAACAGAATTTTTGATGTGGAATGCTAACCAACATAATTCTCAATGTAATTTCTTTATTGTGGCATGAATGTTCAGATCCAAAAGATTCAGGACAAAACTCTATATTCACATAAGAACAATAATACTTCAAGCATACTAACAAAGCAATCATGTCTTCTCAAAATAACATGGCCAAAGAAAGTTATCCCTACAAAATCATATAGTCTGGCTATGCTTCCTCTTCATCACACAAAATATTCATATCATGCACAACCCCGGTTTCAGCCAAGCAATTGTTCTCATACTCAAATTTTTTCAAACCTTTCAACTTTCATGCAATACATGAGCATGAGCCATGGATATATCACTATAGGTGGAATAGAGTGGTGGTTGTGAAGACAAAAAGGAGGAAGATAGTCTCACATCAACTAGGCGTATCAATGGGCTATGGAGATGACCATCAATAGATATCAATGTGAGTGAGTAGGGATTGCCATGCAACGGATGCACTAGAGCTATAGGTGTATGAAAGCTCATCAAAAGAAACTAAGTGGGTGTGCATCTAACTTGCTTGCTCATGAAGACCTAGGCCATTTTAGGAAGCCCATCGTTAGAATATACAAGTCAAGTTATATAATGAACATTACCACTAGTATATGAAAGTGACAAAACAAGAGACTCTCTATCATGAAGATCATGGTGCTACTTTGAAGCACAAGTGTGGAAAAGGATAGTAGCATTGTCCCTTCTCTCTTTTCTCTCATCATTTTTTGGGAGGGGCTTTCTCTCTCTCTTTTTTTATTTAGCCCCTCTCTATAAATTTTTTGGGCCATCTTTTTTATTATTATTTGGTATTTCCTCACATGGCATAATGCTCTAATAATGAAGATCATCACACTTTTATTGACTTACAACTCAAAGATTACAACTCGAAGCTAGAACAAAATATGACTATGTGAATGATGATGAAGCATGTCATATGAACGGAACGGTGAAGAGTTGCATGGTAATATATCTCGGAATGGCTATGGAAATGCCATGATAGGTAGGTATGGTGGCTGTTTTGAGGAAGGTATATGGTGGGTCTATGGTACCGGCGAAAGTTACGTGGTACAAGAGAGGCTAGCAATGGTCGAAGGGTGAGAGTGCATATAATCCATGGGCTCGACATTAGTCATAAAGAACTCATATACTTATTGCAAAAATCTATGAGTCATCAAAACAAAGTATTCAACGCATCCTCCTAGGGGAAGGGTTGGTAGGCGTTAACAATCGCGCGATCCAGACCTCCACAGAAAGGATGACACTCAATAAATACCTCATGCTCTAACTTCGTCACATACCTGTTCACCATACGTGCATGCTATGGGAATCAAAAACTTTAACACAAGTATTTCTCAAATTCAAAATTACTCCACTAGCATGACTCTAATATCACCATCCTCATATCTCAAAACAATCATCAAGTATCAAACTTCTCATCATATTCAATACACTTTATATGAAAGTTTTTACTATGCCCATCTTGGATGCATATCATATTTGGACTAGTTTTATAACCAGAGCACGTTACCATGCTGTTCTAAAAGACTCTCAAAAGTATATAAGTGAAGGATGAGAGATCAACAATTTCTACAAAATGAAACCACCACCGTGCTCGAAAAGATATAAGTGAATCACTAGAGCAAAACTATCTAGCTCAAAAGATATAAGTGAAGCACATAGATTATTCTAATAAAATCCAAATCATAATTATCTCTCAAAAGGTGTGTCCAACAAGGATGATTGTGGCAAACTAAAAAGCAAAGACTCAAATCATACATGACGCTCCAAGCAAAACACATATCATGTGGTGAATAAAAATATAGTCCCGAGTATAGTTACCGATAAATGAAGACGAAAGAGGGGATGCATTCCCGGGGCATCCCCAAGCTTAGGCTTTTGGTTGTCCTTGAATTTTACCTTGGGATGCCTTGGGCATCCCCAAGCTTAGGCTCTTGCCACTCTTTGTTCCATAGTCCATCAAAGCCATACTCAAAACTTGAAAACTTCACAACACAAAACTTAGCCAAAAATCTCGTGAGCTCCGTTAGTATAAGAAAACAAACCACCACTCAAAGGTATTGTAATGAACTCATTCTTTGTTTATATTGGTGTTAAACCTACTGCATTCCAACTTCTCCATGATTCATACCCCCCCCCCCCGATACTACGCATAGATTCATCAAAATGAGCAAACAACACACGAAAAACAGAATCTATCAAAAACAGAACAGTCTGTAGTAATCTGTAACTTTCGAATACTTCTGTAACTCCAAAAAATGAAATAAATTGGTAAACGTGAGGAATTTGTCTATTAATCATCTGCAAAAAGAATCAACTAAATAGCACTCTCCAGTAAAAAATTACAGCTAATCTTGTGAGCGCTAAAGTTTATGTTTTTTACAGTATTATCATATAAACTTCACACAAGTCTTCCCAAAGGTTCTACTTGGCACAAACACTAATTAAAACACAAAACCACATCTAAACAGAAGCTAGATGCAATATTTATTCCTAAACAGAAGGAAAAACAAAGAAAATAAAATTGGGTTGCCTCCCAACAAGCGTTATTGTTTAACGCCCCTAGCTAGGCACGATAGAAGAATAGATCTAGGTATTGCCATCTTTTGTAGGAAACTCTTCGATTAAGCACTTATAATTCCTAGGAACTTCTTTATTCCTTTTGATAATCAAACTTCTAGGCAAGAATTCAAGAAATTCATTTGTAGCAAAAGGTTCCCTTGCAAAAGTGAGATAGTTGGGGTGAAACACTTATGGATTTAAGATCCGCAATTTCTTTACTAGATGATTCACCCTTACTTTTAGGAACATACGTAAACTTGGCCAATTTAGTGGTAGAGGGATTCGAAGTATTTTTCGCAGCAGAAAGGGTAGACCCTGCATTAGTGATAATATCTTCAAGTTTATTGATTCTAGTGGAATCTTGATCTATTCTCTCTTTTACTATAGGTTCTTTTTCTTTAAAAAAATCAGAATAACTCCTACCTTGGATCCATACTGGGTAATTTGGTTGTGGATTTCTATCGAAACTCTCAGCCAACTCTACAGTAGCAACTCTGTTTTCAATAATTTCAAGCCTTTGCATAACATGTTCCAGAGTTAAAACAGTTCCATTAACCAGAAGAGGTGGTGGGGGAAATAATTTCGTCATAGTATTATAAGAATCAAAAGTATGGCTACCGAAGAAATTCCCTCCGGTAATGGTATCAAGAATATATCTATTCCACGGAGTTATGCCAACATAAAAATTGCGAAGAAGCACGGAAGTGGAAAGCTTCTTAATATATCTATTTTGGGCATTGCAAATTCTATACCAGGCATCTTTTAGATTTTCCTCCTCCCTTTGTTTAAAATTAAGAACCTCACTCTCGATAGTATTGATAATGATAGGCGTGCTAGCCATGACGGCAAGGCAAAGCGAATAGTAAACACACAGAAAAAGAAGGGAGAATAAAACGGCAAGGGCGAAGTGGGGGAGAGGAAAACGAGAGGCAAATAATGTAATGCGAAGGATAAGGGTTGTAATAGGTACTTGGTATATGACTTTTGCGTAGATCTCCCCGACGACGACGCTAGAAATTCTTCTTGCTACTTCTAGAGCTTGTGTTGTAGTCCCTCGAAGAGGAAAGGGTGATGCAGCACAGTAGCGTAAGTATTTTCCTCAGTTTTTGAGAACCAAGGTATCAATCCAGTAGGAGACTATGCGCGAGTCCCTCGCACCTGCACAAACAAATAAGAACTTCACAGCCAACGCGATAAGGGGTTGTCAATCCCTTCACGGTCACTAACGAAAATGAGATCTGATAGATAGGATAGTATAATATTTTTGGTATTTTTGGTATAAGAACAGAAAGTAAATAAAGCAAATAAGCAACGACAGCATAAATTGAAGGAAAGTAATATGATAAAGATAGACCCAGGTGCCGTAGGTTTCACTAGTGGCTTCTCACATGAAAGAAAAATTCTACGGTGGGTGAACAAATTACTGTCGAGCAATTGATAGAAAAGCGCATAGTTATGAGAATATCTAGGAATGATCATTATATATAGGTATCACGTCTGTGACAAGTATACCGAAACGATTCTGCATCTACTACTATTACTCCACACATCGACCACTATCAAGCATGCATCTAGAGTATTAAATTCATAAGAATAGAGTAATGCTTTAAGCAAGATGACATGATGTAGAGGGTAAACTCGAGCAATATGATATAAACACCATCTTTTTATCCTCGATGGCAACAATACAATAAGTGCCTTACTCCCCCTGCTGTCACTGGGAAAGGACACCACAAGATTGAACCCAAAGCCAAGCACTTCTCCCATTGCAAGAACTATAGATCTAGTAGGCCAAACCAAACTGATAATTCGAAGAGACTTGCAAGGATATTATAATCATACATAAAAGATTTCAGAAAAGAATCAAATATTGTTCATAGATAATCTTGATCATAAACCCATAATTCATCGGATCTCGACAAACACACCGCAAAAAGATTACATCGAATAGATCTCCTCGAAGATCGAGGAGAACTTTGTATTGAGATCCAAAAAGAGAGAAGAAGTCATCTAGCTAATAACTATGGACCCGAAGGTCTGTGGTAATCTACTCACAACTCATTGGTGAGGCTATGGTGTTGAGGTAGAAGCACTCTGTGGTAGATCCCCCTCTCTGGCGGAGCTCCGGAACCGGCCCCAAGATGGGATCTCATGGGAACAGAAGGTTGCGGAGGTGGAATTAGGGTTTTCTCTGTTGCCTCGATGTTTTGAGGGTATCTGGACATATATAGGAGGAAGAAGTACGTCGGTGGAGCAACGTGGGTCCCATGAGGGTGGGGGGGCGCGCCTGCTCCCCCTGGGCGTGCCTGCCCCCCTGGGCGCGCCATGCCCCCTCGTGGGCACCTCGTTTCTTCTCTGACTTGGTCCTCAAGTCTCTCGTGAAGATACGATTCCAAAAATAACTCTCCCGAAGGTTTCATTCCGTTTGGACTCCGTTTGATATCCCTTTTCTGTGAAACACTGAAATAGGCAAAAAAAACAGTAATTTGCACTGGGCCTTGGGTTAGTAGGTTAGTCCCAAAAATAATATAAAAGTGTATAATAAAGCCCATTAAAATCCAAAACAGAATATATAATAGCATGGAACAATAAAAAATTATAGATATGTTGGAGACGTATCAGGTCCTTATAGTGAGCTAATAAGACAAGCAACCCCTCATTGTCGGAGATATCGATGACGATTGGCTCCATGGAAATGGAAGAGGGCGAGGCCTTCGCATCGTGGGTGCCCTCCTAGTAGTGGTGAGTTGCTTGAGCCGCTCCGGGCGCCAACCTGCTGGTTCTCGAGTTGAGGTAAGCACGTCCACGCTGAGAAAACACCTCGTAGTCCTCGTCGAAGGCACCGAGGGTGGCCTCGAGACGCCACAAACTATTGCTTAAAGCACCCAACCACATTGCAACATCGGCGTACGAGGTGCTCCTCCAAGATCTGAGGGTCAGCATGAATGGCAGCCATCATGACCTCATCTGCGCTTGCGACCGCGATTTGCTTCTCCGCTGCCAAATTCTCCTTGAGCTTCTGGCAATATTGCATACACCATGGCTTAGGGCGGCGCTTATTTGGTGGAGGGGACAGTGATTTGGGTGGAAGGTGTCGCGCTGGTGGTCAGGGCATGTGGGACATGGAAGGAGGAGGAGGATGGGGGTTGGGTGTGGATTACCTGCCTGGATAGACGATGCCGAGCAACATGAAGGAGGCTCGTGAGCGAGGAGGCGGCGCTGCAAGCAAGGATTGAAGGTTTCAACTTGGAAAGGAAGGCGGAAACAGGGGAAATGTGGCTTTTGGTAAAGGGGAGGGGCGGTGAGGTAGATATTTCCGCGGAAGGTAAATTTTTTGAATCAACTCAGCGAAAAAACGGGCGCGCAAAGTTTCATCACACACGATCACTTATTCAGCACTGTGTATGATATGTGAACATCCCAAACGACTCAGATAGCTTAACCCGTGTGTGATGACTTTGAACGTCAAAAATTTTGCGTCGAATTTCCCTGGTTAAAGTGGTCATCCACGTCATTGCATAATTTGCGTACACAAAGGAGACTACAGCACACCCACACTTCTCAATCGAGCAATTTCAGCAATTAAACACATCTAGATGACCTAAACAAATTAAAGATTGGCGCTCTTAATTAAAGAAAACAAACAGTACTACTATGACTAGTGCTCGTCGATATCCACCGCCTCCTCCATGTCCAGCTCGCACCCGACGATCTCCTGGGGATGGGGATCAATGGCATCCATCGCACCATACTTGGCAAGCATCTCGCCATCCATATCCTCCATATCTTTGGAATAGGCCGCCACGAGGTTGGAGTGGGCGGCCGTGATCTTGGCTTGGGCGGGCTCCGTCCTGTCAAGGTATGCCGCGCAGGAACGGATGGCTACTCGAACGCTCTCGGCGATTGCCAAGTCTTCGGCCGTGGGTTGTCGACCGTTGTAGGAGCAGCTTCGTTCGATTTGTGTGGTGACCGCCATGAGCTGGGCGTAGTTGGCCTCGACATGGTCGTGGGCGTCCTCCAATAGGGTTAAGGCTGCCGCTGCGGAACGGACAGCTGTTGTGCTGCTCTCGCCAGTTGCTATCCCCGAGGCAGATGTTGCTGCAGCCACCTGAGAAGCAACAACGGCCGTTTGGGCTGCCTTGGCCACCCGGTCGCATATTGCGGCCGCGCTCACGAAGCTTGTTAGCACGCGCCTGGCGGCTACAGCCGCACTCTCGCCGGAGTGGGCCGCTGTGGTTGCCCTCATGAAGCGGGTCCATGTCCCCATCTTTCACCGGCGATGATTGAACAGTGAAACGATATTTGGGGAGCGAGTTAGTGTGCTTGACACAACGGCTGTGGACTGTAACCGACGGACCTTCTCGCATAAGCCATATGTGTATTATACACCGACGGTGCTCCAAGATATTTTGTACTGCATCTCACACGGTTGGTGATACTAAACTGTGTGTGATCTACTTGAATTTTCGTCTTGATTTGAATTACATAATTGGGTCACGTCTGCAAAGGATGGCTTTTGAATTGATAGAACTTTTATCTGAAGTGAACAAGCAACTATAGGTGTGTCGTCAAAAAATTGAAATTATTCAGGGTTCGTTTGGACATTTTTATACATTAACTTGGTTTTCTAGGCATTGCAGGTGCACAATTGAAAATTAAACTACATGTACATGCCGAGCAGGATTTGTGCAACTCTTCATCGAAACCATATAAAACACCTGTATGCAAATTGAGAGCTATGGTCTTCCACAGTAAGCCAAGGGAAAATTCGCCACGCGGGATTTTTGCATCTCTTCAACGCAAATGGTTCTGATTGAATAAGGTACGTAAAGCGAGACTTCGGCGCTAAGCCAAGAGAAAATTTGGCAAGCAGGATTTGTGCCTCGCTTCAACGCAAACGTTTTTTATGACAGTGTGCAACCACGTACAGACAATTTGGTAAGATTTGCATCTGTCATATTGGGTATATTACCATTTGTCAAGCTGGAAAGATTGACATTTGTTGATCTAGTAACATTCCATTTACCAATCCTTCTAACACTGCGATTTGTCAAAATATGTAGCTAAAAAGCACTAGCGCTATCTAATCTTTGCAACTAATATTCAGTAATTAAGCATATATTTCATTCATAGATTAAGCAGTCGTTCTTAGTATATACAAACAGTTCAACTCGACAGCTGAACCGACCAAACTTTTCCCCGATTGTTGTCAACCATGTACTGAAATAACTAGTTCAACTATGTATACTAGCTAATTTTAAGTATGTTGTATTGTTCCACCACATCTATAGTTAGATGAACTGAACAAAATAGCCCATAAATACTACTACTACTATGGAGGGGCTTTGTACTACTTCCGGTAGCCTCTCCTCTGCCGAGCATGTTTAGTAAGAGGAAGAGGAGGAGGAGCCGACCAACGAGATGGACAACTACAATATGGTACCTACCGCTGCTGCACCTTCAACGATGCTCACCTTGAACGCCCTCTGCCTCTCCAGACGACCCCTCTCGAAGCGGCCGGACTGCTTGTAGATCTCCTGGTTCCTCGCCTCTACATCGGTGTGTGATGCGGCCACAGCTGCGGTAAGGCTCTTTGCATGCTCCCCAGGCGCTCCTCCTCCTCCCGCAGGAACTCGATGTAGCGCGCAAGGTCGCAGACACACGTGTGGGCCTCCACCTCTGCCTCCCTCCTTCGGGCGACGGTGGCAGAGCGGGTGATGATCCCGACAGTCGACGGTGGGCTGGCGGCCGACGATGGGGTGGCGACCAGGACCACCACCTCCCGCCTTCGGGCTGCGGTGGTGGAGATGGTGATTGCCACGGTGGCCCACAGTGGGATGGTGGCCACAACTCTCACCTCCCACCTTCGGGCCGCGGCGGTAGAGCGGGCGATGGCCCTGGCTTTCGACGGTGGTGTGGCGGTAACGGCGGCCTGCAACTGCTGCCGACGGACAGCCGCGGCGGAGCGTTTGGTGGATCTTCAGCAAACACCCAACAGGGACACCATACGCACTACACTACACCGGGGACTGCGCCGCCGCTACGGTGTAGCCTCCCAGCTGGACTTGTCCGCTGATGATGGCGGAGTGCCTGAGCGACGACGACGGACTGGTGCCATTGGTGATTGTGGGAGAATCAGATGAGATAAGCTACAGTGGGGAGGGGAAATGCGACGCACGACTCGCCGATCGTCAGGGTTTATATAGTAGGTTGGCAAGTATTTGGATTTTGGGGGATTTCACCGGGTCGGGCAGGAACCTGCGCGGTTGCGCAGGAATGGGCTCACCGTCGTTTGGCCAAAAGAACGCCCCCACTCGCTACTCAAGCTTGCGCTTGAAGCCGTCTGCGACAGTAGGGTGACAAGACGTGCGAGAGGAGGACGAAAGGACACATACACATACGGTTAATAAAAAACGTTTGCGTTTTAATTTCCAACTATGCCCCCGTCCTGGTTTATAAGTAGGACTTAACTAATAAAATACGAATGCATGTCGCCAAATATTATATCGTTGGATTCGTATTTGAACATAGTTTCCAATTATATAATTTTTGTAACATGCATTAACATTTTGTTGGTTAAATTTGAGGTTATATACCAGCAAGCATTTTCCCACAACACACACGGTTTATTCCATTACAAACAACTGGGATGGATCAACTGTATGCCACGTATCGCACACGCAACTCTAATCTAATTCGTTCTTGATGTCTCCAACATCGGTCGCACAGTTCACCTTATTTTCCACGTATCACTATGCCGGTTTTTGCTCGTGTCGCTCGGCAAGCTCTGCTTGCCGTTAGGCGCCGCGGCGCGCTCTGCTCGCGTCCGTCGGCACGCTCAGCTTGTGGACATCTTTTCCTTGCGTGTTTAACTGCTATATGCATATATATGGTTGCTCGTCGTTGAGGTGACCACGGAGCGCTCTGCTCTCGTCCCTCGGTGCACGCTCTGCCAGTGGTTTGGCCTGCGCACGATCACATCGGGGGCCCCATATGCATCCGGTTGCGCGGCGCGCGTTGCCACACGATGCATTTACGTGCGGCACGATGGAGATACATGCTGCAAATTAAAACTGCCATCAGGGCGTGCCAATATTCCAGGCCGTCCGGCTTCCCCTTTAATTCCCGCAACCATTATATCCTTAGTCTCTTCAACCTTTGATTGCGCCCCACAACACAACAAGCACACCCACAACGGCACATAGAGAGGGGATGTGTAGCAGCGCTCCAATGGATTTCGGCGAGCATAAAGTGGAGACCCACGCGAGGGAGGTTGATATCTCCATGGTGTACACCATTGACCCGGCCGTGGTGGGCGACTACATCAACACACTTGAGCACTTGCTCGCTCGAGACAATTACAAGGTGGTCGGCATCGACCTCCAGGACACCGCTAGTCGTCCCAACATAGATCAGAAGTGTGTCGTCGCCCAGTTGTGCGTGCGTTTTCATGTCCTCATCTACCACTACTGCATGGCCACAGAGCCTTCCGACCATTTCGCCAGGTTTGTCAACAGCACCGACCACAAGTTCGCTACGGTGGAAACCACCGAGGATGTCAAAGCGCTCATGGTTACGGGCTTGGCCTGCAAGAACCTTGTCGAAATTCGTGAGCACTACAGGGTCCAGGGCGGCACGAAGAAGGACTCCCTAGTTTAACTTGCCTCGGCCATCATCGACCCATACTATGAAAAGGTGAAGAAGGATGCCAACAAAACACGCCCCATAACCTGGCATAGGGCCTGGATGCGGCAACTGGATGAACCTCACCTCAAGTTCACGGCCAAGAGTGTGTACACATGCTACGAGATGCACATGCGGATCGTTGACATGAGGAAGTGCCTTGTTACCCAAATCGGCGAGGCCAAATCGGGCCACAAGCAGAGCAAGTGTCACAAGAAGTAGATGATGATCAAATGATCGTTTATCCTAGTTAATCATGCATGTAATATATAGTTTACTTTGGTGTGTGGAAATTTTATGTGTGTAGTAGCCACATATGTAATTATGCATGTAATAGTTTACTTTGGTGTGTGCAAATGCCGTGGTTGTAGTAGCCACCTATGTAAGCTGATGTTTAATTTGGTTATAAAACCATGTCCTTATAAGTGTGTATATATATATATATATATATATGTTATTGTTATGTATGCAATCCCATCGCACAACACACACGTCTTATTAGCAGCAATCGTTTGCGTTATTTTCAGTCTTCGCACACATTTCTGATTACAAACATGTTTGCCGCGTATCACACACATCTTGTTATATTGAATTGTTTATGTTCTCTTGTCTCAACGCAAACAATTCATCCAAGAGAACCGCATGTTGTATATTGCACACACCTTGATCTGGGTGACTGTTTCTTTTGTGTTGCCTAATCACAAACAGTTCATCTGAGTGAACTGTATGATGTATATCGCACACACCTTCATCTAGCTGCCCATTTCTTTTGTTCCTCCTCATCGCAAACAGTTAATTTAACTGAACCGTATGCCCTGCATCGCACACGCAACTAAAATCTGAACCATGTTTGATGCATCCATCATTGCAAACGTTTTGCACGTTTTTTGACATTTTTTTACACCTCATTTGCGATTATTGTATCGCACACAGTTCCGTCGAAGGGTCTCTGATCGTAGGGTCGCGTTAGCAGCATCCTGCAGTAGTGAATGTATCCTGCGGTTGCGCACGTTAGACTGCACGCAGCTATCACAGCTGCCGGGTGGATGTCTGGAATGTTCTTGTGCACTCAGCTAAAAATCTGCATGTACTTCCGCAAGCTCTATCCTTCTTTCCGCGGGAGGAGCTGCAAGTCGCTAGGCCGCCCTGGTTCTTGATGTCCGCATATGAAGGCACCAATGGACTCATGGCACAGGTCAGCCCAGGTCATGATGGAGTTCTTCGGAAGGTGCATCAGCCAAGACCTCACATTTGGTTTGAGTGCCAAAGGGAAGTAATTTGCGAACACCTTCTCATCTCTTCCCCCGACAGCTTGAACAACGATGATGTAGTTGCTCAAGAACTCTGCCGGGTTCAGTCTTTGATCGTACTTCTCTAGTATCTCTGGCTTGAACATGAGAGTAGATGACCAACAGACTTGTCGCAGCTCAAGGGTGAAGGCCGGACACCCAACCTCGAAAGGCAGGTACCTGCTCTTAGCAAGCGAGGGCTCATCAACGTTGGGCCATTGTGCCTATCAGACTAGCGGCGGGTTCTGCAGCGTCGATCGATGGTGACGCACGCGTCTTCCCTCTTCCTATCTTCCAGGACTTGCCGCTTGTCTCGACCTACTCAAAGATTGGATGAAGCCTTCGATACGTCGTCAGGTACTTGGTCATGTTGCTCTGGCTATTACCATTATGCTTGCTGTCATAGAGGGGATTGCACCAAAGGGGTGGCCCCCTCGGTATGGCCAGCAGCTCGGGTCATCAATGCCACCTGTGGTGGCCGTGATGGGCCCGCTCGCTGTGATCATCCTGCCTCGGTGAAACCAATCAGGCTCTAAATGATGGCTCTCCAATCATCCATTTGATCGGCAGCCAGTGGAAATCTCAACAGGAGTTGGGCCCGCCCCACGGCCTCCGTAGCAGTGCTCGACATGGATGATGACGTTGACCACAATGTCGGACGGCTTTCGATGGTGCCGGCAATGGCAGCGTGGTGCTCTCATCGTGAGCCAGTCTCCAAGGTGGCGTGGTGATGATGCGGATGTGCTTGGGGATCGACGGCTTCATTTGGCCCATTGGCTCGGTCGGCTCTTCATGGGGGAGGTGCATGCCCTACGGCTACACCCGCAGTAGGGGTAGTCGGAGGGTTGCGGGTCGCCCCAGAGCGAGCGTTGCCACTGCAGCTACGTCCTTTGGTGGGATGGAGAGGTGGAGACGGGATAATCTCTCCACCCGCACTCTGCGAAGCATGGCCGCTGAAATGTTGTTGCCGCTGTCCTTCCCTGGTGCCTCATGCTGCCACCTCGGCTGCAGGGGAGATGGTGACGACGCCGTCCGCGTCGGCCATGTCGCGCACAGCGTCCACGTCCCGTGCATCTCCGTAGGCCCCGCAGCCTTGGCGGCCGTGTGCGGAGAGGCTTTTGAGGTGGACGGATGTGATGCAGCACCAGGTTTCTTCTTGGGCGCCATGCACGATGAAGCCGTCGATGAAGAAAATGGTGATGAAGATGACGCGCTGCATACACTCTCGGGTTCGCGCAAGCGCTTCCCACTAGCTGGCACGACAAAGATGTCATGGGATAACACGGCCACCTATGGGGCCATCGGCCCCTTGTGGTTCAGCAGGGGGAGAGCACATTGTATAAAGAGCAGAGGGCGCAAAGCAGCACGACAGTGATCACACGGGTAGTTTTACCCTGGTTCGGGCCGTCGCAAGGTGTCGGGGGAAACTGTCCACCACGAACACCTATGGGACCGGAGCCCCTTGTACGTTGCGGTGAGGGAGCGGAGGGAGCACAAAGAGCGGATCGAAGAGCACACGCGGGCAGTTTACCCAGGTTCGGGCCGCGCGGACGCGTAAAACCCTACTCCTGCTTGATTTGTATTGAGTTTGTGAGCTCGGGAGCTTGAAGAACTAGCTACACCGAGCAAGAGAGCTATCTAGGTTTCGAACCCTTTCTACGTTGTGCATGGGCCTCCTTTTATAGCTCAAAGGGGTCACCGACAGGTGTCAACGTAGAGGAGGGCAAAAATGTAACTTTGGTGGTAGTTGTAACAGTGCGGGAACAGTGCATGAACAGTGGACGAACAGTGGTCTTCACCTAACTTGACAGTGGGGGACAAGGGCATTAAATGCCCGTCACCGTCGACCCCAAAAGCACCCGTCCATGCGCCTCCGTTCGCCACGGCGGTAGCCTCGTCATCGTGGAGTGCCACCGTGTCCCCCAGGCTGCACAGCCATCCGCCACGCGTCCCTGGAAGGGTCCCAGGGCGACGCGTGGGCCGATGAGCTGGAGCGCGGGCACACAGCGCAGGCTTCCCCGGCAAGCACCTTGTTGGGGTCTTGATCTTGCCGGGCCCGGAAGCTTGTCGCTCCCCGGGCCCTGCCGGGGCGCATGATGCGCCAAGGCATGTCTTCTGAGATGCAGTCTTCTGGTTTTCCTGGCAAGCCCCTCTTGCCAGGGTCTTGTGCTAATGTGATAGTCTTGAGCCTGGGACAGCCCTCCCGGCAAGCTCCACTTGCCGGGGCCTTGATCTTCTGTCTTGTATACTTTGTTTTTGAATGGTTTTATTGGGACCAGGAAGGTTTTCGGCAAGCACGTGGTAAACCCTGCCGCGGGAAGCTGCTACTGCCCGTGCACAAGTTGGAGTACTAAGGTACCCCTATCTTAGTACACCGACAGGAGCCCCCGGGCCTGGGCCACACACGGTGCCGAGCGCTGTTGGGCCAGGCCCAAAACAGTGCACGGGCACGCGCGGCCCACGGCGAGCCGTAGATTCCCTTCCGCATCCGCCGCGCCCCTCCCTAACGGCACGCGTCGATTGCGGCGTCGTGGGAGAGATCGTGGCCTCGTTCTTTAATGGGAAATGCGGTGCGCCCCCCACTCCCTCCTTAAAAGCAGAGGGAACCGGGGCAGTTTCCCTCCTCCGCTTTCACTTCGTCTTCAACCTCCAGAAAATCTCCGCTGCCCTTTGCCTCCACCCCCTCCTCCGCCGTCTTCCGCATCCGCGGCGCCGTCGAGCTCCTCGCCCCCTCCCCCGCCGCCTCCGCCATGGCTCCGAAGAGCGAGAAGGCGAAAGCGAAGAAGGCCAAGTGGGAGAAGTCCGAGCAGGCGGCGAAGCTTGCCGCCTTGCGGAAGAGGAATGTGGTCTTCGCACCAAGGCTCAGCGCGAGGGAGCTGTGGAACAAGTTCTACCTCTTCTGGTCCAAGGAGACCAAAGCTCATCCCCGCACCAAAGTCTACCCCGCCATCGCCAAAGATCTAGTTCCCGGCGGGTATTTCTTCTTCGCTGTCTTCTTTCATTGCGGCTTGTGCCCTCCGTTCTCGGAGTTTTTCTGCGACATCATGAACACATACGGCCTCCACCTTCTAGACTTCACCCCCAACGCCATCCTTACGATGGCGGTTTTCGCACATCTGTGTGAAAACTATGTACGGATCCACCCCAATGTAGCGCTCTTTCGCCACTTCTTTATGCCTAGAGTAGAGGCCGGCGCTCCCCTCTCCGGAGGCATCTCCTGGATCTTCCGATTGAACAAGAAGGACTCATATCTGAAAGGAGAGCTCCGCGGCAAGTGGGAAGAATGGCGCGCAGACTGGTGTTGGGTAGTGGAGGACCATCCGGAGCCTTTTACTTCGCCGCGCACAACTGCCATAGTGCGCGGCAGAGACTGGAGTGAGTTGGCCCCGGAGGACGGCAAGCTCAACATCGCCCTTATCAGGATACTTCGTCTCCGGGTAGCTAAACTGACCATCGGAGAGGTAGGGGCAGACTTCCTCCGCCGCCGCATTGCCCCTTTACAAGAGAGGAAAAGGCCAGCATGGGAATTTGGCAACGCGGCGGACATTATGATGCTGCGCCCGGGACTGAACTTCAACTTCACGGCTTTGGAGCTGAAGGGGATGGTCCGGGAGCTTTTTAAGCACGACCCGGCCCACCCGGAGTGGTTTAGGTCTCCCCGGGGAGTGGTGCCGCTGTGCAACAGCACTGCCCGGGACTCCTTGCGCGCAATAATGCCCGCGTGTGACTCTCACGGCGTCGACCCCACCTGGATAGAGCATCCGCCGGATGCGATTCTGAGTTTCTTCGACAATCTGGTCGAGGTGCCCAAGAACACCGAGGAGAACAAGGGTCTCACTCGGGCCACCACAGAGCGGGACATAGCCTATATTGCTTCCCGGATGGAAGAGGCCGCCGCAGCTGCAGCAGCAGGAGACTTCGGATTCACCGTCGACGAGGCGCAGGCCGCGGACGAGGTGTGCCAAGCAGAGGAGGCAGAGATCCGCAGACTGCTCAAGCTTCCGCCCGACGAGCTTGCCGGGGTTCCTTCCCTGAGGCATGCCGGGATTCCCGGGGTTGTGAGCGAGGCCGCGACAAGCGAGGTTGCCGGAGGGGGCAGAGGTGCCGGAGGGAGCGGAGCCGCCGGGCAGGATGCTGGACCCAGCGGGCCCGTTGGGGAGGAGGAGGAAGACGTCGAGGCCGATGAAGACACCGGCGGATCTCTAGGACTCGACGACGACGCCTCCTCGTCGTCGGAGAACTCCCCGCCTCCAGCAAGTCCCAAGCAAGCACCGGGGAAACGCCTCCGCAAGGCGGCCACAGCGACGAGGACGCACGCGCCTCGACAGCAGCCTGCTCGCCGGGCGGCGCGCGCCACCAGGCCGAGCCAAGCTGCGACGGAGGCGCCCCGCGCACCAGCGCCAAGCGGAGGGGGATCCTCCCAGAGCGGAGCGGCCGCTCCGCCTGCTCCTCGGGCCTCGGCGTCAGCGGAGGCTGGGTCTTCGCAGCCCCCAGCCCCGGGGACCGCCAAGCGCCCGAGGGAGCCTTCTCCTCCCATTCCTCGCGCGGGAGCACCTCAGGTGGAGTTTGATTTCTCCGCCCTTAGCGACGACGACGAGGAAGAGGAGTAAGCACCTGTGACTTATAGCTTCTTCAATTCTGACTTGGTCTTTCTTCGTGATTCTAATCTTGTTTTTGTTTTGATTTCAGGACCCTGGCCCAGCGGGTGGCGAAGAGGGCCAAGGTCCCGGTGGTTGAGGTCGAGGACGACTCACCCGTCGCGGCGACAGGGGGTGCTGGTGCGCCGGCGACGAACTTGCCGGACCCAACCGCTGCTCCGAGGAGCAGCCCCCAGCGTAAGTCTGGTCTTGAGCTGTCTGCTCGTCGGGCGCACTTGAGGTTTTTGCTTTGTACTAATACCTTGTTGCCTTGTTTGTTTTGTTTGCCTTGTGCAGAAGTAGAGCCGCAGCCGCAGGAGCAACCGGAGGTCACTCCCGAGGAGCTGCAGATTCCGCCCTCCCCGCCAATGGCGAACTCCCCGGCGAGGGAGGACGTTCCGCCAAGGACGGGCTCCCTGCCAAGGGCGGGTAGCCCGACGAGGGTGGCCACCCCGCCAAGGGAGGGCACGGGCGGCCCTCCGCCAGCAGGGGCCACCGCTCCACCGCCAAGGGAGGACCCCCCGGCGAGGGAGCCTGTCGTCGATGAAGTCCGCGAAGGTAAGTCTTGCAGCTTCTTCTTCTTGGACTTGTCTTTTTGAATATTTGCTTGATCTTTCCTTGTCTTCTTCTTCTGCTAGATCATCCTCCCCCGGAGCAGATGGAGACGGAGGTCATCGTCGAGGAGGAGGGCGCGCAAGGCGACGCCGGCAATGCCACTGTCGTTGAGGACATGGCAGGAGCCGACGAGCCTGCCGCTGAGGAGACTGCCCCGTCCGCAGACGCCGCGGCTGGGGAGGGGGACGGCGACCACACTGCCGGCCCGGAGGTGGCAGGAGCGTCAAGCGCTGCGCCGGCCGCCGACCCCTCCGCCGGCAAGGAGCAGTCGGGCATCTACCTTGAGGCCCCCAATGGCGTCTTCATACAAGTGCCGTGGGGGTCCTCGTCGCGAGCCCCCGTGGAGGGAGAGACCTTTGATGGAGAGGTCCTCGCCTCCGCAGGGTTGAAGATCGTTGAAGCGCCTGGCGGGAGCGACGAGCCCGAGGAGGAGAAGCTGCTCCGCCGGCTCCTGGCCCTTTACCGGGCCAAGCAGGCGAAGCTAGATTCCCGAGAAGCCCTCGCCGCCAAGGCTGGAGCAGACTTGGAGAAGCGCGCCGCCGAACTCCGCGCCGCCAACCAGGAAGCTCTCCGCAACGTGGCGCAGGAGCGTGAAGGGCTTGCCGAGGAGCAGCAAGCCTTCCTCCTGGAGAAGGCTGAGGCCGAGGAGCAGCAGCGACTAGTTGGTGAAGAGCTGTCCCGGCAAGAAGGAGCGCTCAACCAGCGGAAGGTTGAGCTCGACGCCCATGACGACGAGCTCACCGCCCGGGAGCAGGCTCTTGGCGGGGCCCTGAAGGAGGCAAAGGAAGCTGCTGCCGCCGCGGAAACCGCCAAGAGGGACCTTGAAGCTAATGTGGCGCAGCTGGAGGAGTACCTGAAGGCGAGCACGGAAAGGGTCACCGCACTTAATGTGCAGCGGGAAAAGGACGCCCACACCAACTCTGATCTTCAGGTACGCCTCTCCAAGCAGGGCGACGAGCTCAAAGCCGCCAAGGACTCAATTGCTGATCTGGAGTTGAAGGTGTCCACTCTGAGAGATTCACTCGACGCTGCCCGGGACCGCGAGACCAAGCTGAAGGAGGAGTTCCGCAAGGAGCGGGAGCTGGTGGAGAGCGCCGCCACCTCAGCGAACATCTTCAACCAGGCGGTGGAGCAATGGACGGAGGAGCTGGTCACTTCCGCCGCCAACATCGACAAGGAGCTAATGGCGCTGAGGGTGGAGCACCTTGTGTACTCTCCGGACCCGAATCTCCCCCACAGCGCCAAGCTAAATCTCTTCTTCAGGGGAATCGCGCTGGCGCTTGCACGGCTGCAGGAGAAGCTCCCCGCGCAGCTGGCCGAGGAGTCGCGCCAGCTCTGCGCGGGTACCTTGGAGCGTGTCTTGACCAAGATCGTCTACCGCAATCCTGGCATAAATCTCGTCAACGTTCTCCGCAGCTTGCCGGCCGACGCAGATCAGGAGGCGCTGAAGGCGCAGGTCGCCCACATCATCGCCAAGGTGAACAAGATCTCCAGGCGTGAAGGCGACCGCGTAGATTAGGCCTCTTTCTTTTTATTTCCTTTGCTGCTGTAAAGCGTGCCATGAACATGAATCTATTAGTCATTGCGACATGTTATCTCTGTAATATATTATCTTATTTCTAAGTAATCGATGCGGTGCTATCTCCCTTGCTTTTGGTCCTTTACTTTGTATGCTTTTTACCCTACGCTTTTAGGGAACTTGCTGGCAAGGGACCCTTGCCGCGAGCGCTGAGTGCTGGACTCTGAGCAGCCTGCTGGCAAAGGCCTTATCGGCAAGCAACCTTGCCGCAGCTAGTCGCAACGCACTTAGCTTGCTGAGCGAACTCGAAAACGAGGTAAGGGCGCGACACTTGTCGCAGCTCACTTAAGCCGTTGAGCGTACTCGAAAACAAGATAAGGATGCGGCTAGCCACGGGTAGGTTCCTCCGCGCACAGGTTTTCCATACAAAGTGTGGTTGTTCAAGGAAGATAACTAAAATTTAAAAAATTTGAACTGCTCAAATTCTGGTAACTTAGCTTTCATAGTCTGTTCGTTCTCCGGTAAGCTTCTCTTTCTTGAACATCACTGGGTTCGTCCTCCACCTCCTTTCCCCCGGCAAACTTGTGCGCGAGGAATGTCCCTTCTGCTTGACGAGGAAAGAAAAAGGAGAAGAGAAAACAAGTGTAGGGCCTCTCGGCATGGTAATGCTTACCGGATATGTGTGTTGCACAATATGCCAAATAATGCATGCAGATAACACAGAAAAGCATGGGAAATGGCAAATAGTGCGAAACACAAAAGCTTTACTAATGCACGGGATCTGCGCCCGGCTTTGTACAAAGGATTACATGCAACAGCGGCAAGACTCGTACAAAAGGTGGTTGCCGGAGCGGATCACGGCAACCGCGCCTTATGGGTGAAACTTTCGAAGATGCTCTATGTTCCAGGAGTTGCTTACCGGTAAGCCTTCTTCGGTCTCAAGGCGGACAGCGCCGGGCCTTGTGACTTGTCTCACCCGATAAGGGCCTTCCCACTTCGGCGTCAACTTGTTGGAATTCTTGGCGGACTGAACATGCCGAAGAACAAGGTCGCCTTCCTCGAGACTCCTGGCCTTGACCTTGCGGCTATGGTAGCGACGCAAGGCTTGCTGGTATCGAGCAGCTCGTACAGCAGCCTGGAGACGTTCCTCCTCGAGGAGCAACGCATCATCTTGTCGCAGTTGCTCTTGCTCGAGCTCATCATAAGCGAGCACTCGAGGAGATCCGTATACGAGTTCCGTGGGGAGAACTTCCTCTGCCCCATAGACAAGGGCAAAGGGTGTCTGTCCGGTGGCTCGACTTGGTGTCGTTCTGATTGACCAAAGAGCCGCCGGCAACTCCTCTATCCAGTTTCTTCCGCACTTGCGCAGCCTGTCGAAGGTTCTTGTCTTGAGCCCGCGCAGCACTTCAGCATTGGCCCTCTCCGCTTGACCATTGCTCCTTGGGTGAGCAACAGAAGCGAAGCAGACCTTGGCGCCAAGGTCTTGGACGTACTGCATGAAGGTGCGACTAGTGAACTGTGTGCCGTTGTCGGTGATGATCCTGTTAGGGATTCCGAAACGGCAAACAATCTCTCTGAAGAACCTGACCGCTGACTGTGCTGTCACCTTTCTCACTGGTTCCACTTCTGGCCACTTTGTGAACATGTCGATCGCAACGTACAAGTACTCAAAGCCCCCGACAGCACGGGGGAAGGGGCCGAGGATATCGAGCCCCCAGACCGAGAAGGGCCAGGACAAAGGGATCGTCTGGAGAGCTTGAGCTGGCTGGTGAATTTGTTTGGCATGGAACTGGCACGCTTCACACTTGGTTACTTGTGCAGTCGCATCTTGGAGGGCTTCTTGCCAAAAGAACCCTTGCCGGAACGCCTTTCCGGCAAGTGCCCTTGCGCCAATGTGGTGGCCACATATGCCTCCATGTATTTCCGCCAACAGCTTCTGTCCATCTTCTCTGGAAATGCACTTCAACCTGACACCATTGAGCCTTCTTCTGTACAGTTCGTTGTCAACGAACTGATACATACTTGACTGTCTGGTTATTTTCTCTATCTCTGCTGGGTCGTCGGGAAGTTCTCCAGTTTGCAGAAAACGGACGATCTGCTGTGCCCATGCCGGAGCTCGTGGCTCAACGGCAAGGACCAAAGGCATGAGGGCCGCTGCGGGAACCCCAGCTTCTACGGCAAGAACCTCTGGTTCTGCCGGAGCTGATGGTCCCCCGGCAAGCCTGCCGAGGCAAGGCTTGTCGGGAACGCTTGCTTCAACTGTACAGACCCTTGGATCTGCAGGAGCAAACTGTTCCTCAGCGTTCTGGTTGTCGATCCTGGGGACCTTGGCGGCGGTTTCGGGGAGATCCGCCGGCAAGTAGTCGCCGGAGACCAACTTTCTCTTCTTGTTCTGCCCAATTGATGGTGTAACGGATGGCTGAGTCAGCTTGAGCAGGAAGGTCCCTGGTTCCACAGGTAACTTCATTGCAGCACACTTTGAAAGGCCATCTGCAATATCATTCTAAGCTCTCGGGACGTGCTCCATTTGCAGACCTTCAAAGTGCTCTTCAAGCTTCCTCACTTCATCTACATAAGCTTCCATCAAAGGGCTCTGATAACTTTTGTTCACTTATCGGACCACCAACTGAGAATCTCCCCGCACAATCAACTTCTTGATCCCAAGTTCAGCCGCAACCCTGAGGCCGGCAAGCAGACCTTCATACTCAGCAGTATTGTTTGTCGCTTGTTCCTTGGGAAAGTGCATCTGGATAACATACTTGAGGTGCTCTCCGGTGGACGCAATGAGCACCACACCGGCACCGGCGCCTTGCAGCGAGAAAGCACCATCAAAGTACATCATCCATTCGCTTGTCGCTTCTTGTACGGGGACGCTTGTCTCTGGAACTTCATCATCCGGCGTTGGGGTCCACTTGGCTATGAATTATGCCAAGGCTCTGCTCTGTATGGTTGAAGTACTTTCAAACTTGAGGCCAAAACTCGACAGTTCCAGTGCCCACTCGACGATCCTGCCTGTTGCTTCTGGATTTTGCAGTATCCTCTTCAACGGAAAGCGAGTGACCACTGTTATCTCGTGTGCTTGGAAGTAATGGCGCAGCTTTCTCGAGGCCATGAGGAGACCGAAAAGCAACTTCTGCACCCTGGAGTATCTTGATCTAGCCCCCTGCAAGAGGGAACTCACAAAATACACCGGGCGCTGCACCATCTTCCTTCGCACTTCTCCTTGCTCCTGCGCAGAGTTGTCCTTGTCGGGGCCAGAGCTTGCCGGTGGAGCCCCCTGCTTGTCGCTGGACTCGCTCGCCGGAGGTGTGGGCTCTTCCTCTGTCTCCCTTTCCGCTACCAACGCAGCACTAACCACTTGATTGGTCGCCGCTAAGTACAGCAGCAACTTCTCTTGTGGTTTAGGTGCGACAAGTATTGGCGTGGAGGACAGGTATCCTTTCAAATCTTGCAGCGCTGCCTCCGCTTCCGGAGTCCATTTCATAGGACCTGCCATTTTCAAGATTTTGAAGAAAGGCAGGGCGCGTTCTGCAGATTTTGAAATGAACCTGCTGAGGGCAGCCACACAACCAGCAAGTCTCCTTACGTCCTTGACGCGCTTCGGGGCTTCGATCTGCTCGATGGCTTTTATCTTGTCGGGATTGGCTTCAATCCCCCTCTGGGACACAAAGAACCCGAGAAGCTTGCCGGAGGGGACTCCGAAGACGCACTTCTCGGGGTTCAACTTGAGCTGGATCTTGCGCAGGTTTGCAAATGTCTCTTCCAAGTCTTGTATCAGGGTATCTTTGCTCTTGCTCTTGACCACTATGTCATCCATGTAAGCTTCTACATTTCTGTGGATCTGTGGCTCAAAAGCAGTGTGCACCACCCTTGCAAATGTTGAGCCTGCATTCTTCGATCCGAAAGGCATGCGAATGAAGCAATATGTGCCACATGGAGTAATGAATGCAGTCTTCTCTTCATCTTCCTTGGCCATAAAAATCTGGTGGTAGCCTGAGTATGCATCAAGGAAGGAGAGCAGCTCACATCCAGCAGTGGAGTCAACAATTTGGTCAATGCGCGGCAAGGGAAATGGATCTTTGGGACATGCTTTATTCACATCAGTGAAGTCTATACACAGCCTCCACTTCCCGTTGGCCTTACGCACGACAACTGGATTTGCTAACCACGTCGGATGGACCACGCCTCTAACCAGGCCCGCTGCTTCTAGCTTCTTGATCTCTTCGGCAATGAATTCTTGGCGCTCCACAGCTTGCTTCCTGACCTTCTGCTTGACGGGCCGCGCATGAGGACAAACAGCAAGCTTGTGCTCAATTACCTTCCTGGGAACACCGGGGATGTCAGATGGTTGCCACGCAAACACATCGACATTCGCCCGCAGGAAGGCAACGAGCGCGCTTTCCTATTTGTTATCAAGTGTAGCACTGATGGTGAAGGTACCACCAGTGCCGTCCTCCTTGGCGGACACCTTCTTGGTTGCCGGTGGAGCGGCCATCCCTTTCTTGTACTTGCCGGTGGAGCTCGATGGAACGTCCTCGACGGCAGCGCAGCACTCCGAAGAGGTGCGTTTGCCGGAGTCGGCCCCAGAGCACTTGCCGGACTTGGTCTTGGTCTTCTTCCCCCCGGGAGCTTCAGCGGCAAGTGTGTTGCTCTCCGCCGCGGCTGCTGCATCCCGGTATATCTTGTCGGCGCAGATAAGCGCGTCCTTCTTGTCGCCAGGGACAGAGATGACGCTTATCGGCCCCGGCATCTTGAGTACGTTGTAGGCGTAGTGGGAAGCTGCCATGAACTTGGCGAGGGCAGGACGTCCAAGTATCCCATTGTATGGCAATGGGATATCGGCCACGTCAAAGGTTATCCTCTCCGTCCTGAAGTTGAGTTCCCCGCCAAAGGTCACTGGCAGAGTGATCTTCCCCTTCGGCTTGCTCCTCCCCGGGTTTATTCCTTGGAACGAACCGGTTTCTTCGAGCTCGCCGTCTGGGATCTGGAGTTTCTTGATCACAGCCGAGGAGATCAAGTTCAGGCCGGCCCCGCCGTCAACCAACATTTTGGTGACCTTGAGGTTGCGGATGGTTGGTGAAACCAACATCGGCAAGCACCCGACCGCAGTGGTGCGGTCAGGGTGATCCTCAAGATCAAAAATGATGGGCGTGCTGGACCACTTCATGAGTCTGCGTGACTCGACGGGCGGCTCTGCTGCGTTCACTTCCCGCACCCACTGCTTGAGTTGGCGGTGGGAAGCGTGCAGAGAGGCGCCTCCGTCGACACACAGAACTTCTGTGGCCTTCTGGAACTCCTGCTCGCTGTTATCACCTTCCTCCATGTCGTCGTCGTCGTCTTCCTCCTCATCCTTGTCGCGGCCCCGGGGAGGTCGATCACCTTGCCGCTGCTTGGCCTTGCCGCGGCGTCCTCCCCGGCCATTGAATGGCCGCTTCTTGCTTGGCTCTCCTCCGCCACCTTGGGCTTTCTCCTTGTCGCGACGCTCGTATTCAGCTTTCTGCTGTTCTACGAGGTACTCGACTCGTTTGTAGTTGGAGAGGTCGTGGCCCTTGGTGCCGTGGATCTTGCAATATTGCTTGTCGGAGCCGTCCTGCTTGTCGGCTGCCGCTACAGGGGCAGGTTCCTTGCCAGAACCGCCAGCCTGTGCTGTCTTGGCGGGAGCCTCCTTGCCGGACTTCTCGACGACCAGCACCTCCTTGCTCTTCTTCTTTCTGTTGTTCCGCCGCCGGCTCTTCTTTGCCGGGGCGGCATCCTCGCTGTCGCTTCCCCCTGCGCCAGCATCCTCCCCGGGGAGTCTCCTCCCCTCTTCGGCGCGCGCGCACTTGTCGGCCAGAGCGTAGAGCTCGCTGACATCCCGTATCTTGGTCATGGCCATCTCTTCTCGCATGCGGCGGTTACGCACGTTCTGGTGGAACGCGCTGATAACCGCAGCAGGGTGGACGTCGGGAATGTTGTGCTGCACGCGGCTGAACCGTTGAATGTACTTGCGCAGGGGTTCTCCTTCCTTCTGGGCCAAGATGTGGAGATCACTCTCCTGGCCGTGGGGTTTGTGGCCGCCCGTGAAGGCGCCAACAAATTGGTGGCACAGATCCGCCCACGAAGAAATGGAGCCTTCCGGCAAGTGCATAAGCCAAGAGCAGACGTTTGGCTTAAGCACCAGCGGGAAGTAGTTGGCCAATATCTTCTCGTCGCGTCCCCCTGCAGCTTGCACCGCGATGGTGTAGATGCTGAGGAATTCCGAGGGGTGCGTCTTGCCGTCGTACTTCTCGGGTACGTCGGGCTTGAAATTTTTCATGCTGGGCCACTGGACGCGCCGCAGCTCACGGGTAAACGCAGGGCAACCTGCCACGTACGGCAAGTCGCCTGGTTCACCGGGCGCGTGCGTGTCGAAAGCGGTCCCAGCACGCTGATCCGATTGTCGTCGGGCTTCTCGCCGGCGCTCGATTGTCGTCCGAGCATCTTCTTGTCGCCGATCGTCAAGGACTTGGCGCTGGTCCCGACGGGCCCGCGGATTCGACGACGCCGTGGAGTCGTCGTCGACGTTAATCCGGTGGGGAGGCGTCTTCTGCTTCCGCGGCGGGGAGTGCACGGTGGTTGCACCCCCGGCGGTCTTGTCGCCGTCGGCCTTCGCTTGGCCGACTTGCCGAGGCCGCGATGTCGCCGACTGCTGCGGCGTGTCGTTGTTGGCGAAGGCGATGAGGCTTTGGATTGTTGCCCTCCAGTCTTTGGCCTTGTCTGCCGCTGGAGGGAAATCGAGGAGCAGTTGCGCCCTTGCGAGAGCTTCTGCTGGAGAGGAGGGGAGCGGTGGAGAGCGGTGCGAGGAGCGAGATATGCTCGGACTTCTAACAGGGTTAGAAGGAGCAGTCTCTCGCCCCGGCGACCGCGCCTTGCTCGTGCCAGGACGGTGGCCTTGAGCATCCCGCGGTCCTCCGGTTTGTCCTTGGCCCAGCAAGCGTATGGTACCTCCTGTACCACGGCGCTGCTGGCTTGTCGTCTGCTGAGATGGACGTGGCGCGTCTACGGACACCGAGGCCTTGGAATTGGTCCGGTCGTCCGCCTTGTCCTTGGATTTGGCGGTGCCGTGAGTTTCCTCGCCGGCGACCACCTTTCCGCCGGCGTCTCCTCCACCCACCGTTGGTTCTGGTGGCGGGGGAATCGACGCAGACGGGCCTGCGACCTTCAAAGCCTTCTTCTTCGGGGCCATGTTGCTGCTGCTGATGAAGTTGACGAAGTTGGAGAGGTTGATGAAGAATGCGCCCGCGTGAGCGCCGGATCAGGTTCGCACAACCTCGACGCCCCCTACCTGGCGCGCCAAAGATGTCGGGGGAAACTGTCCACCACGAACACCTATGGGACCGGAGCCCCTTGTACGTTGCGGTGAGGGAGCGGAGGGAGCACAAAGAGCGGATCGAAGAGCACACGCGGGCAGTTTACCCAGGTTCGGGCCGCGCGGACGCGTAAAACCCTACTCCTGCTTGATTTGTATTGAGTTTGTGAGCTCGGGAGCTTGAAGAACTAGCTACACCGAGCAAGAGAACTATCTAGGTTTCGAACCCTTTCTACGTTGTGCATGGGCCTCCTTTTATAGCTCAAAGGGGTCACCGATAGGTGTCAACGTAGAGGAGGGCAAAAATGTAACTTTGGTGGTAGTTGTAACAGTGCGGGAACAGTGCATGAACAGTGGACGAACAGTGGTTTTCACCTAACTTGACAGTGGGGGACAAGGGCATTAAATGCCCGTCATCGTCGACCCCAAAAGCACCCGTCCATGCGCCTCCGTTCGCCACGGCGGTAGCCTCGTCATCGTGGAGTGCCACCGTGTCCCCCAGGCTGCACAGCCATCCGCCACGCGTCCCTGGAAGGGCCCCAGGGCGACGCGTGGGCCGATGAGCTGGAGCGCGGGCACACAGCGCAGGCTTCCCCGGCAAGCACCTTGCCGGGGTCTTGATCTTGCCGGGCCCGGAAGCTTGTCGCTCCCCGGGCCCTGCCGGGGCGCATGATGCGCCAAGGCATGTCTTCTGAGATGCAGTCTTCTGGTTTTCCTGGCAAGCCCCTCTTGCCAGGGTCTTGTGCTAATGTGATAGTCTTGAGCCTGGGACGGCCCTCCCGGCAAGCTCCACTTGCCGGGGCCTTGATCTTCTGTCTTGTATACTTTGTTTTTGAATGGTTTTATTGGGACCAGGAAGGTTTCCGGCAAGCACGTGGTAAACCCTGCCGCGGGAAGCTGCTACTGCCCGTGCACAAGTTGGAGTACTAAGGTACCCCTATCTTAGTACACCGACACAAGGCGTAAAACCATACTCCTGCTTTTGGTGGATTGATGGGGGGACCATGGTGGAGACATAGTGCTCTGTCCCGGCAAGGTTGCCTTAGGGCGAGAGCAAGTACACGCGAATGAGTGTACAATGTTCTGAATCCTCTATAAGGTTACCACGGCCCTTCTTTTATAGATCCAGGGGTCACCACAATGGCAAATCAGTCATTATGTACTGATTAGATAGCAAATAGTGCTATCATACCTAACTCTGCAGACAGGACAAGGCGCATTAAATGTGCCTCTTAGTGTCACATCATGGCGTAGCCCAGCAAGCCCTACAGGGCCGATATGCAACCTTCTCGCATGTCTGCGTGAGATGTTGCTGGACGAGTGTCATTTGGAGGTTATTTCCTTAAGAAATAGCTGCCAAGTAAAGAATTACGGCAATTTAGTCCCTTGAGGGCTTGACACTACACCGATTGATGACTTGAGTTGCTGTGAGGTGGAGCGGTGGAGCCTTGCCGGGGTAAACCGCTCTCCCCGTCCCCGGCATGCTTGCCGGGGTAGCCTTGTGACATGTCTTCCGGGCAACCTCGACCTTCCCTGGCTCACATGCCCGGAAGGGGAGGTTTTTCCTTAGTGGTATCTTGATCCTTTACCTTGACTTGGTATTCTTGATCTGCCCCTTGATTTCTCAAAGGGTTAACCTCTTCTTGCTTGGTGTGGTCTTGGAGGTTGCAATCTTGCTCCCGTGCCTGTCTACATTATGGGCAACATACATCAAGGTTTGGTTCACCGACACTATTGAGCTCCTTGCCACTATGGAGTGTTGCCAACTGGTCCCTTGAAGAAGATGGGCATACTGCGTCGCCGGAAGTACCCCTACGAAGGACGTGTTGCTTCCTTGGCAGAGCAGGGGCTCTTTGTGATGTTGCTCATAGGTTGTTTCCCTACCAGTGGAACTCCCGGCAACTTCATTGCCCTGCTCCATGACAACTACGTCATCATCAACAAGATCCTATTCTTCTTCTTCTTCGCCAATCTCGGCCACCAAATGATCGAAGTAATCTGCCTTGGCAGCAAGCCGAGCTTCCTATACACTGCTCGCAATATAAGCAAACTCCTTATTGGTGGTTTTGCGGATGAGATATTTTTCTTTTCTGACGAATCTCTCCACCAAGGTATTGAAAAATTCTCGCGCGCGCTCTTTAGGCGGCTCTGCCCAATTTCCGACAACTCCATGTGCATTGCACTCTAGCATCATGGCGATGATTGTGGTCAGGGTGTGCATAGAGGAATTACACCTGCCAGCAATTTGGTCTTGCCTTCTGGCATATACAGTGCATGGCACAGAGCATCATGCTATAGGACAGTCAGATTATTACTGAATCCGGGGTAAAGCCTTATGACATCCATGACATTCTTATATTCCCAAGCCGGTCATTTTTTTTCCTGCCGACGAGCGATTCGGTGGCGAAGGAAGTCTGCGCCAATTGCTTTAATAGTGAGCTTGGCGGACCTGAGACAATGAATCCTGGTGATGGCAATTGTGAGCTTATGGTCATTCCTGTCATGGTCGCTCCAATCCTTGCCGCGGACTACTTTGGTCTTCCGGGGCAAGCAGAAGTGAGGGAAATCATCTTCCCTGGTCTAGCACCACTCGCCTCGCCATTCTTCCCATTTCTTGTTTCCTGCTCCTTTTGGATATATTTCCTTGGTTCCAGGCCTAGGAATCCAAGTGATGGAGCCGGAAAGGGCATCCCTGGATTCGATGCGAGGAAGAAAATAGTGGCAGAAGAGTGCGGTGTTTGGAATCACCCCAGCGAAATTCTCGCAAAGGTATACAAAAACTGGCATGCAAGTGATTGCAGTTCGCATGAAATCAAGAAGATGGAAGCCATATGCATGCATGATGTCATTGAAGAAATCCATAAAAGGGTACATAGCCCATAGTATAAATAAGAAACAAAGAAGCGATATTTGCTTGTGTTACTCTTGGTAGAGTCGGGAAGAACACGCGGGGGTCGGATTGAGCTCTCATGTCTCTCCCCCACATGAATGTGCACCTTTCAACAAGATCACTCTTGGTCAGAACTGGATTGAAGACAACATGCTGCTTCCGCCCCTTCGCCAAGGCCTCTGCATCCGCGCTGATGCTCTTCTCCGCCTTGTCCTTGCTCGCTTTCGACGCAACGGTTACTCTGGAAGTGAGGATTGAGGAGGAGTAGGAGTGTGATGCGATGGGTGGATGCGGAGTGCTCTGCTTTGGGAGCACAATGAAGAAAACAATGGTAACTGCAAGATTGGAAAGGGGGGAAGTAAATGAGCAGCGCCTCTGTGGATTCCTTTTTACGGGGAAAGCACGAGACTAGCTCTTTACAATTCATCGTGGATGCGCTTTTGCAGGCGCAATACCACAGCAACTATTCCGTCCACCTCTCCCATGTCCTGCATTTAATGCGTCTTGTGGAGAGCGAAGTAAAAGAGAAGATTATGATAGTTATCCCCCGCCACGTGTGCATGTGCATGTTTTGGGGCGTATCCCAATGATGTTTCACACGCGTGTGTGGCCCTGGCTCGAGGGCTCCTGTCGGTGTACTAAGATTTGGGCCTTTAGTACCCTAGACTTATGCACACGTAGTAGTAGTCTTCCCGGCGACAAGGCTTGATGGAGGATGACCAAACAACGACACATGGCCAGATTACAAGATTACAAGGAAGTTCTCTGAGCCAGCGATTAGAATTGCTAAAGATCTAGCTTGGAGACCCGGCAAGACCCTTGTCGGGGAGAGCTGACCAATCCCGCCAAGCTCCAATCCTAGCAAGATTTGAGCGCGGCAAAGATCCCAATACCCTGCCATGACT
Source organism: Secale cereale (assembly GCA_902687465.1). Classification (NCBI taxonomy): domain Eukaryota; kingdom Viridiplantae; phylum Streptophyta; class Magnoliopsida; order Poales; family Poaceae; genus Secale; species Secale cereale. Next base: position 312,287,429 of record LR738710.1, read on the forward strand.
CCACCTCATCAATCAGGTTGTCACGTATCGATTAGGTGCCAAGCGGGCATGCAGTTAGGTGAGTCTTGTCTAGGCACGTGGCAGCTCGCCTCTGAAGAGACAACTTCAGTGACACATGTCCAGACGATATGTCAATGAAATAAAAGGTAGATGGGTGCTACTTGTGATCCGTGTTGGTAAATTACTCGAAGAGGTGGGGATGATGCAACACGGCAGCGGTAAGTATATCCCTCAGTTATGAAATAAAGGTTATCCAACGAGTTGGAGAACGAAGAAACACTATGTAAACAGCACCTACACACAAATAATAAAACCTCACAACCCAACGCGTAGAGGTGTTGTCAATCCCTCCAAGGTAAGATAAATAGATAGATTGATAGGTGCAAAAAAAATAAAGTAAAATAAAACGCAACAAAGTATTTTTGGATTTTTGGCAAAATAGATTTGAAAATACATGATAGGAAATTGACTCGGGGGCCGTAGATTTCACTAGTGGCTTCTCTCGAGAAAATAGCATATTGTGGGTAAACAAATTACTATTGAGTTCACAGAAGAGCAAATAATTATGACAATTTCCAAGACACTGATCATGTATATAGCATCACGTCCAAGATTAGTAGATCGACTCCTGCCTGCATCTACTATTATTACTCCCCACATCGACTGCTATCCAGCATGCATCTAGTGTATTAAGTTCATCGAGAAATAGAGTAATGCTTTAACAATGATGACATGACGTAGACAAGATCTATTCATGTAGGAATAAGCCACATATTGTTATCCTTAATAGCAACGATACATGCATGTCATGTCCATTTTCGTCACTAAGATTAAGCACCGCAATTTCAAACCCATTACAAAGCACATCTTCCCATTGCAAGATAAATCAATCAAGTTGGCCAAACAAAATAGAAATATCGAAGAAGAAATAGGAGGCTATAATAATCATGTATGGATAGATCTTATCATAAACTAAAAATTTAGCGGATTCCAACAAACACACCGCAAAAAATAGGTACATCAAATAGATTTGCAAGAACATCAAGGAGAACATTGTATTGTAGATCAAAAAGAGAGGAAGAAGCCATCTCGCTACTAAATACGGACCCGTAGGTCTATGGTAAACTACTCACGCATCATCGGAGGAGCAACAGTGAGGATGACGAACCCCTCCGTGATCGTGTTCCCCTCCGGCGGAGTGCCGGAAAAGGCCTCTAGATTTGATCTCGTGGTTCTAGAACTTGCAGTGGCTAAAACATTTTTTTGTTGACTCCTCTAGGTTCTCCAAAATATTTTGATATTCATAGAGCCGGAGGACTATGGAAAAGGGCACCATGGTCCCCAGAAGGCACCAGGACGTGTCAGGGGCCTTTGACGCGCCCTGGTGTCTTGTGGGCCCCATGGGCCTCCTCTGGTTCAACTCTTGGGCTCTCTAGGTCTCTTCTGGGAAGAAAAAAATCTCCAAAAAGTTTTGTTACACTTGGACTCCGTTTGGTATTGATATTCTTCAAAGTAAATAACAAGCAAAAAAACAGCAACTAGCACCGGGAACTATGTCAGTACGTTAGTCCGAAAAAATGATGTAAAGTTGCTAGAAAATGTATGTAAAATATCCAAGATTCATAATATAATGGCATGGAACAATAAAAAATATGGATACGTTGGAGACGTATCAGCATCCGCAAGCTTGATTCCTGCTCGTCCTCGAGTAGCTAAATGATAAAAATAGAATTTTTGATGTGGAATGCTTCCTAACATATTCATCATATTATTTTCTTTCTAGGATGGACATTTGGACTTTTAGATGATTCAAAGCAATAGTCTATAATTTGACATTTAGACTTTAATACTCAAGCATATCAATAAGAAACCATGTCTTTCGAAATATCAACAGTAAAGAAAGCTATCCCTAGCCCATTATGCTCAATCATTGATCCATGCATGAAACACATCAAAATATTAGCTACATCCAATGCTCAAGTATGATAATAGTGCTTGCTAGTTGGTGCTTTATAATATAGGATTGGGACTCAATAAAAATGAAAGTTGCCTAATGATACGTCTCCGACGTATCTATAATTTTTGATTGTTCCATGCTTTTATATTATCATTCTTGGATGTTTTAGAATCATTTTCTAGCAACTTTACATCATTTTTAGGGACTAACCTATTGACATAGTGCCTAGTGCGTTGTTGTTTTTTTGCTTTTTTTTGCCTTCGCAAGAAAATAAATATCAAATGGAGTCCAAATGCCACAAAAAATTTTGGAGATTTTTTTGGCCTAGAAGACATCACGGGAGTCAAAGAAGTGCACAAGGGAAGCCTGTGGGGCCCATGAGACACCAAGGCGTGCCTTGGTGGGTAATGGGGCCCACGGAACTCCGTTCAACCGACCTCCAACTCTATAAATACAAAAATATTCCAGAAACCCCAACGGAGTCAGAGAAAAATTCTATCAGCCGCCGCAAGTTCCACAACTACAAGATCCAATCTAGAGCCCTTTTCTGGCACTCCGCCGGAGAGGAACAAGATCACGGAGGGGTACATGATCCTCATTGGTGCTCCTCCGATGATGCGTGAGTAGTTTGTGACAGACCTATGGGTCCGTAGGCAGTAGCTAGATGGCTTCTCTCTTGTTGATCTTCAATACAATGTTCTCTTTGGAGATCTATTTGATGTAACTCTTTTATGCTGTATTTGTTAGGATCGGATGAATTTTGATTTTATGATCAGATCTACTTTGACCGATACATGATTATTATACCCTATTTCATTTTTTGGCCAACTTTATTGATTTATCTTGCAATGGGAAGAGGTGCTTTGTAATAGGTTCGATCTTGTAGAGCTCAATCTCAGTGATAGAAAGAGATATGATACCCATGTATCGTTGCTATTATGTACAAAACGATGGTGTCTATTCCTACATGAATAGGTCTTGTCTACATCATGTCGTCATTCTTAATGCATTACTCCATTCTTTAATAAACTTAATACACTAGATGCATGCTGGATAGCGGTCGATGTGTGGAGTAATACTAGTTGATGCAGGTAGGAGACAGTCTACTAATCTTGGACGTGATGCCTATATACATGATCACTATCTTGGATATCGTCATAATTATTTGCTCTTCTATCAATTTCCCAACAGTAATTTGTTTACCCACTGTATGCTATTTTCCCGGGAGAAGCCACTAGTAAAACCTACGGCCCTTGGGTCTATTTCTCCTCATATACTTTCAGATCTATATTGCTATTTGTGTTTCTAATTATATATTTATATATATATATATATATATATATATATATATATATATATTATCAAAACCCCAAAGATATCTCGCTAAGTTTTATTTGCTTTTATTTTGTTTGCATCTACCAATCTATCTATTTATCATATTACCTTACCCAAGAGGGATTTACAACCCCTCTACACGTTGGGTTGCGTGGATTTGTTGTTCGTGTGCAGGTGTCGTTTACATAACTTGCTTGATTCTCTTAGTCGATTGATAACCTTGGTTTCATCACTAAGGGAAATACTTATCACCGTTGTGTTATATCATCCCCTCCGATCTTTGGGGAATTTACTGATGCGGTTCACAAGTCACAAAAAGAATTTCTGGCGCTGTTGCCGGGGACCATCAAGTCAAGATCTGTAAGGTTTCCCACACATAAACTCTCATCTCCTTGCAATTTACACTATTTGCCATTTGCCTCTCGTTTTCATGTCCCCACTTCTAAAACGTTTTTTTTTTTACAAAAACACAAACATATTTTCGATTTTATTTGCCTTCTTCCGTTTGCCTTTTTGAAAGTACAACTAATCCCGGAGTGGTTTTGGTAATTCATAACAACATATAGCTCATTAAACTAATGTCCATTAGAGATAAATATTTTAGGACGTTCAGTGATTAGCATGGCATGGACTAGAGATGTGGACCCCTCAAAATGTTAAGGACAAAGACTGGCAAAAGCTCAAGACTCACTACACCACAACACTACTTCCCAAACAAGCAGATTGGTCAGGAAAATAGCTTCTGGCGATAGACAGTTGGGCGCGAGAGACAATTGCCGACCGACAAGGTCTGCTAGGGAAAGTCCGCACGGGAAAGCTTTTTACTGACCGACATATCTTTACGGATGACCATTGGACGACTATAGGACACATTATTTAGGTGGCCCTGCCATGAAACCTTCCCGGCCGATTTTGTGTTATGAACCTTTCCCGACCGACTGTTCGATGGCAATACATTTGTCGACCAACTTTCCGTTAGCTCTGCTATGAAACTTTCCCGAACAACAATCTGATGGTATTGGTTGAGCCGACCAACATTTCGTTGGCCCTACCATGACCCTTTCCCGGCCAACTATAGGGCAATGCTTCATTTTGCCGACCAATAGATCATAAGAATTTTTCCCAATGGTATTTGACATATTAACTTGTCAAAAGAATATCAACCTGGTTACATATATCATCAAACCTATCAGTTTACGATAACTTGCATGTGCTCTAAAAATATTAAACCAAGATCAAACAAAAACAACACGAGTTATTCCTATAACAAATGTAACTAAGTAAGAGGAAACATTTGTAAGAGTGACCGGGACACCCGATAGATTTACAAAATGATAGATGCAGGTCCAATGATTCAATGTGTGCTCTTTTACACAAGATATCCTTCACAGAATGATAGCTACAAGATGCATTGTTTTTCCTCCATCACAGGAGATATGTAGGTTGACGCAAACTGACAGCATCATTGTTCCTTCTTGGTCCTCTGTCTTTCCTACACAACCTGATAGCAACCTGGAAAGATAAAAGAGTATACAATTAATATACATGCAAGCTGATGAAATTCCTTTCCACTAAGTACTATTGTACTACCTGTTCAACTTAACAGTAAAGAGCATCATGCATGAAACATTGAAATTGAATATACAGCCAGCTATCTTCAAGGTGAAAAAAATCGATTTACAGGCCTATAAACTTGGGATCCTTACGGAAGTGTCACACTAAGAATAACCAAAGTCGACTAGGAGACGTGAGCCAAAGTTTTGGGAATAATTGGATGATTCAACCATTTCATGATTATCTTCACATGATTTATATCATAGGGTAAAAAAATGTCGTGCACTGAATGGTTTATGTTATGATGTGAAACTAAAAGTAAGTCATGTCGAGGTGCAGACCAAGGAACATAAACAAATGTTGTAGCTATAGCTGTGTTGACTGCTACACTCATCTAGTTATAACTACAAGAAGCTAATTACTAGCCACCATTCAACAATGACGACTATAGAAAAGATATATTATCACGTTTTCTTATCGACAATGACATAAACAAATGTTGTCTTTCCACCAACAGAGATATGTAACATAGAAAGAATATGGACATAAAAGATGTAATTGACACTACGTAATTTTTATTTCTCGAACACAATAAAAAGTTATGTGGTCATGTAACTTCTTCTTCTAGAGAACTGGTATCATATAGCTCGGTATTAGAGATACACCTTACTGGTGTTTTCTATCCATGTGAGAAGTACAATATTTAGCTATCTTTGTTTAGTCCTCAGTTGAGGCCATAAATTGAATGTTACTGAAATTGATGTTACTATCTTCCTAGTGGCAGCAGTAGATACATGGACTCCGAAATAGAATGGTTTCTTCTTGGTGACAGCAATAGATACAATAGGGATAGTATAGTTTGTAAAACCATGGTAGGTACTTAGACCAAACACCTCAAAGTATTTTCAAAACTACATTTTTTTTCTAGAGAAGACCACTAGTTTTCTTTCTTACTTTACTTTAGGGTGGAAAAGATTGTAGCGCGCCTAACTATTATATTCAGATTTGCATTAGAGAAAAACATATGTACTTTAGTGCCACAAATTAGATTAAATTAAGCCATTACTAGCATATGTACTGTACATAAATATCTTCATAGGTATAAGAGCCAGAACCTTTGAAAGCATCAGGTTACGCATAAGAGAAAAAAAGATTATAAATACTAGGTTAGCCTAGAAACAAGATTCAGAAATATTAACTTTAAAGGCAACTAGCGGTGTATTATGCCATGTTATGTACCATGGATGTGCCCTAATGCTGTTAAATGTGTGTGTGTGCCGAGTGATACTTGTAGTTACAAAAGGTTATTAACTATGGAATTAGCCAAAAATAAGACGTTCATATTCTCTATTCAGCAAAACTGAAGGATCAGATTTATGACCAGACTAAAGGACTAGATACATGAACAAACAGTACGACAGGAGGTTATTTATGAAGAAATTGAAGGACTAGATTCATGAACAAATAGTACTAGACGAGGTTATCTAAGAGAAACTGAAACTATGTATTGTACATTATCTCAGTATTGATAATAAGAGAAGATGGACGAGCCTTTGTTTGTAGCTCAAAAAATACTAGCTCATTTCAATCCCGGGTTCATAGCTCGAAAATGAATACTAGCCTAGTATTTAGAAACTGAGAAGATTTCTCCTATACAATACACAAATAAAAAATAGCTCAAAAATAGTGTTTGGAAAAAATACCTTGGCGGCGGGACGTGGAAGATAGCGCTGGTTTATAGGATTTCATCTAGCAAAGTGACCATGAGTCACTATTACACATCAAACAATTCGAGATAAGTGGACAAAACAGACATTATTGGTGATTACATGGCTAGATGGTCACGCAATGGACCTGTGATAGCATCAACAATAGATCATAAGCATTCATATTCATAAAGAACCATAGTATCGCTTCTTATCACAATATTGACAAGAACCTCATAAGTCGCTGGTCGAAGGGGCTCTCCACCCACAATAGTGTCTCGATCAACTGAGATAATTGTTGCCTTAGCAACAGGAGTTTCAGGGCCAGTCCATGCATATAGAAGCACATCCATTACAGTCGAAATCAATGAGTATTTTAGAAACATGAAAACAAAATTGAATTTCAACATATAGGTAAAGATGAGGAGATTACTAGGCTTTCATCATCATGGGCTGGTGACCTTCAAAGGGCTCTTCATCTTCGTCTTCCTCACCATCATTATGTTCCTCAGCTTCAGCTCTTGAGTTCTAGCAGACAACAATATGGAAATAGAATTATTGCATGCAAGATGGATTATTGATACAATGAAATATGTGGAAATAGTTCATTACTTGTCGAGAATTGAAACTGTGATACGATCTAGGAGTTTCCAGATTATGCCCTCCTTGTGAAGCTAACATCAATTCTATTCAGTCCATTTGTTCCTGCATTTGTTGCACATGCCCCTCCAGCATGTTAAAGTGATTTTCAGCTACTCGACGTCCTTCCATTGCAACTAGAACTCTTGTGCTCATTTTACCCCTTACCCGGTGTGCCCAAATCTTGAGGTGTTGGCCCTAGACCTAACACAAGGACACGAGCCCTTAACTCCTTCATTCCACATACATGGGAAAATAGACTGCATTCTTTAATACTTTTTTCCTTCAATTCAGGGTGCTTTTCAGCTTTCCCTATGAGCTCTTTCTGCAAAATGACATTTACTTGAAGGTGCGCTGGAGGGTGCCTCCATAGATATATAGGTTAGTGCGTTTTCCTATATCACTTACTTCTGTTTATCCAAGGTAGCTTACCTTCACACTTGAATAATCCTCTTATGTAAAAGGAAAGTTTTTACATTTGAATAATCCTACTTATGAAGCACACAGAGACATTAAACATGGTGGCATACTAAGCACATCACGGCGGACTAAGCACAAAACACAAACAGATCTAATGAACTTCTTTGGAAGAGCAAAAAATAACCTATCTTAGACAGAAGCATAACAAGACTAACACCGAAAACATGAATCTTGGTGTAAGGTGAACTATATGGCTGATGGAAACAAACAAAAGATTAATATATATTGTTACCACAAAATTTGCAATGGAAACAAACAAAATGTACACACAATAGCTCAACTTCTAAAATTAGTTCATACTGCAACCACAAAGCTTCTCACAAAGCTCAACTTCTCACAATTAGACTAGGTATCAATAGTACATAGCAAACTAGAGAACCAGAGAAGAAGAAAAGCATGAGGTGGCTTGTCCACCTGAACATCTACTCATTCCCCACCGCCAGAGCTCCTTGTTACCCACTATCGGAGCACTCTTTTCCCCACCAGCCCACTGTCGCAATACGCCTCTAGTGAGAGAGAGATAGAAGGAGGGAGTCAAGGACAAGAGGGAGGAGCTGTACCTCAGCCGTATTGATGCCCTTGCCTAGCAGCACGCTGCCCCAATCCAACTTGCCGCCACCGCCACTGTGTGTCCCTTCATGGTGGAGATGGGGGAGGTCGGGCCAAGGAGGGGGCGACAGCTTTGCTGCATGCCTGCATGTAGCACGAGGGTGTGGGGCCGGCGACGAATAGGCTGAACGGCGTTGGGAGGTGTTGGAGCAGTGCGACAGAGGGAGGGCGGCGTGGGGTGGCGCGGCAGAGGGAGGGTGGCATTGGGCGGCACTGCAAAGGCATGGCTTGGTGGGGTGGTGGTGAGATGGCGTTCGGATCGACCGGCGATAGCCCCGGGCGATGTGTGGCGGCGGTGGGACGGTGTGGGAATGACTACCGAAGCGCCACGCGGCACGCGTGGGGAACGAAGAGCTAGGGATTTGGCTCCTTTGCGCATGCGAGGGGATCGAAATAAGAAGCTATTGGTTTTGGGGAGAAATCTTCGCGGGTCGATCCGGTTATTGGCGCTAAAGGGGATGAGGTGTTGCTTAATTATCTGGTTGCTCAAGTGCTTAGTGATATTTCTTCAAAACCCTCAACCACTTTCTCCATCCAAATATGTCCAAATCTTATTTTCAAACTCGGTCTCACTAAGTCTTTCCATCAGAAGACACCGAGTTCATTTTACATAGTCATTGCTAGAAACCCTAACAATTTGTTCTGACTGATATGGATCTCGGTGTCACCGAGATGGCATTGCCAAAGTGTTGTGATCTATTGCATATACTTCGGTCTCACTGATTTCATGCAATCGGTCTCTGACCGCTTATTGCTTCACTTCGGTCTCACCGAGTTGATGCAATCGGCGCCACCGAGGTGATGTTTGCCCTAAGCCCTAGCACACAGGTCCCACCAAGTTGTTCGAGTCGATCCCACCAAGATTGCTAACATTCACATTTTTGAAATGATCGGTCTCATCGAGTTTCACTATTCAGTCCCACCGAGGTTGGTCAAATGTGTGTAACGGTTGGATTTTGTGTTGATGCTATATATACCCCTCCACCCCCTTCTTTGTTAGAGAGAGAGAGCCATCAGAACGTGCCTACACTTCCACCATTCATTTTTTTGGGAGAGAACCACCTACTCATGCGTTGACATCAAGACATTCCATTCCTCCCATTAGAATCTTGATTTCTAGCCTTCGCCAAGTTTCTTTCCTCTCAAATTCTTCTTCCACCATATCCAAATCTTTGAGAAAGTGTTGAGTGTTGGAGAGACTATCATTTGAAGCACAAGGGAAGGATTTTATCATCAACATACCGTATATTACCCTTTCGAGTGTGGCATCTGCTAGATTGGCTAGGTGTTGCTTGGGAGCCTCACGTGATGTCGAGTTGAACCAAAAAGTTTGTAAGAGCAAGGAGATCGCCTACTTCGTGAATATCTACCTGAGTGAGGCAAGTCCTTTGTGGACGATGGCCATCGTGGGATAGACAAGGTTGCTTCTTCGTGGACCCATTGTGGGTGGAGCCCTCCATGGACTCGTGCAGCCGTTACCCTTCGTGGGTTGAAGTCTCCATCAACCCGGACGTACGATAGCATCAACTATTGGAACCACACCAAAAACTCCATGTCTCCATTGCGTTTTCCTTATCCAAATCCTTCCCTTTACCTTCATATGCAATTTTTTTTCTTTTCACTACTATACTCTTAGAACTGCATGTGTAGGAAGATTGCTTGACTTGTACAACTTGCTAAAATCTGCCCACAACTAAAATTTGTAAAGGGATAGATTTTTTTGGTCAAGTAGTCTAATCACCCCCCCTCTAGACAGACTTTCAATCATGCACCTTTTCTTTGCAGATTTCTTTTTGGTGGTGTCCTTGTTCGCTTTATCGCTCTGGCTAATTCTCTCCTTGTTATGTGCACTCCCGAGAATGAAGTTCTCGAATTTAAGCAAGGGGGAGGTCAAACTCTGAAAGATACTTGGTATAGGATTTGTGATGCTCATAACAGATCTATTCACAAGCAATCTACTATTGTTCTTCTTCGAAATTTTTACGTGGGAATCACCACATTGTATAGATTTGTTCTTGACACTTTCACTGGTGGGAATTTTTTGAGGCGTCCACATCTTGATGCTTTGAATGCCTTGAGAAATTTAGTCGGATCTCCACTTATCATTATTAATGAAACATATCTAACTCTTGAGCATGTCATGCAAAGGGTAGATGCTATTGCAAAGAAAATGCTTAACCAAGAACATGCTGAAAATTTGGATAAAAGGATCCACGATCCTGCTAATCGAATTGGTTCAAATATAGAAGATGCTAGTTGATACGTTTTCAATGCATCAATAATTTTTTATTGTTCCATGTTAATATATTATTTTTGGGACTAACTTATTAACCTAGTGCCTAGTGCTAGTTTATGTATTTCCTTGTTTTTGAGCTTCGTAGAAAAGGAATATCAAACGGAGTCCAAAGGGAATAAAACTTCCCCGATGATTTTTCTTGGACCAGAAGACATCCAGAGGATCCCCGAGGCGGCGACAAGCTAGGGGAGCATGCCCTAGGGGGGCCCAGGGCTTGTGCTCCCCTCGAGGACCCCCTGGCCCCATTCCTTGGCCTATATATTCTCGAATATTCCCAACACCCTAGAAAAATAAATGGAAATAATTTTCCACCGCCGCAGGCCTCTGTTTCCGTGAGATCCCATCTGGAGGCCTTCTTATATACTCTACCAGAGGGGCGATCGATCATGGAGGGCATCTACATCAACCTTGTTGCCCCTCCGATGATGTGTGTGTAGTTTACCATAGACCTACGGGTCCATAGCTAGTAGCTGGATGGCTTATTCTCTCTCTTTGATCTTCAATACAATGTTCTCCTCGATGTTCTTGGAGATCTATTCGATTAATCTTCTTTTGTGGTGTGTTTGTTGAGATCCGATGAATCGTGGATTTATGATCAGATTATCTATGAATATTATTTAAGTCTTCTCTGAACTCTTTAGGCATGATTAAGATAGCTTTGTATTTCTCTTCGATCTATCGATTTGTTTGACCAACTAGATTGGTTTTTCTTGCAATGGGAGATGTGCTTTGTGATGGGTTCAATCTTGCGGTGTCCTCACTCATTGATAGAAAGGGTAGCGAGGCACGTATTGTATTGTTGCCATTATGGGTAACAAGATGAGGTTTATATCATATTGCATGAGTTTATCCCTCTACCTCATGTTATCTTGCTTAAGGCGTTACTCTGTTTTTAACTTAATACTCTAGATGCATGCTGGATAGCGGTCGATGAGTGGAGTAATAGTAGTAGATGCGGGCAGGAGTCGGTCTACTTGTCATGGACGTGATGCCTATATTCATGGTCATTTCTTTAGATATCGTCATAACTTTATGGTTTTCTATCAATTGCTCGACAATAATTTGTTCACCCACCGTATGCTTTCTTCGAGAGAGAAGCCTCTACTGAAAACTATGGCCCTCGGGTCTATTTTTCATCTTATATTTTCAGATCTGTAAAACCCAAAACCCAAAAATATCTTGCTGAAATTATTTTGTGTTCACATTATTTAGCTTATTTACTTTAGTTTTAAATCTATCTCTATTAGATCTCACTCTTGTTCGTGACCGTGAAGGGATTGACAACCCCTTTTCCGCATTGTGTGCAAGTGTTTGTTAGTTTGTGCAGGTGCATAGATTGGAGACTTGCTTGTGCCTCCTACTAGATTGATGCATTGGTTCTCAACTAAGGGAAATACTTATCTCTACTTTGCTGCATCACCCTTCCCTCTTCATGGGAAAAATCAACGCAAACTCAAGAAGTAGCAGGAAGAATTTCTAGTAGCATTGCCGGGGAGGTTCTACATCAAGCCTACCAAGTACTTGTCATAAACTCTCAACTCTTGCACTTACATTATTTTCCATTTGCCTCTCGTTTTCATCTCCCCCACTTCTAAAACATTTTCAGAGAAATATAAAAATATTTTCCTTTTTATTCGTCCATTTTCCGTTCGTCTTTTTGTTTGCTTGTGTGCTAGATCGCGTTGCTATCATGTCTGAATCGGGAAAGATGGCTATTGAAAATCTTAGACAAAAAATTAAATCTAGTGATTTAAATCATGAAAAGGGATCCCATCCTAATTATAATGCAAAAACATTTTATGTGGGGGTGGTAATATTATTGTTAAAAGTATCATTCATGAGTTCTTTAATTATACGGGAGTTCTACCAATTAAATGATCTATTCTTCATGAAACAAATTGTTATGCTGATTCTATTGCCAGGCTTGTGGTTAAGTTAGACAAAAAATGTGTGCACATCCATCTAGCTTTACAAAAGATATTTTACAAACTCCCCAATATACTTCATCCTAAGGCTAAAAAGATTGCAACCATCCTTCTTATGCGGAAGTTTGATTTTATAGTACAAGAAGCTAGGGAATTTTTTTGTTATTACCAAAAGGATATTGAATAGCCCCCCCC
>LR738710.1:312300203-312533525 GCA_902687465.1 Secale cereale
CCCCCCCCCAATAGAGGAAATTCTCCACGATAAAGAAACATTGTGTAGCTTGGAATCTAGAGATTATCTTGCCTACACTAGCAATCTTAGGAGAAGAGTCCCTCACAGAGAAATTACTCAAGCCATTTACCTTGATACTTATGACAAATTTGATTGGGTGAATACGGGAATTTATGTTGGATTCGATGAGGAATGGATGGAAGTGATGTCTAAGGAACCTATAAAAAATGACATACGGATTTTATATGATGATATTTATGGGGATGATCCCGAGCATTGTAATATGAATGTTAAAATTACTGATCAAAGTACTTTTCATGAATTGAGTTCTCCTATTAGAATAAAGATAGAAGAGAAAAAAAGATTTGTTAAGAGAGCTTTTGCAGTTTCAATTAGGGCTTGTGCCAAGCAAAGCCTTTAGGTTGATTAGGGTGATAATTGATTTGATATTTTTGGAAAATAGAAACTTTTGCGCCCACTACAGAAAATTCTAAAACTCAGCCGAGCGTGATAAATTTGTGAATTATTTACACAAGATTTATATACAAATTTCCCACTTTATTCTTACAAAGCGAGATGATTCAGGATTTCAAAAAGCGAGATAAGTCCAGGTCCGAATGGGGAACGCCTGGGGCGGGGCATCGTGAAAAAATCGACTTGGTGATCGATAAGAGCATAGAGAGATGAAAAATCTAGCCATTCCCTAGAAAAACGCTAGCGATTGATTCCCAAGCAACCCACCCCATGCGTTGTTGGAGTTTCTGGGCTAAGAAGCCATGTGGGCTGACGCCTAGGGCTGGGCCTTGGTTAGTACACCTGGGGCCGGGCCTCTATAAGGCCATAAATCTGACAAAAATCCTATTGGGTAGATAGATATAGTTGGGCTACGCCTGGAGCTATAGCCCCAGTTGTCCCAGGCCCAATTCTGCCCCTGAACCTAAGCATAACGTAGAAGTATCTCCCAGGGGTTTGAAAATAATGCAGGTAATATGTTCTACCTCAATCTACTTGCCAGACCCACATGTTAAGAGATCCTACTCATGCAATGTCTGAGGGTTTGATCTAATGCATAAAAACTGGGTAATAAATGGTATGATCAAAGTGTTACTTTCCTTGCTGACGATTCGCAAAACCTAGGGACTCATAGTAGCACGCTTCACACTCCGGGAATTCTATCGCAAGCAAACAATAACATACATAAGCAACCAAGCAAAGATGCACATGTAAAACTAAAATAAGAAGATCTAACCAGAAAGTTCAACTGAAGAACTTTGGTTTGCAAAAAGAATCAAATCAAACGGAGCAACGAAACTCAAACTATGAAAGAAACAAGATCCGTTTACTAGATTGAACTAAACTCAACTTTTACAGTACCAAAACCTTGTTCAAGTTGGTTAAACGGAAAGAGGGCTTCGAGACGAGGATCTAGGCGCTTGAATCGCCTGATTTTGACTTACGAGCGAAAAGATAAACTAAAATGAAGATCAGGGCAGAAATCGCGATCGAAAATAATCGCGAAAAAACCCTCAAAAAGAAAAACTGACGAACAGGCTAACGAACGAACGTTCGCTGTCTGCGACTAACGGGCGAACAACGTTCGTTAGAACGAACGTACGGACGAATGTCCGCTATTTAACCGAACCGAGAAAAACCGATACTAAAACCGAAAAAAATGAGATCTAGGGTTCTAAAAAAACCGATCGGTTTTCCGGGAAAGCCGGCTACGGCGCCTACCTCCGGCGTGACGGCGGGGCTCCGGCGGCGAGGCGGCGTCCGGCGGGGCGGCGGTGGTGTGCAGCGGCGGTGGCTGGGGTTGGGGCGACGGGGCGGGGTGGGCTGCGGGGCTCGGCGGCTCGGGCTTTAAATGCCCCCAGGTGCGGTGTCTAGGTCGGACACGGCCCGGTAATGGCGGTTCCCCCCTTTTTTGTAAACAGTCCTGATGTAGCAAAATGGACGAAAGAAATACTAAACGGACTCGAAACATTCCGAAATAAATTTTCGCCGTCATCTAATAATATTTATGACAAAGTGAACATTTTTCTCGAACCTAAATACAATTTTGAAAAACACGCATTTTTCCTATGCAAATATAATTGCAAATAAACCCAAATAAAATACAAAATTTGATTTTAATATTTTTCATCCAATATTTCTTTTGTTTTGGAGAAGTCATATTATCTTTGCTCATATATTTTATTATGAAATATGTTCGGAGAGAAAAACAATTAAAACCAAAGTGATCCTCGTACTGATATTTGGGAAAACTCAAATATGGAAACGGTAAAATCCCAAGTCTCTCCGTGGGTCCTTGAGTTGCTTAGAATTTCGAGGATGGCAACACATGAATGCAAATAAAATAATGATATGCAAGATGACCTATGTATAACATTCCAAATTGAAAATCTGGGATGTTACAAAGCTACCCCCCTTTAGATGAATCTCGCCCTCGAGATTCGGGTTGGCTAGAAAATAGATGTGGGTGGTCCTTGCATAGATCATCCTCTCATTCCCAGGTGGCTTCATCTTCGGTATGGTGGCTCCACTGAACTTTGCAGAACTTGATAACCTTGTTGCGGGTGACTCTGCTTGCATACTCGATGATCTTGACTGGTTTCTCCTCGTAAGTTAGATCACTAACCAACTGAAATGCTTCCAGGGGCACTGTGTCTCTCAGAGGAATATCGGCCATCTCAGCATGGCACTTCTTAAGCTGGGAAACGTGAAGCATGTCATGAACTCCTGACAATCCTTCGGGTAACTCTAACTTGTAGGCAATCTCTCCCATGCGTTCCAAAACACTGTATGGTCCTACAAATCTCCGGGCTAACTTTCCCTTAACACCGAAACGTTTAACTCCTTGTAGAGTTGATACCCTCGGGTATGCTCTGTCTCCGATTTCATAGATTGCTTCCTTGCGCTTCGAGTCTGCATAACTCTTCTGCCTGGACTGAGCTACCTTCAGTCTATCTCAAATCAGCTTAACCTTCTCTTCTGACTCTTTGATTAGATCTGGTCCAAATAACTGGCGGTCTCCGACTTCATCCCACATCAATGCCGTTCGGCATCTCCTCCCGTACAATGCTTCGAACGGTGCCATCTTCAAACTGGCCTGGTAACTGTTGTTGTACTAAAACTCCACGTAGGGCAAGTTTTCATCCCAACTAGATCCATAATCTAGCACACAAGCTCTCAACATGTCCTCCAGAATCTAATTGACTCTCTCGGTCTGTCCATCAGTCTGCAGGTGAAAGGCTGTACTGAACTCTAGCCTGGTTCCCAAAGTCTGGTGCAACTGATGCCAAAACTTTGATGTAAACTGTGTTCCTCTATCTGATATGATGGTCCTCGGAACTCCGTGCACACATACGATCCTCATCATGTATATCTTGGCCAACTTACCACGGGTATACGTGCTTTTCACGGGGATAAAGTGGGCTACTTTGGTCAAGCGATCCACTACTACCCAGATTGAGTCATATCCTGATCGGGTCCTGGGTAATCCAGTGATAAAGTCCATGCCAATTTTATCCCACTTCCATTCGAGTATCGGCATAGGCTACAGTAATCCTACTGGCTTCAGATGTTCTGCCTTTACTCTCTGACATACATCACATACGGCTACATACTCGGCATTTTCCTTCTTCATTCCCGTCCACCAGAAACGCTCCTTCAAATCCAAATACATTTTATTGTTTCCGGGGTATATCGAGTATGGTGAATCATGTGCTTCCTGTAGTATCAACTTCCGGATCTCGGCGTTGTTGGGCACATAGATTCGGTCCTCAAACCACAAGGTGTCGTGTTCTTCCTCATGAAAACCCTTGGCTTTTCCTTCACTCATCTTCTCCTTTATTTCGGCAATCTCTTTGTCATCTTTCTAAGCCTCTCGTATATTTCCCAATAATGTTGACTGAACCTCCAAGGCTGCAACAAAACCTCTAGGAACTATCTCCAAACGAAGCTCCTTGAGATCTTCTACTAACTCCTTAGGCAATCCTCCATTTACTAAGGTATTAGCATAACTCTTCTGGATCAAAGCGTCTGCCAAGACATTGGCCTTGCCTGGATGATAGTGCAGCTTCATATCATAATCCTTTATGAGCACCAACCATCTCCTCGGTCTAAGGTTGATACGTCTCCGTCGTATCTATGATTTTTGATTGTTCCATGCCAATATTCTACAACTTTCATATACTTTTGCCAACTTTTTATACTATTCTTTGGGACTAACATATTGATCCAGTGCCCAGTGCCAGTTCATGTTTGTTGCATGTTTTTTGTTTCGCAGAATATCCATATCAAACGGAGTCCAAACGGAATAAAAACGGATGGAGTTTTTTTGGAATATATGTGAATTTTGGGAAGCGGAACCAACATGAGACGATGCCCAGGTGGGCCACGAGGCAGGGGGCGCGCCCACCAGGGGCAAGCGCGCCCTGGGCCCTCGTGGCCACACCATAAGGAGGTTGATGCCCTTCTTTAGCCACAAGAAAGCTAATATCCGGATAAAAATCATGTCAAAAAATCTGCCCAATCGGAGTTACGGATCTCCCGCAATTTAACAAACAATGAAGGGGCAGAATCTGAGAACGCAGAAACATTGAGAGATAGAGAGACAGATCCAATCTCGGAGGGGCTCTTGCCCCTCCGCCACCATGGAGGCCATGGATCAAAGGGGAAACCATTCTCCCACCTAGGGAGAAGGTCAAGGAAGAAGAAGAAGGAGGGGGGCTCTCTCCCCCTCTCTCCCGGTGGCGCCGGAAAGCCGCCGGGGCCATCATCGTGTGATGGCGATCTACACCAACACCTCCGTCATCTTCACCAACATCTCCATCACCTTCCCCATCTATCTACAACGGTCCACTCTCCCACAACCCACTCTACCCTCTACTTGAACATGGTGCTTTATGCTTCATATTATTATCCAATGATGTGTTGCCATCCTAAGATGTCTGAGTAGATTATCGTTGTCCTATCAGTGATTGGTGAATTTCTATGATTGATTTAAATTGCTTGTGGTTATGTTGCTGTCCTTTGGTGCCCATCATATGAGCGCGCGCGTGGATCACAGTATAGGGTTAGTTGTATGTTGATAGGACTACGTATTGGAGGGCAAGAGTGACAGAAGCTTCAACCTAGCGTAGAAATTGATGCATACGGGATTGAAGGGGGGCTAATATATCTTAATGCTATTGTTGGGTTTTACCTTAATGAACGATAGTAGTTGCGGATGCTTGCTAATAGTTCCAATCATAAGTGCATAGAATTCCAAGTAAGGGATGACATGCTAGCAGTGGCCTCTCCCACATAAAACTTGCTATCGGTCTAGTAACGTAGTCAATTGCTTAGGGGCAATTTCGCAACTCCAACCACCACTTTTCCACACTCGCTATCATTAACTTTATTGTTTCTTTATCTTAACAGCCCCTTGATACGTCTCCAACGTATCTACTTTTCCAAACCCTTTTGCCCTTTTTTTGGACTCTAACTTGCATGATTTGAATAGAACTAACCCGGACTGACGTTGTTTTCAGCAGAACCGCCATGGTGTTGTTTTTGTGCAGAAATAAAAAGTTCTCAAAATCGCCTGAAAATCAACGGAGAATTATTTCAGAAAATATATAAATTACCTGCAAGAAGATCCACACCGGGGGCCCCCGGCCTGTCCTCGAGGGTGGGGGCGCGCCCCCCTTCCTAGGGCGCGCCC
Organism: Secale cereale; assembly: GCA_902687465.1. Taxonomy (NCBI): domain Eukaryota; kingdom Viridiplantae; phylum Streptophyta; class Magnoliopsida; order Poales; family Poaceae; genus Secale; species Secale cereale. The sequence continues at coordinate 312,305,911 of LR738710.1, forward strand.
CCTGCCTCGAGGGCCCCTCGATGCTCCACCGACGTGTCCCCAGGTCCTATATATTCCGTTTCGGGGAGAAAAAAATCAGGGAGAAGGAATTATCACATTTCACGAGACGGAGCCGCCGCCAAGCCTTAATCTCTCTCGGGAGGGCTGATCTGGAGTCCGTTCGGGGCTCCGGAGAGTGGAGATCATCGCCATCGTCATAGTCAACCTTCCTCCATCACCAATTCCATGATGCTCACCGCCGTGTGTGAGTAATTTCATCGTAGGCTTGCTGGACGGTAATGGGTTGGATGACATCTATCATGTAATCGAGTTAGATTTGTTAGGGTTTGATCCCTAGTATCCACTATGTTCTGAGATTGATGTTGCTATGACTTTGCTATGCTTAATGCTTGTCACTAGGGCCCGAGTGCCATGATTTCATATGTGAACCTATTATGTTTTCATGAATATATGTGTGTTCTTGATCTTATCTTGGAAGTCTATAGTCACCTACTATGTGTTATGATCCGGCAACCCCGAAGAGACAATAATCGGGACCACTCCCGGTGATGACCATAGTTTGAGGAGTTCATGTATTCACTATGTGTTAATGCTTTGGTCCGGTACTCTATTAAAAGGAGGCCTTAATATCCTTTAGTTTCCAATAGGACTCCGCTGCCACGGGAGGGTAGGACAAAAGATGTCATGCAAGTTCTTTTCCATAGGCACATATGACTATATTCGGAATACATGCGTAAATCGCATTGATGAACTGGAGCTAGTTCTGTGTCACCCTAGGATATAACTTCTACATGATGAATTGCATCCAACGTATTTTCCCATGACCTATCCAATGCCTACGAGCTTTACCTATATTGCCAGTTGCTTATTTACTTCTCCGTTGCTATTATCACAAAAACTACAAAAACACTATCTTTACTTTTATTGCTGCTCCCGCCACTATCATATTACTTTGCTACTAAACTATCTTGCTGCAGATACTAAGTTTCCGGGTGTGGTTGAATTGACAATTCAGCTGCTAATACTTAAGAGTATTCTTTGGCTCCCCTTGTGTCGAATTAACAAATTTGGGTTTAATACTTTACCCTCGAAAACTGTTGCGATCCCCTATACTTGTGGGTCATCACCCCTAGTTTTATTTACGTGCTCTTTATATTCTTGCAAACCTATCCCACAAAAACTACAAACTACTTCTAGTTTCATACTTGTTCTAGGTAAAGTAAACGTCAAGCGTGCGTAGAGTTGTATCGGTGGTCGATAGAACTTGAGGGAATATTTGTTCTGCCTTTAGCTCCTCATTGGGTTCGACACTCTTACTTATCGAAAGAGGCTACAATTGATCCCCTACACTTGTGGGTTATCAAGACCTTTTTCTAGCGCCGTTGCCGAGGAGCAATAGCGTGGGGTGAATATTCTCGTGTGTGCTTGTTTGCTTTATCACTAAGTAGATTTTATTTGTTGTTCTAAGTTGTTTTATATCTTTAGTTATGGGTAAGAAATGCAAAATACCAAAAAAAATAGTGGTACCTGCTGAACCAATGGTTGAAGAACCACTCAAAATCTATCACAATCCTGAAGCTTATTACTTGGATCATCTTCGATCCCTATGTGCTCGGGCTGAAACCCCAACTAGCTTAGTTGAGGTAAAATCTTTAGATGAGCATGCTTGTTATGTGCGACACAGCATATCTGAAAAAGGGAAAGTTTTACTGGATCAAATTCATCGTTTGTAATGCTATGCTTGGAATTTATGTGAAATATAGGATTTTACTTGTTGTTATGAAGACCCTATACCAATGTGAGTTTAGTGATAATGGAATTGTATCTTCGTATGCTAAGGGTGTTTATAGTTACTATTGTGTTCAACAAATCGAAGAATTTGTTGCTTTTAAGGGTGCTTATGAAATTGCTTCTTTGATTGAAAAGTATGATGCTACTCTTTACAAATCTGAAAATTTTGCCATATTTAAACATTGTTACGATAATTATGCTTCTAATGCCTATGTTAAACTATATATTGAGGACTACTCCGCTGTCCAAGAAGAGACTAATATTTTGCAGTAGTCTATGGAAGAAGAAATCAATGACACTATGAGCTCATTGGATGAAAAAGATGAGGAGGAGAGCGAAGAACAAAAGGAGGAAGAGCGGATTAGCTACCCGTGCCCACCTTCTAATGAGAGTAACTCTTCAACTCATACATTGTTTAATTTCCCTTCGTGCTTACCGAAGGATGAATGCTACGATGATTGCTATGATCCCTAGGATTCTTTTGAAATATCCCTTTTTGATGATGCTTGCTGTGCTTATGGCCAAGATGCCAATATGAATTATGCTTATGGAGATGAACTTGCTACAGTTCCTTATGTTAAACATGAGATTGTTGCTATTGCACCCACGCATGATAGTCCTGTTATCTTTTTAAGTTCTCCAAACTACACTATATCGGAGAAGTTTGCACTTATTAAGGATTATATTAATGGGTTGCCTTTTTCTGTTGCACATGATGATTTTGATGAGTATAATATGCATGTGCTTGCTGCTCCTACTTGAAATTATTATGAGAGAGGAACTACATCTCTGCCTCTCTATGTTTCCAACACGATAAAATTGCAAGAAACTTCTCATACTATGCATTGGCTTTTACTTGATGTGTATGAATTGTTCTTGTATGACATGCCTATGCATAGGAAGAGAGTTAGACTTCGTTGTTGCATGACACATATCACTTTGTGCTCACTACTAAATGCCAAATCATTGTTAATTAAAATTGGCTTTGATATACCTTGGGATCCGGGTGGATCCACTAGTTGAGCACTATATGCCTAGCTTAATGGCTTTAAAGAAAGCGCTGCTAGGGAGACAACCCTAAAGTTTTAGAGAGCCTTTTATTTATGTTGTGTGATTTTATAAAGTTTAAAAACAAAAAAATAAAGAGGGGAACCTAAAACTATTTCTAAAAGAAAAGCGAAAGTGAGAAAGACGAGCATTGTTAAAGTGGGAGCTAGCCTTGAACTTTGTTCATGCCCATGGAAACTTTGTGAACCTTGATTACAGAAACTTTTCAACAAAAATAATTATCCCCTTGTAAAATTCCATTGTATTATAAAAATAATGTACCAAGGTTTGCCTTTAGGATGTTTACAATGCTTGTTGGTTTGTGCAGTGCAGGACAGAAACTTTGTCGGTAGTGCACGATTTTACTTTTTTCGCTGGAACGTCAAATGGTTCTGAAACTTTTTGCACTGTCTTTCTATACAAATTGTTTATTTTTCCTAATTTTGGCAGAATTGTTCAAGTACCAGAAGTATGGTGAATGTTCATATTATTACAGACTTTTCTATTTTAGACAGATTCTGTTTTGATGCATAGTTTGCTTGTTTTGATGAAACTAATAATTTCTATCAGTGGATTAAGCCATGTAAAAGTTATATTACAGTAGCTACACTGCAAAAACAAAATATGAATTGGTTTGCAACAGTACTTAGAGTAGTGATTTGCTTTATTATACTAACGAATCTTACCGAGTTTTCTCTTGAAGTTTTGTGTGGATGAAGTGTTCGAAGATCGAGGAGGTCTCAATGTGAGGAGAAGAAGGAGAGGCAAGAGCTCAAGCTTGGGGTTGCCCAAGGCACCCCAAGTAAATATTCAAGGAGAATCAAGTGTCTAAGATTGGGGATGCCCCGGAAGGCATCCCCTCTTTCTTCAACAAGTATCGGTATGTTTTCAGATTCGTTTCATTCATGTGAGATGTGCAAATCTTGGAGTGTCCTTTGCATTTAGTTTTCACCTTTTCTTTTATGCACCATGATGGTATGAGATAGTCCTTGGTTGATTTATACAATGCTCTTTACACTTCACTTATATATTTTGAGTATGGCTTTATGGAATGCTTCTTTTGCTTCGTTTATATCATTTCAAGTTTGGATTGCCTGTTTCTCTTCACATAGAAAACCGTCATTTGTAGAATGCTCTTTTGCTTCACTTATATTTATTTATTTTTAAATGACTCAACGTTGTACTAATTTTAGTACAAAGTTGGATCACTTTTGAGTCACTTGTTTTGGGACGGAGGGAGTAATTGTTAGAGCGTGGGCATAACTTATGTAGAAATAATTAAAACTCTCTTGCTTCACTTATATTTATTAAGAGAGTTGACAGGAATTGGTCATTCACATGGTTAGTCATAAAATCCTACATAAACTTGTAGATCGCTGAATATGATATATTTGATTCCTTGCAATAGTTTTGCGATATAAAGAGGGTGATATTAGAGTCATGCTAGTGGGTAGTTGTGGATTGTAGAAATACTTGTGTTGAGGTTTGTGATTCCCGTAGCATGCACGTATGGTGAACCGTTATGTGACGAAGTTGGAGCATGATTTATTTATTGAGTGTCATTCTTTGTGTGGAGGTCGGGGGCGCGTGATGGTTAACTCCTACCAACCTCCCCCCTAGGAGCATGCATGTAGTACTTGGTATCAATGTCTAATAAATTTTTGCAATAAGTATGTGAGTTCTTTATGACTAATGTTGAGTCCATGGATTATACGCACTCTCACCCTTCCACCATTGCTAGCCTCTCTTGTACCGCACAATTATTGCCGGTACTATACACCCACCATATACCTTCCTCAAAACAGCCACCATACCTACCTATTATGGCATTTCCATAGCCATTCCAAGATATATTGCCATGTAACTCCACCGTTCCGTTTATTATGACACGCACCATCATTGTCATATTGCCTTGCAAGATCGTAAGATAGCTAGCATGATGTTTCCATGGCTTGTCCGTTTTTTATGTCATTCCTACGCTAGATCATTGCACATCCTGGTACACCGCCGGAGGCATTCACAAAGAGTCATATTTTGTTCTAGCTTCGAGTTGTAATCTTTGAGTTGTAAGTAAATAGAAGTGTGATGATCTTCATTATTAGAGCATTGTCCCATGTGAGGAAAGGCCAAATAAATAAAAGGAGATGGCCTAAAAAAATAGAGAGGGGCTAAAAAAAGAGAGAGCCCCTCCAAAAAAATGAGAGAAAAGAGAGAAGTGACAATGCTACTATCCTTTTACACACTTGTGCTTCAAAGTAGCACCATGATCTTCATAATAGAGTCTCTTGTTTTGTCAGTTCCATATACTAGTGGGAATTTTCATTATAGAACTTGGCTTGTATATTCCAACGATGGGCTTCCTCAAATGCCCTAGGTCTTCATGAGCAAGCAAGATGATGCACAACCACTAGTTTTCTTTTTGAGATTCCATACACTTATAGCTGTAGTGCATCCGTTACACGGCAATCCCTACTCACTCACATTGATATCGATTGATGGACATCTCCATAGTCCATTGATTTGCCTAGTTGATGTGAGACTTTCTCCCACATTTTGTCTATCACCACCTTCTATTCCACCCATAGTGCTATGTCCATGGTTCACGCTCATGTATTGTGTGAAAGTTGAAAAGGTTTGAGAATACTAAAGTATGAAACAATTGCTTGGATAAAACCGGGGTTGTGCATGATTTAAATACTTTGTGTGGTGAAGATGGAGCATAGCCAGACCATATGATTTTGTAGGGATAACTTTCTTTGGCCATGTTATTTTGAAGAGACATGATTGATTTATTAGTATGCTTGAAGTATTATTGTCCTAATGTCAAATGATAGACTATTTCTTTGAATCACTCGTGTCTTAATATTTATGCCATGATTAGATTACATGATCCAGATTATGCTAGGTAGCTTTCCACATAAAAAATTATCTTTTTTTTATCATTTACCTAATCGAGGACGAGCAGGAATTAAGCTTGGGGATGCTGATACGTCTCAGTCGTATCTATAATTTTTTATCGTTCCATGCCAATATTCTACAACTTTCATATACTTTTGGCAACTTTTTGTACTATTTTTTTGGGACTAACATATTGATCCAGTGCCCAGTGTCAGTTCCTGTTTGTTGCATGTTTTTTGTTTCGCAAATATCCATATCAAACGGAGTCCAAACGGAATAAAAACAAACGGAGATGTTTTTGGAATATATGTGAATTTTGGAAGCGGAACCAACACGAGAGGATGCCCGAGTGGGCCACGAGGTAGGGGGCGCACCCACCAGGGGCAGGCGCGCCCTGGGCCCTCGTGGCCACACCGTAAGGCAGTTGATGCCCTTATTTCGCCGCAAGAAAGCTAATATCTGGATAAAAATCGTGTCAAAAAATCAGCCCAATCGGAGTTACGGTTCTCCGGCAATTTAAGAAACAGTGAAGGGGCAGAATCTGAGAACGCAGAAACATTGAGAGATAGAGAGACATATCCAATCTCGTAGCGGCTCTTGCCCCTCTGCCGCCATGGAGGCCATGGACCAAAGGGGAAACCCTTCTCCCGCCTAGGGATAAGGTCAAGGAAGAAGAAGAAGGAGGGGGGCTCTCTCCCCCTCTCTCCCGGTGGCGCCGGAATGCTGCGGGGGCCATCATCGTGTGACAACGATCTACAGCAACACCTCTGTCATCTTCACCAACATCTCCATCACCTTTCCCCATCTATCTATAGTGGTCCACTCACCCGCAACCCCCTCTACCCTCTACGTGAACATGGTGCTTTATGCTTCATATTATTATCCAATGGTGTGTTGCCATCCTATGATGTCTGAGTAGATTATCGTTGTCCTATCGGTGATTGGTGAATTGCTATGATTGATTTAAATTGCTTGTGGTTATGTTGTTGTCCTTTGGTGCCCATCATATGAGTGCGCGCGTGGATCACACTATAGGGTTAGTTGTATGTTGATTGGACTACGTATTGGAGGGCAAGAGTGACTGAAGCTTCAACCTAGCGTAGAAATTGATGCATACGGGATTGAAGGGGGACCAATATATCTTAATGCTATGGTTGGGTTTTACCTTAATGAACATTGGTAGTTGCGGATGGTTGCTAATAGGTCCAATCGTAAGTGCATAGAATTCCTAGTAAGGGATGACATGCTAGCAGTGGCCTCTCCCACATAAAACTTGCTATCGGTCTAGTAACGTAGTCAATTGCTTAGGGGCAATTTCGCAACTCCTACCACCACTTTTCCACACTCGCTATCATTAACTTTATTGTTTCTTTATCTTAACAGCCCATAGTTTTATTTATGTGCTCTTTATATTCATGCAAACCTATCCCACAAAAACTACAAAATACTTCTAGTTTCATACTTGTTCTAGGTAAAGTAAACGGCAAGCGTGCGTAGAGTTGTATCGGTGGTCGATAGAACTTGAGGGAATATTTGTTCTGTTTTTAGCTCCTCGTTGGGTTCGACACTCTTACTTATCGAAAGAGGCTACAACTGATCCCCTACACTTGTGGGTTATCAGAGGTTCAGCTCCTTCTGAGTGAAAATGTACTTCAAACTCTTGTGATCCGTGTACACATCACAACGATTCCCAATAACGAAATGTCTCCAGGTTTTGAGCGCATGCACCACAGCTGCTAGCTCTAAATCATGCATAGCATAATTCAACTCGTGATGTCGAAGTTGATGAGGTGCATAAGAAACAACTCTTCCATCCTGCATGAATACTCCTCCAAGTCCTAAGCGTGAAGCGTCGCAATACACTTGGAAATCCTTGCGTATATCTGGCAAGATCAGCACTAGGGCTGTCATCAAAAGTTTCTTCAACTCCTGGAACTTTCTTCGCATTCCTCGGTCCAATAAAACTTTGTGTCCTTCTTCAACAATGATGTCATAGGCTTTGCTATCTTGGAGAAATTCTCTATGAATCTCGGGTAATATCTCGCGAGTCCAAGAAAACTGCGGATTTCTCCAACTGAGGTGGGTGCCAACCACACAGTGACTGCCTGCACCTTGATAAGGTCCACTGCTATACCTTCTCCTGATATAACATGTCCCAAGAATCCAACTTCCTTCAACCAAAACTCACATTTGCTGAACTTGGCATATAACTGGTGTTGTCTGAGCTTCTCAAGAACCAAACACAAATGCTCCTCGTGTTCCTATTCATTCTTCAAGTACACCAAAATATCATCAATGAATACCACGACAAACTTATCCAAGAACTCCATGAATACCTTATTCATCATACTCATGAAATAGGCAGGGGCGTTAGTCAATCCAAATGACATAATCGTATACTCATATAGCCCATACCCTGTGGTGAAGGCTGTCTTAGGTATATCCTTCTCTCGAATCTTCAACTAGTGGTATCCTGATCGTAGATCGATCTTTGGGAATACTTTAGCTCCATGAAGTTGGTCGAACAAATCGTTGATCATCGGGAGTGGATACTTATTCTTAATCATCACTTCGTTCAGTGCCCGATAATCAACGACCATCCTTAAAGATCCATCCTTCTTCTCAACCAAAATCATTGGGGCTCCCCAAGGTGATGAACTTCGTCGAATGAATCATTTCTCCAATAACTCCTTAATCTGCTTCTTGATCTCCTCCAGATCATTCGTTGGCATCCGGTATGGTCTCTTCGATATCGGTCCGATGCCTGGCAATAGCTCTATCGAAAACTCAATGTCTCTGGCGGCATGCCTGGTAGCTCCTCTGGAAATACATCCGGGTAATCCTTTACTACAGGCACTTCCTCCTGAACAACTCCCAAGAGAGAATGTACTTGTGTTCTCCTAGGCGAATGCCTAGATACATACTTGATCCTTTTTCCCTCCGGGGTGGTAAGTAAAATCGACTTACTGGCAGAATCGATGTTCCCTCCATACATCAATAGCCAATCCATACCTAGTATCACATCCAATCCTTGTGACTCCAAAATTATCAGGTCAGAGGGGAAAACATGGCGTCCAATGGTCAATGGCACCTGAAAACATCCTTGACTTGCCATATACTCTGCTCCTGGGGAACTTACTAACATGGGTGTCTTAAGTACTTGGGTGGGCAACTTATATCTATCCACGAATCCCCTTGAAATATATGAATGCGATGCACCAGTATCGAAAAGAACTATTGCAGTAAATGACTTAACCAAAAACTTACCAACAATAGCATCAGGCTGCTCTTCAACCTCCTCCATGTTCACGTGGTTCACTTGTCCCCTGTTGAAAGGGTTGGGCTTCTTCCCAGTGCTTCCATTGCTGTTTCCATTCTTCGCTTCCTAGCACTCCGTGGCGTATTTTCCATTCTTCCCGCACTTGAAACAGGTAATGTGACCTAAATACCTCTTGGCGGGTGTGGATGGAGTGGAGCAGTTCTGATTATTGCTTGCTCCATTCCCATTCCCATTCTTGGAGCCATTGTGGTTATGAGAACTCCCTCCATTATGGGTGTGGCTTCCATGGTTATGGGTCAATCCTCCCGAGTTCGTGGTGAAATGGGGCTTCTGCTGGGCTCCAGAATTATTCTTTCCTTGTCCATACTTCCTCTTGCGGCTCTCAATCTACTGTTGCTTCCCTTCAATCATAAGTGCCTTGTCTACCAACTCCTGGTAGTTGTTGAATGTTGCCACCATAAACTGTATGCTCATCTCATCATTCAGCCCTTCCATAAACTTATCCTGCTTTGTGACATATGTTGCCACATCATCAGGGGTATAACGAGATAGAGTACTAAACTCATCTACATACTGAGCCACAGTACGATTTCCTTGGCGCAAGTTGCGAAACTCACCCTTCTTCATGTTCATAGCTCCAGCTGAGACATGGGCGGTGCGAAAAGCTTGCTGGAATTGATCGCAAGTGACATTGGCTATAGGAAAAGTGGTTGTGTAATTCTCCCACCATGAGGCTGCTGGTCCATCCAATTGATGTGCGGCAAAATGCACCTTCTTAGCATCTGTGCAGCCTGCGGTGGTCAACTCCCTTCCAATCTTGCGTAGCCAGTCATCAGCAACTATTGGCTCAACGCTACTAGAAAACATCGGTGGTTGCAACCTTAGAAAATGAGCTAGGTTGTCCACTGGTGGTGGTGGCGGAGGGTTGTTGTTGTTGTTGTTGTTGTTGTTCTGATTGTTCTGAACAAAAAGTTGCATCAAAGTGTTCTGCTGCTGGATCAACTGAGTGAGCTCAGGGGGAAACTGAAATCCGGGCTCACGCCTCGGAGGCATCTGATGGGTTTAGAGGGAAGATATTAGAATAGAAATGAGGTCTAGGGGGAAATTCACTACCCATATGCACATAAGACAAACACAATCATATCACACCAATCAATTTCACGCAAGGGCATACAAAAGGTCTAACTAACGTTACAAAAGTGCTCTAAATTCTACTATATGGGGGAAAACAACTAGTCATATGGTGGTCATCTAGAAGTTTTGATCGGCGGAAGATTCCATGATATTTGCTCCAGCTTCATCTTCATAGTCATCATCACTATCATCAGGGTCCGAGTCGGTGTCGTCGATGATGATGCAGTCCTCAGAACGAATCTCCTGGGGTTCTTCTTCTTCTCCTCCCGGTGCGGGATCTCCCATGAATACTCCTAGCTTCCTTGTCAGGTCGTCATTCTTCTCCACAAATATTGTCATTTCCTCCTCGTATCCGTCATGTGTAGACTTGAGTTCCTCTTCTAGCTCTGAGTTCCTGGTTAACGCCTTCTTCAAATCGATCATGCCTGCGCACATCTGCTGCTCCTGTCGACGGATGTGCTGGTATAACTCCTGGATGAAAGCTGCAGTGGACCTGTCCTTTCGTGTACTGATCATGTCCCATTGCTCATCTCAGGGCCCGCATATCTGGTAGGTAGTGTCCTTCAGCTCTTGCTTGTAGACTTCTCCAATCCGTCCCATGGCAATGTGGGCTGCCATACTCCTACCTAGGCTCCAGGTTGGTGCATCAAAGTAAAACTCTATGGGCTCCGTGACTGGCATGAAAGTCCTCCCAGGAATTTGAATGTGAATAATCCATCACTCCTCTTCTGGTAAAGTGGCGATGTAGGTCCCGGTGAAGCTTGGTATTCCGGTGTTTAGGTACCTAGTGACTTCCTTCAAGTGTCGTCCAAAAGGTGTGTCTTCATCCGGTTGAGTGAACTTGTTCCTTTAGTCCACCATCCTAAAGAGTAGAAAATGGAGAGGAGTCAGAAATGAGTAGAGAAGAGTGACCTAAGGTTTATCTTAGTGGTCGTTTCCTACATTCAGCGTGTGCTCTGATACCATCTTGTAGCGACCACGATCTGAATGGACCGAAGTCTCTGTGCTATGTGTCATCCCTGGATCGGTAATGCTGACACAGACAATACTTGAAGGATTTATAACAAAGTGGCAATCACACACTTGAAAGTCTCAACAGAGAAATTATTACAAAATAATATGGCATAAGGCCATCTAACACAATAACAGCAGAAGGCTTGGAAGATAAATGAGTCCATCAACTCGAACGGCATAGCTGAGTGCATGACAAACGACCTAGCGCACCTTACTCTTCTTCTGAAAAGTCTGCAACATGACATGTTGGAGCCCGAAACAGGTCAACACATGGAATATGCTGGCAAGATAACACAGTAGAGCAAGTAACAGAATAAAGGCCAACACTACATGCATATATGGCTGGTGGATGCTCTAAGATTAATGTTTTTGCATAAAGCCAATTTTTCCCTACAACAAAGGAATAACTTTTATTTTAACTAACATGGTAGTTGAAACATCATTGAGAAGGTACCTCCAACTCAATCCCAATTAATGTAATCATTATCAACCCAGCAAATTAGTTTTAGAGTGATGAGATCAACCAATAATTCAAGTACCATATACTCAAGATGTCCATAACCGGGGACACGGCTAACCATGATTAGTTTGTACACCCTGTAGAGGTTTGCGCACTTTTCCCCACAAGACTCGATCTCCTCCGTTGGATTTCTCACACTACGTGGTCTTTGAGAAACGGATGACCGAGACACAGTCTTTCAGAAGCATTTACTCTTTACCCCGGGTGGACCGGTACACCTACTCTCACCTACATCTACTAGTGCACCACTGAAAGAGCTCACACAACATACTCAACTATGCCAGAGCCCATAATGGCATTGTGGCTGCACACGGAAGTTTCTAGCATGAATAGTCTTATGATCCCTTTGAGACTGGGTGGCATTCCATAGGAAAAATCACACGGTTCCTCTGGGATTTCCTAGGACAACACTGGATTCTCTAGGTGCCCTGCAACTAATCCACCCACATGTGTATTAACGTAGCCACCTTAAGTTGAACCATTAATTAACAATCTCACATCTTTCATGGATACTCTCAAACCAAATCCACGTCTACGAGCATAGCATGACAACCTAAGCATAACGTAGAAGTAACTCCTAGGGGTTTGAAAATAATGCAGGTAATAGGTTCTAGCTCAATCTACTTCCCAGACCCACATGTTAAGAGATCCTACTCATTCAATGTCTGAGGGTTTGATCTAATGCATAAAAACTGGGTAATAAAGGGTATGATCAAAGTGTTACTTGACTTGCTGACGATTCGCCAAACCTAGGGACTTGTAGTAGCACGCTTCACACTCCGGGAATTCTATCGCAAGCAAACAATAGCATACATAAGCAACCAAGCAAACATGCACGAGTAAAACTCAAAGAAGAAGATCTAACCAGAAAGTTCAACTGAAGAACTCCGGTTTGCAAAAAGAATCAAATCAAACGGAGCAACGAAACTCAAACTACGAAAGAAACAAGATCCGTTTACTAGATTGAACTAAAGTCAAAATTTACAGTACCAAAACCTTGTTCATGTTGGTTAAACGGAAAGAGGGCTTCGAGATGAAGATCTAGGCGCTTGAATCGCCTGATTCCGACTTACGAGCGAAAAGATAAACTAAAATGATGATCAGGGCAGAAATCACGATTGAAAATAATCGCGGAAAAACCCTTAAAAAGAAAAACTGGCGAACAGGCTAACGAACGAACGTTCGCTGTCTGTGACTAATGGGTGAACAACGTTCGTTAGAACGAATGTACGGACGAACGTCCGCTATTTAACCGAGAAAAACCGAAACTAAAACCAACAAACGAGATCTAGGTTCTAAAAAAACCGATCGGTTTTCCGGGAAAATCGGCGGCGGCGGCGGCTACCTCCGGCGAGACGGCGAGGCTCCGGCGACGGCAGCGTGCAGCGGCGGCGGTGCGGCATCGGCGGCGGCGTGACAGCGGCGGCGGCGTCCGGTGGCGGAGGCGGCGGTGCGGATCAGGCGCGACGGTGGCTAGGGTTGGGGCGGCGGGGCGGCCTGGGCTGCGGGGCTTGGCGGCTCGTGCTTTAAAGTCCCCCGGGTGTAGTGTCCAGGTCGGACACGGCCCGGTAAGGCGGTTCCCCTTTTTTTTGGTAAACAGTCCCTACGTAGCAAAACGGACGAAAGGAATACTAAACGAACTCGAAAAATTCCGAATACATTTTCTCCGTCCTCTAATAATATTTAGGACAAAGTGAACATTTTTCCCGGACCTAAATGCAATTTTGAAAAACATGCATTTTTCCTATGCGAATAAACCCAAATAAAATACAAAAAATGATTTTAATTGTTTTTCTCCAATATTTCTTTTGTTTTGGAGAAGTCTTATTATCTCCGCTCATATATATTATTATGAAATATTTTTGGAGAGAAAAACAATTAAAACCAAAGTGATCCTCATACCGATATTTGAGAAAACTCAAATATGGAAACGGTAAAATCCCTAACTCTCTCCGTGGGTCCTTGAGTTTCTTAGAATTTCGAGGATCGCAACACATGAATGCAAATAAAGTAATGATATGCAAGATGACCTATGTATAACATTCCAAATTGAAAATTTGGGATGTTACAAATAAGTATCAAGCAACAAAGCTTGGGGATGCCCCGGAAGGCATCCCCTCTTTCTTCTAACGACCATCGGTAATTTTACTTGGAGCTATATTTTTATTCGTCACATATCATGAGTTTCGCTTGGAGCATATTGTATTATTTGTGTCTTTTCTTGTTATGCATTTTAGTTTTTCACAATCATCCTTGCTTTACACACCTAGTTGAGAGAGCCAAAATTATGCTATGATTTATTATAATCACTCTTTATGCTTCAATTAAATTTCTTGGAGCTATAAAATTGCTCTAGTGCTTCACTTATATCTTTTTGAGCATAGTGGTGCTGTTATTTTAAAGAAATATTCTATCATGTGTCACTTAGATTATTTTGAGAGTTAGTAGAAAATTATAAGAAATCCTCTCATGCTTCACTTATATTATTTTGAGTGTTGAAACTTTGAAGAAGTATGTGCTCGCGTTCTTCACTTAAATTCTTTGAGGGCTTGTTATTACCAAAGGCAATTTGCTTTAAAGGAATTTGGTCCCAAAGCAATAGATATCCAGGAAACATATAATAAGAACTTTCACGAAGATCATTGGATATTAAACTTGATTACTTGCAATAGTTTCGTGGTATGATGATAGTGATATGTGAGTTATGTTAGTGAGTAATTATGCTTTAGTAAGAATATTGGTGTTAAGGATTATGATTCCATATGGAAGCATGTTAAGTCAATAGTTATGCAATGAAGTTACATCCTACTTGTGTTGCATTGTTCAGTGTTAGTTATGTTTAATGCTCTTTTATGATGGTTTTCGTTCCTTGGTTGGTCGCTTCTCAATATATTTTCTAGCCTTCACTTGTACTAAGCGGGAATGCTGCTTGTGCATCCAAATCCTAAAACCCAAGTTTTTCAAAATGATTCCACCATACCTACCTATATGCGGCATTTCCATGCCGTCCTAAGTAAACTTTTATGTGCAAACTATAATTTTCGAAACAAACTTCTCTTTTGTGTGCCCGTACCACTCATGAAGTGGTGCGGGGTTGCCGATATTTTCCATGCTAAGTAGTTTATTCTCAATATTAGTGTTTATTGACTTGTCATTGCACGAGAGTGTGACCGTAATAGCGATGCCTAGTCCCGAAATGAAAAATACAATAATAAATTTGTTGGTATGTGTTGGTATGGAAGGCACTCATGGATACGGCTAGCCATGGATTGTGAAAGAATATGTGGTGGAAAGGAAATAAACTTTATTTTTATGTTTGGGAACCGCCTATGATTTATTTGCCATGGAATATGTTGTGAACTCTTACTTGTTTTCGTTGACACGAAAAGCATGCCACCCAAAATAATTTTATCTCTCAATTTAATCTTTGATCTCTGGCACCTCTACAAATCTCTACTTCTCTCTACGAAGGGCCTATTCATACGTCTCCAATGTATCTATAATTTTTGATGTATTCATGCCATTTTTATAATATTACATGATTTTGGTATGATTTGGTTAGAACTAACCCGGACTGACGTTGTTTTCAGCAGAACTACCGTTGTGTTATTTTTGTGCAAAAATAAAAGTTCTCGGAATGCGCTGAAAATCAACGAAGATTTTTTCTAGAAAATGTAAAAAACACTAAAACGAAGAGTTATTGGAGGAGAGGCCCGTGGGCCCCATGAGGTTGGAGGGCGCGCCCACCCCCTAGGGCACACCATGTGCCTCGTGGACTCTCCGTGGGGCCCCGGGTATTGTAACGCCCTGGACACACCCCTCGATGGTCGTTACTCCTGGCGGGATCTAGACTGGCCCCACGTATCAATACTAGTCTTTTCTGCGCACTTTGTCCTCACTCGTGTGCATCCGGGAGCAACTTCCCGGTCGGTTACCATCCTGAAATTACTCCAAGCTGAGCACGCTTAACTTTGGAGTTCTGTCCGAATGGGCTCCCGGAAAAGAAGGAATTCCTTATTGATATGAGTAGTCTATCATCCCTAATAAGCCAGGCTATCACATACACCCCCACTAAGAGGAAACGACGTCCTCGTCGGGCCACAGGAACGTTCCCTCTTGGCACAAACGTCTGTGCATCCAGTATAGTACATGTGCCATGTCGTGTGCCACGTCGGGTCACAAACGTCATGAACAACATGACCGCGCACCTATCCGCAAGCATCCGTGTAACCGCGAGGGTCGGCTCTGATACCAACTTGTAACGCCCTGGACACACCCGCCGGTGGTCGTTACTCCTGGTGGGATCTAGACTGGCCCACATATCAATACTAGTCTTTTTTGCGCACTTTGTCCTCACTCGTGCGGACTCGGGAGCAACTTCCCGATCGATCACCCATCCTGAAATTACTCCAAGCTGAGCACGCTTAACTTTGGAGTCCTGTCCGAATGGGCTCCCGGAAAAGAAGGAATTCCTTATTGATATGAGTAGTCTATCATCCCTAATAAGCCAGGCTATCATAGGTATTTTTCCTTTCAGTAGCGCGGGAAGCCGCGCTACTGATAAGGCGCTACAGCTAACATGTAGCAGTAGCGCGTGTCATCCCACGCTACTGCTATACATGGATAGCAGTAGCGGGCTTTATTGAAATGCACTCCTGCTAATATCTGCAGCGCTTTTTACCAGGACGCGCTACTGGTAAGGGAGCACTACTGCTAACTTTATTCCCCTCACTATTGCTAGTTTTATTAGTTTCTGTTTTTTCTGCATATTTGTTTTGTATTTGAACATGCTTTATGCAATAATCTTTAGCATATCATACACATACAAATGTAATCATAGCATATACATACAAATAGTCTCATCAAATCATGTTATCATCATAATCATCATTCCACACAATGTGGTCTCTCGTCATCATCTCGAAAATAGCGATACAAGTCTCGATTACTTGCAACTACATCGTCATCCATCTTAACATTCCGGCAAAACATAGGCCACTCTGCTTCATTCCCTGGAAACAACAAAAGTCCACTTGGGCATAATTGAACCACTTCAATGTTGCATATAACATGAGGAAACACTATTGAGGAATTTGCATATATAACATGACCACTTTAATGAAAAGATATAATCAACAATCATGAAATATGCAAATGAACATTAATAACATATATCATATAAGAACAATCTTGTTTTTTGTTTACATAGCAACAATTACTTTAACCAAGTTTTTGAAAATAAAAACAATTTTGTTTTTTGTTTATAGCTAAATGCCATAGCTACTGTTTTTTATTTATACCTAAATACTTTTGTTTTTAGCTAAAAGTCTAGGAACTCCATTTTCTCTAACCCTTCTGACCTCACCAAAATTTCCACAGCAGGACCTTAGTACCTACACCAAATTTCTTCAAAAATATTCAGGTCCATAGTCCAAATAACTCAAATTTCGTTTGAATGAAATTTGGACCAGATTCAGGTCCATAGTCCAATTTTTTTTATAGCTAACTATTTTTTTGTTTATAGCCTCTATTAATTTAAAGCTAAATGCTACTATTATTTATATACCCTCTATTAATTTAAAACTAAATGGAATTACTGTTTAGGCATTTTCATAAAAAAATGCCCTAGCTAATTTCCTAAAATAATGCTAATCATTTTTCCTAAATGCTAAAAAACAATCCTACTGCCCTATACAAATCTAGGGTTCATATGAACACCTAGGGTTCATATGAACATCAACACAGCAGCAACAAGTGAATTGCCCTAGCAGAGAGAGAGAGAGGAGGGTAAGGGAGAGGAGAGGCAGAGCCTTACGGTCGGCGGCGAGAGCTGGCTCGGGCTCCGGCGGTAGAGGTCCTGGGCGGGCTCGGGCGGCGGCGGTGAGGTCGACGACGGCCTCGGGTGGCGGCGGTGAGCGGCCTCTGTCGGTGGCGGTGTGGTCGAAGGCGGCATGGCGATCGACGGCAGTGATGGAGGAGTTGGGGGACAGGAGGAGAGGGGGAAAAGGACTTAGCGAAATTTTGAGCCCGCGGGGGGTTAAGTCAAAATAGCTATAGCGCGTTTTGCAAAACGCGCTATAGCTAAGTTAGCTATAGCGTTTCCAGGAAAACGCGCTACCGCTATGCCTTCCTGTTTTATTTTGTTTTTCTTTACATTTTCTATTTCCATTTCTTTCATTTTTCATTTACTTTTCTATTTATTTCCTTTTTCTTAGCAGTAGCGCGCTACACCAGAAAAGCGCTGCTACAAGGCATTGAGCAGTAGCATGCTTTCGAAATACTCGCTACTACTATTCCTAGCCTACCGGGAACAGTGTGGGAATTCTAGTAGTAGCGCGTTTTCTTGGCGGCGCGCTACTGCTAAGGCCATTTCTGTAGCGTGTGTCAATAGCGCCCTTCCATGACTAGCGCTACTACTATACCTTTGTGTATATGGTTTTCTCTAGTAGTGCACCCTCGGGGCTGAGGGTATGTATCAATAGCTATGTGTTTGATCTCTCTCTCGTGTTTGATTTGGCACGATCTTGATGTACCGCGAGCTTTGCTACTATAATTGGATCTTATGATGTTTCTCCCCCTCTACCTTCTGGTAATGGATTGAGTTTTTCCTTTCAAGTTATCTTATCGGATTGAATCTTTAAGGATTTGAGAACACTTGATGCATGTCTTGCGTGGGTTACCCGTGGTGACAATGGGGTATTCTATTGATTCACTTGGTGTGTGTTTTGGTGATGAACTTGCGGGTTCCGTGACCTTGGGAATCTATGCATAGGGGTTGGCACACGTTTTCGTCTTGACTCTCCGGTAGAAACTTTGGGGCACTCTTTGAAGTTCTTTGTGTTGGTTGAATAGATGAATCTGAGATTGTGTGATGCATATCGTATAATCATACACGCGGATACTTGAGGTGACATTGGAGGATCTAGGTGACATTAGGGTTTGATGTGTGTCTTAAGGTGTTATTTTACTACGAACTCTAGGGTTGTTTGTGACATTTATAGGAATAACCCAATGGATTGATTGGATGTAGCGACCACGACCCGAATGGATGGAAGTCTCTGTGTTTCAGTGTCATCCCTGGATCGGTAATACTGACACACACAGTACTTAAAGGATTTATAACAGAGTGGCAATCACACACTTTTTACATCGAATGTCTGCAAAGAGAACTTATTACAAAAGTCTATGGCATAAGGCCATCTAACAAAATAACAGCGGAAGGCTTGGAAGATAAGTGAGTCCATCAACTCCAACGGCATAGCTGAGTGCATGACACACGACCTAGAACGTCTTACTACTCGTCTGAAAAGTCTGCAACGTAACATGTTGCAGCCCGAAACGGGTCAGCACATGGAATATGCTGGCAAAATAACACAAAAGATGCAAGTAACTGAAATAAGGGCTACACTATATGCATATTTGGCTGGTGGAAGCTCTAAGGTTAAAGTTTTCGCGTAAAGCAAATTTTTCCCTACAACAAAGGAATAAATTTTATTTTAACTATCATGGTAGTTGAAACGTCATTGAGAAGGTACCTCCAACTCAATCCCAATTAAAGTAATCATTAACCAAACAAATTAACTTTATAGTGACGAGATCAACCAATAATTCAAGTACGAGATAATCAAGATTGTCCATAACCGGGGACACGGCTAATCATGATCAGTTTGTACACTCTATAGAGGTTTGTGCACTTTTCCCCACAAGACTCGATCTCCTCCGTTGGTTTACTCGCACTTCATGGTGTTTGAGAAACGGATGATCGAGACACAGTCTTTCAGAAGCATTTACTCTTTACCCTAGGTGGACCCGTACACCTACTTTCCCCTACATCTGCTAGTCCACCACGAAAGAGCTCACACAACTTACTCGTACTATGCCAGAGCCCATAATGGCATTGTGGCTGCACACAGAAGTTTCTAGCATGAATAGTTTTATGATCCCTTAGAGCCTGGGTGGCATTCCATAGGACAATCACATGGAAACCCCGGGATTTCCTAGGACAACACTGGATACCCCAGGTGCCCTGCAACCAATCCACCCAGATGTGTATTCAAGTAGCCACCTTAAGTTGAACCATTAATTAACAACTCACATCTGTCATGGATTTCACTCAAACTCAAACCACGTCTACGAGCATAGCATGATAACCTAAGCATAGCGTAGAAGTAACTCCCAAGGGTTTGAAAATAATGCAGGTAATAGTTTCTACCTCAAACTACTTCCCAGACCCACCAGTTAAGAGATCCTACTCATGCAATGTGTGAGGGTTTGATCTAATGCATAAAAACTAGATAATAAAGGGTATCATCAAAGTGTTACTTGCCTTGCTGATGATTCGCAAAATCTAGAGACTCGTAGTAGCACGTTTCACAGTCCGGGTATTCTATCGCAAGCAAACAATAGCATACATAAGCAATCAAGCAATGATGCAAAAAGAAAACTCTAAAAGATAAGATCTAACCAGAAAGTTCAACTTAAGAACTCCGCTTTGCAAAAAGAATCAAATAGAAAGAAGCAACAAAACTCAAATAGCGAAAGAAAGGAGGTTCGTTTACTAGTTTGATGTGGGGTCAAAATTTACAGTAGCCAAAACTTTGTTCAAGTTGGTTAAACGGAAAGAGGGCGTCGAGACGAAGATCTGGGATTTTGAATCACCTGATTCCAACTCTCGAGCGAAAATATAAGCGAAAAACAAGATCAGGGAAGAAATCTCGATCGAAATAATCGTGGATAAATACCCCGAAAAAGAAAACTAACGAACAGGCTAACAAACGAATGTTCGCTATCCGCGGCTAACGAGCGAACAACGTTCGTTAAAACGAACATACGGACGAACGTCCGCTAAATAACTAAACCTGCAAAAAAAACAATCTAATCTAAAAAACGAATCTAGGGTTTTTCGAAAAAAGAACCGATCGGTTTTTTAGACGAAACCGACGGTTGCGGCTACCTCGGAAAAAGGCGGCGGCGGCGGCGCTAGGGTTTCAGCATCGGGCGGGGCGGGCTGGCTGTTGCGGGCCGACAGCCTCGGCTTATAAAGCCCCCCCCCGGCTAGGGAGTCCTAGTCGGGTACGGCTCAAAGGCGGTTCCCTTTTTTTGAAACGAGTCCTAACGTACGAAAAACTAACAAAAGAAATAGCAAACGGACTCCAAAAGTCCCGAAATAAATTTTCACCGTCCTCGAATAATATTTAGGACAAAGTGAACATTTTTCCTGGACCTAAATGCAATTTTGGAAAATGTGTATTTTTCCTATGCAAATAAAATCACAAATAAATCCGAAAAAATACAAAAAGTGATTTTAACATTTTTCCTCCAATATTTCTGTTATTTTGGAGAAGTCATATTATCTCCGCTCATATATTTTATTTAGAAATATTTTTAGGAGGAAAAAATAATCAAAACCAACGCTATCCTCGTACCGGAATTCGAGTAAACTCAAATACAAAACGGTAGAATTCCCAACTCTCTCCGTAGGTCCTTGAGTTGCTTAGAATTTTCGACGATCGCCACACACAAAAATGCAAAGGAATATGCAATGTAGTATGATCTATGTATAACATTCCAAAATGAAAATTTGGGATGTTACAAACCTACCCCCCTTAGAATGAATCTCGCCCTCAAGATTCGGCTTGGCTAGAGAACAGGTGTGGGTGGTCCTTGCGTAGATCATCTTCTCGTTCCCAGGTGGCTTCTTCCTCGGTGTGGTGACTCCACTGAACTTTGCAAAACTTGATAACCTTACTGCGGGTGACTCTGCTCGAAAATTCGAGAATCTTAACAGGATTCTCCTCGTAAGTCAGATCACTATCCAACTGAATTGCTTCCAGGGGTACTGTGGCTTTGAGCGGGATATCGGCCATCTCCGCATGACACTTCTTAAGCTGCGAACTGTGAAACACATCGTGCACTCCCGACAATCCTTCGGGCAACTCCAACTTATAGGCAACCTCTCCCATGCGTTCCAAAACACGGTAAGGTCCCACAAATCTCGGGGCTAGCTTTCCCTTAACTCCGAAATGTTTAACTCCTCGCAGAGGCGATACTCTCAAGTATGCTCTATCTCCGATTTCGTAAGCTATTTCCTTGCGCTTCGAGTCTGCATAACTCTTCTGCCTGGACCTTCTCTTCAGATTCTTTGATCAAGTCCGGTCCAAACAACTGTCGGTCTCCAAATTCATCCCACATTAACGGGGTTCGGCATCTCCTTCCATACAATGCTTCAAAACGATGCCATCTTCAAACTGGCCTGGTAACTGTTGTTGTACGAGAACTCAGCGTAGGGAAAATTGTCATCCCAACTAGATCCATAATCTAGGGCACAAGCTCTCAACATGTCCTCCAGAATCTGGTTGACTCTCTCGGTCTGTCCGTCGGTCTGCGAATGAAAAGCTGTGCTGAATTCCCGCCTCGTTCCCAAAGTCTGGTGTAGCTGATGCCAAAACTTGAGGTGAACTGTGTTCCTCTATCTGATACAATCGTCCTCGAAACTCCGTGCAGACATACGATCCTGGTCATGTATATCTTGGCCAACTTTGCACTGGTGTATGTGGTTTTCACGGGGATAAAGTGGGCTACTTTGGTCAAACGGTCCACTACTAGCCAGATTGAGTCATATCCCGATTTGGTCCTGGGCAATGCGGTGATAAAATCCATGCCAAGCTTCTCCCACTTCCATTTGGGTATTGGCATAGGTTGTAGCAATCCTGCTGGCTTCTCATGCTCTGCCTTTACTCTCTGGCATACATCACATACAGCTACATACTCGGCAATATCCTTCTTCATTCCCGTCCACCAGAAACGTTCCTCAAATCCAAATACATCTTGGTATTTTCGGGGTGTATCATGTATGGCGAATCATGTGCTTCCTGCAGTATCAACTTCCTGATCTTCGAGTTGTTGGGCACATAGATTCGATCCTCAAACCACAAAGTTTCGTGTTCATCCTCACGAAATCATTTGGCTTTTCCTTCACTCATCCTCTTCTTTATCTCAGCAATCTCTTTGTCATCCTTCTGGGCTTCACGTATCTTTCCCAGCAATGTTGACTGAACCTCCAACGTTGCAACGAAACCTCTAGGGACTATCTCCAAACGAAGCTCCCTGAGATCTTCTACTATCTCCTGGGGCATTTCCCCTTTTACTAAGGTATTTGCATAACTGTTCCTGCTCAGAGCGTCTACAACGACATTGGCCTTTCCTAGGTGATAGTGCAGCTTCATATCATAATCCTTTGTAAGCTCCAACCGTCTCCTCTGTCTGAGGTTCAACTCCTTCTGAGTGAAAATGTACCTCAAACTCTTGTGATTCGTGTACACATCACAATGATTTCCAATAAGGAAATGTCTCCAGGTTTTGAGTGCGTGCACTACAGCTGCTAACTCCAGATTGGGTGTCGCAAAATTCAACTCGTGCGGCCGCAGTTGAGGAGATGCATAAGAAACAACTCTTACATCCTGCATAAGTAATCCTCGAAGTCCTAAGCGTGAAGTGTCGCAGTACACTTGGAAATCCTTGCATATATCTGGCAATATCAGCACAGGGGCTGTCGTCAACCGTTTATTCAACTCCTGGAAACTTTCTTCACACTCTTCAGTCCAATTAAACTTTATCTCCTTCTTCAATAACGTCGTCGTTGGCTTAGCAATCTTGGAGAAATTTTCTATTAATCTCCGGTAGTATCCCGCGAGTCCAAGAAAACTGCGGATCTCTCCAACTAAAGTGGGTGCCAACCATTCAGTGACAGCCTGCACTTTGACGGGGTCCACTGCTATACCTTCTCCCGATATAACATACCCTAGAAATCCAACTTCCTTCAACCAAAACTCGCATTTGCTAAACTTGGCATACAACTGATGTTCTCTGAGCTTCTCTAATACCAAACGCAAATGCTCCACGTGTTCCTCCTCATTCTTCGAGTACACCAGAATATCCATCAATGAATACCGCGACAAATTTATCCAAGAACTCCATGAACACCTTGTTCATCATACTCATGAAATAGGCAGGGGCGTTAGTCAATCCAAATGACATAACTGTATACTCGTACAGTCCATACCGTGTGGTGAAGGCGGTCTTATGTATGTCCTTCTCTCGGATCTTCAACTGGTGGTATCCAGATCGTAGATCGATCTTGGAGAATACTTTCGCTCCCTGGAGTTGGTCGAACAAATCATTGATCATCGGCAGTGGGTACTTATTCTTAATAGTCACTTCATTCAGTGCACGATAATCAGCGACCATTCTTAAAGATCCATCCTTCTTCTCGACCAAAAGCACTGGGGCTCCCCAAGGTGATGAACTCCGGCGAATAAAACCTTTCTCCAATAACTCCTTAATCTGCTTCTTGATCTCCTCCAGATCATTCGCTGGCATCTGATATGGTCTCTTCGATATAGGTCCGGTACGAGGCAACAACTCAATCAAAAACTTAATATCCCTATCCGGCGGCATGCTTGGTAATTCCTTTGGAAACACATCTGGGTAATCCTTTACTACCGGCACTTCCTCCTGAACAACTCCCGTGAGATAATGTACTTGTATCCGTATAGGCGAATGCCTAGATACATACTTAATCCGTTTTCCCTCCGGGGTGGTAAGCAAAATAGACTTGCTGGCACAATCGATGTTCCCTCCATACATCGATAGCCAATCCATACCTAATATCACATCCAATCCTTGTGACTCCAAAACTATTAGGTCTGAGGGGAAAACATGTCGTCCAATGGTCAATGGCATCTGAAAACATCCTTGATTTGCCATATATTCCGCTCCGGGTGAACTTACTAACATGGAGGCCATAAGGACTCTTGTGGGCAACTTATGTCTATTTATGAATCCCCTTGAAATGTATGAATGCGATGCACCAGTATCTAAAAGAACTACTGCGGTAAATGACTTAACCAAAAACTTACCGATCACCGCATCTGGTTGTTCTTCAACTTCCTCCACGGTGACGTGGTCCACTTGTCCTTTGTTGAACGGGTTGGGCTTCTTTCCGGCGCTTCCATTTCCGTTCCCATTCTTAGCTTCAGGGCACTCATTGGCATAATGTACATTCCTCCCGCACTTGTAATAGGTGATGTGGCTGAAATCCTTCTTGGCGGGTGTGGACGGGGCAGAGTGTAACACCCCAAAAATTTAGCAATGTTTTATTAAATAAAATTTTGCCAGTAAATTAAAATTTTGCCTTTTGCTATATGTCCCTTGGTTTCCAGAACCTTTCTGGTTATGTTATGTTGAAATTTTGCCCATAGTAAAAACTTTCCAACTAATATTAGATTCTCTTATGCATCCTTTAAAAACCTTGCTCATATCAACAGGATTAATTATATATTGGTCTCCACAATTTACTTCTCTATATAAATAATTAAACCTAGTTTTAAGGCCTCTTTTGAACTGCAACTAGTTGATAAATTTATTTATAATTTCAACCAAAAATTGGGGATGTCTAGTAATGCTATTAGATCATTTTTGTGCAAGAATATAATTATTTCATTTAATATTTTGAGCTCCACAGCTTGTTTGCCAATCTGGTCCAGTAGGCCATATTGCACTACAACCCTATTAAATATTCCTGCAATGCTTCCACCAAAATTTTGGGATGATCATAGCAGTATGTTACCCAACTTTATGCAAAAACCCATCTTGGTCTTTTGGAAGTTTTGAGTGGAATAGCCTCTTTTCCATTCTGGTTCAGTTTAGAGATTTACACTGCAACCTTAGTCTATTTTGCCCCAATGCCTTTGAGCTTCCTCATGCTGATAGTCTCTCTTGCAAAACCCTTAAGTCCAGAAGAGTGGGCCTATTGGGATAGTTTTGGTTCATGGAACAATGCTCTGCATTTTCTATCCAGAACAGAAATCTTGCAAAACTTGCACTAACAAGTTCTTGCTTTTGATGAACTAACCTCACTATCTTCCTACTCATATGAGGAGACATCCATCTGGTAAATTTGGCCACCCCAAGAGCTTGCTAGATGTCCCTGGCATTTTGACAAACACCCTGAGTGCATGACCATAGTTGGCTTAGCTTCTGGTTCATATTATGAACTTGACTCCCTGACTAATCCAGCATGTCTCACAGCTTTGTCATTGCCTGTAACCCCACCCTGCTGACCCCCTTGCAGTTTGGAGCCCATTAGCTTGCCTTGGCATAACGCCGAGCACGTTGCGTGCGTGCTCTGGGCGCGCCCAGAGCGCGCGTTTTGCACGTGCGTGCACTCGGGCCGCCGCGTCGCACCCCTGGCCCCAGCTCGCTCGCAGAGCCACGCCCAGCCTTATCCGCGCTAGAGTACACACCAAACCGCACCAGGGACTCCACAGCGCCGCCGTCAGAGTGCTCCTGGCGACACGCCGGCGAGCACAGCGGCTTTCTGCCACGGTCGGCGCCGCCCAAGCCACCCACGCTCGCCAGCTGCCCCCTGGAGCAGTGCGAGATCATCCGCTGGCTTGTCCGCTAGTTCCCGTCACCGCCACGTCCACCTACTGCAACAGAACGACGGTCGCCGGCTAGCTTATCCACTGCCGCCGCTGAACCGCCATGGCTCGCCTATTTAAAGGCGCCCGAGCCTGTCCGCAGCCTCATACCACTACTAGGCACCCCGCAGAGCAGCCCCGTGGCAGCCAATCGACCCCGAGAAGCTTCCTTCTCCATCTCCGGCGAGCACAGCCGCCGCCTCTGCCTCGAGCAATCCGGCGTCACCAGAGCCTCCGCCGCCCGTCCGGCAGCACCGTAGCCTTCCCCTCGACCCTGTGGAGCCGCCCATCACCTCAGACTCTCTCAGGAACCACTACGTCGCAAAACCCCAAACCCACCCGAAACTTCCTCCGCTGCAGAGCTCACCGCCGGCGACTCCCTCCGTCTCCTCCAACCAATCGACTACTGGGAGGACCGCACCAACCCCGCAGGTCCATTCCCGCACTTAGTGGCCCTCAAGGAGCCCTGGTTCGCCGGCGACGATCGCCGGAGCCCCGCTTCCGTTCGGGTAGAGGAAGAGGAGGGGGGAAGACTAGTCAAACCTGACTAGTGGACCCCCTGGGCCCACTGTCAGTTACCCAACCCCGCACCCACGCGCGCATAAGTGGAGGCGCATTCCCCGAAGTACGTATTCCCAAGCTCGAAAGCGTATTCTTAACCAAAACGTTTTCTTTTCTGTTTTAATTTAAAAAATCAGTTTTGACCAAAACTTTGACTGGCTTTAACTTTTTAACCACAGCTCCAAATGATTTGATTCCTTTTCTGTTGTTCCCCAAATATTGTCTAGTTTATTTTCATATTTATATGAAAATTTTCCAGACAACTTTTTGAGGGTGTTCTAAGTCTATGTATTGATTTCCTTTTTATTCTTTTAGGATTTTTGAAGAGGGAGAAAACTTCCAAAAACTCTTGGAATGCTTTTCTCCTCCCCTCTACTTGAAGGCAAGCATCCTGAACCCAGTGTTAACATACCTTGTGTGCTGTTTGCTATAACTCAAAACTCCGTTAACACACCATAATGAAGCATCATTATTTCATGTGGAAATCTTACTCTTGCATATCTACTTGTGGTGATAGATATTTTCTGTCATGTTTGTAATATTGGTGACAGCCACCCCTTCTCATGCCACAAATGCCTAATGGTAGTTCGGATGGAGTCCGAAGGAAGGATGTTGTTCGGTGAACCGACCACGTGACTGACATCTCGTTGTGACGAGGATGTGCAGCGAGGCGGCGTGTAGCATGAGGGGTGTGACCCTGTCCGGGAATTGTGAGAGCATGGTGGCACTAACCATGCTGAGTATATATATAAACCTCCTGAGTCGACCTTAGATCGAGTCTTGCTCCGGTAACCCCCATACTTGTTTCGTGCTACCACGTGCCCCTACTTCTGGTAGGATGTGGTTCAGTAAATTTTGTCGACCCCTGTTCTATCACACACCGTACAGAGAGGCCACGGTGGAAGATACCGGCTGCATCCGGTACGCAGGCCACCTGGTCCGGGGGCATGGGTGTTTCGGTTGTAGCCGAAGGGGATAGCGTACCCAGTTTCTCGCGCGCGTCATAAATTGATGTGATCCCATGCTAGTCGAGGTTGTAGCCTCCCCACTTAAAGTTTAGCTTAACTAGTGTCGTGGGTGATTTCAGACATCGGTAAGCTAGGCTGGTGTGTGTAATCAGGTGTGTCTTCAAATTAAAAGACCGTAGACGGAATTAGTCCAGAGGGGCTATAGAAAATCTGTTATCCGTGGGTAAAGAGTGCACCCTCTGCAGAGATATAAAACCAATTCGAATAGCCGTGTCCATGGTTAAGGACTACAGTCTAGGATGGGTCGAGTGTCGGTCTTAGTGTCGGTCTTCGGAGGAGTAATTTATTTAAACCAGAATATTAATAATGACCTATGACAGGTAGTGATTGTGATTCATCATTATTATGAACTAACCTATCATCGTATTTGAGGCAAGGAATATCCCTGGGACGGTTTTACCTCCTGGATATTCACTATTACTCATTTTTTTTATTTACAAAGCCCTTTCTGTGATGTCGCTCAAACGTCCGACTGTGGCATTCTTTTTATTTACAAAGCCCTTTCTGTGATGTCGCTCAGACGTCCGACTCTGGCATTCTTTTTATTTACAAAGCCCTTTCTGTGATGTCGCTCAGACGTCCGACTGTGGCATTCTTTTTATTTACAAAGCCCTTTCTGTGATGTCGCTCAGACGTCCGACTGTGGCATTCTTTTTATTTACAAAGCCCTTTTTGCGACGTCGCTCAAATGTCCAACTGTGGCATTTTATTGCTTTCTTCTCTTTTATTTTTTTCTAAGCCCTTTTACGCGGTGTCACTCAGACGCCCGACTGCGGCATGTTTTTCATCCTCTTTTATATTGTTTTTTTATTTTGTTTATATCTCCCTAAATGCATATGCGTAGTCTTATATGTCCATACAATCGTTTTGCATGCATCACAACGGTTATATCAGATTTAACACCGTGATCATAATATATTTGCGAGCATGATTTTATTTCACCCATGCTGAAAATGTTTAAAGTACTCACTGGCTTGTCCCGGGCTATCGTCTTGGCCAGATTCCTTGCGAGGGAAGGAACGACGTGATGCTACCCCAGAGCCTACACTATTGGGATAGTAGCCCCGCGAAGATAGGAGTTATCCCGGTCAGTTGTTCCCGTGGGAAATGGAGTACCATAAGCGCCAACGTACCTCAACCGCTTCCGCCATCATCTACCAGAAAACCCGTGTTGTACTTATAGGCCAGAATGGCCTTGTACTACATATTTGTACCTTTGCTTGGAATTTTCTGTATCAAGAGGTGTCTCATCAGCTAACAGTAATCCTGGGGCTGATGAGCACAAGGTCCGTTTTTGGGAAATTAATATCCCGAAATTCCGGTCTTGACAACCTTGGTATCAGAGCCAGGCTGACCGTTGGCTTGTCCTATCACAGCCAGGTCCAACACCCTAGATTAACCACCCCACTGGACCATATTCTAACCCCAGCCAAGCTTCCCGCGTAAGATTCTCACACAGTGGCCCGACACCTTTGGCAGTCGGTGCCCAACCTATCAGCCTAGCTCGTCGATCACGCGCCAGTAATCCACACCTAAACAGTTCCTCTCCGCAAGCGTGCAGAGGAAGACTCTGCAAGCGTGCTGTAATGCCCAGGATGGAGTTATACCTCCTACGTGTCGAGGCACGACTTAAAGGCATAAATCCATCCTAGAATGATCTCATGTTTGGTAATCTTTGCACAACTCATGTAAAAGAGGGGATAGTAAACAGAAAATAGTTGGCTTACACTCGCCACGTCACAGAATTACAGTACAAGTCTCAAACATCATACATTAAGAACATCACAACCCTCTAAGGGCAAAAGCCAAAAGTCAAAGTACCAAAATTAGATAAATAAACCACAGGCGGATCGAATCCTAGTAAGAGACTCCACTACTGATCGTCCGGGTAGCGCACATAGTACCGACTACGCTCCTCGTCGTACTCCCAATCCAGCTCGGTGCCATCACCTGGATAGCTCACAGCTGGACCTGCATCTGGTGTGTGAAGTAACTGTGAGCCACAGAGGACTCAGCAATCCCGTCTCCGGGTAACAAGACTATCAAAGCCTTTGGGTGAGGAAAAGGCTGAAGAAAAGAATAAGTGTTTGCAGCAGCAACTAGCATCTAGCTTACGTAAGTGAGAGCGAGAAGAGAAGGCCTCGGCGATAAGTGATCACGAAGTGATCCTAGCTACAAGCTCCACAATCATAACCCCTCCGTGTTCAACTCCCGAATCCCTATTCGGAAATTGACAGTCACGGAACACACGCTGGTAGTGTATTAGAAACATTGTGTCAAGTTATCTACAACCGGAATTAACAAGCTCCCATCTGCCACATAACCGCGGGCACGGCTTTCGAAAGTTCAAACCCTGCAGGGGTGTTCCAACTTGACCCATTACAAGCCCACGATCCGCGGAGTCGCAACTCCAAAGTGGGAAGACCCGAGTATCCTCGGAATCCCGTGCTCAAGATATACCGAGCTAAGGTAAGGCTAATCCAGCAAATCCTCCCGGCGTGTCGACACCTTGATAGTAGCCGCGCGTATCTAAGTCTCAGGACACGACCGGATGGGTGATGCTACAGGTGTATGCCAGATACCTCGGGTTGCCCCAAGGCGGCCCTGCAGGACCCCCGTTTCGGACCAACACTCATGTGAAGCACTGGCCCGGGGTTGTTGATTTAGAAAGAGGGTTAATTACTCCCTATGCAAGTTTAGTTTGTTATTAGGCGAATAGTACCAATGTTGGGACTTGCTGGAAAAGACTTAGCACTTAGCGGTTTATCGAGGGGGTCCCATACACCCCAACCGTGTTAGGAACGCATAATCAAGGAACATAATACCGGCTTATACGGATCCTAACGGCATGAGTGGAACAAAACACCAAGCAAAAGGCTTAGCCTTCCACCCTTGCCAATATATAGATGATTTCATTTTAAGCATTTATATAGTGTGATATAACCCAACCAAACTTCAACATGGAGCAAGCATCTTCACTTCACCTGCAACTAGCAACGCTATAAGAAGGGTTGAGCGAAGCGTACTTAGCCAAGCAACGGTTTGCATAGGTAGGTTGGTTAAACATGGCAATGGTTTACAAGTAGGAGGCTGACAAGAAGTTCTTGGGCATCGAGGCAAAACTATAGATCGAGACTACTAGCAATAGGCAAAGATAGTAATGTTATCGGGGTTCGGTCATCTTGCCTGAAGAGAAGTCGTTCGGATCGTAAGAAGGGTCCTCGTGCTCAACCTCGTTGGAAACCTCGTGCTCAACCTCGTACTCGGTCACAGCTTCCGGCTCTAAACAAAACAATCACACCAAGCACCAATCAACAAGATGCAATGCGCACTCGGAAAATATGAATGCATGATGGATGCACTAAGGATGCACATGGAGCACGGAAAATATCACTGAAGCAAATCACCTCAAAACATGATAACAAACTGATATTATTAATCTAAACAAAAAAACAATCAAGTTTGATATAAGATTCGCTGAAATCGGAGTTACGGGCTAAAAGTTATGCCCGAAACAAGATTTGAGCGAAAGCTGAAATTACAGCATCATAGCATCTTCGGAGCTCAAAATAATTAAGCTACAGCACCCATATAACATGGCAAAGGACATGAACACAAACTAGACATATAGTACAGCAACTATGTCCAAGGTGCACCCCCAACGGAGTCACGGATCAATAGCAATGATCTTGGACATATTGAACTTGACAATAAAATTCTGGCAGCAGAATTTTATTGAAACTTTAGAGCAAAAGATAAACATGCTACAGCCACTCAAATAGGCATGTGAGGACATGGATGGAAAGACAACAATATATACTACAAGGAACAATCAAGATCCACTCCAAAACTAACATGCTTTGTCCTAGAACATCACACGAACATGGCATCGGAACGTTACAGATTTCAGACTTAGTGAAAATCCACTAAGTCCTAAAACAGCAATAACATCATAGCATATAAAAGAGCATGTTTAAGTCACCTCGAAACTAATCATGGCAAAGGGTAAGCACCTCATCAAAGTGCACATGAAGGTGATCCCGAAACACACAAGCATGCATCATAGAGGTGAACACAACGATTGCAACGAGCTCAACAAGAAAGCATTTCATAACAAGTGAAAACACATCACATGAACATGGCACTTTGCAACGATGATAACAAGGCAATAATAAATCTACCATGCAACCTATCACAAGCAACATGTAGTTCGTGGCAAGACGAACACGTGGACATGTCATTTGCATCATTCGGGCAAACGAGCTAAAAGATATCACATGGCAAAGGTGGCATAAAAAATAACACATAGCAGCAGTTTATATCATGATGCACTCTTGCAACAGCAAAACAAGCACCTAGATGATCTCTAACATGCATGACAACAACAGAGGAAACGTAGAGCACATCTCCACGAACGTCTGGACATATTACACGCGCAAAACGGAGCATCAGGCAAAAAGTTATGCATGGTCAAACATAGCATTACAGATCAAAAGAACAGGGACTTAGAGGAAAAAGAATCAACCTCAGGACAGATCTGGACAGATCGGGCCGGATCTGGTGCGGCCCGCGAGGTGGCGGCTGGAGAGGCGGCCTGGAGGGCGAGCGGGCCGGCGGCGGAGGCCTCGGCCCAGGCGGTGGAGTCGGCCCCGCGGAGAGGTGCGGTGGCCTGCGGGCCGGCTGGGGAGCCCCGGGCCCCTTGCGGCTGGGCCGGCGCGCGGTGGAGGCGCGGGCCTCCGGAGCAGAGCGGTGGCGCGGCCCGGCGCCTGGGAGACGGTGGCGCGGAGCCCGCCTGGCTGGCGCGGCTCGGCCTGGAAGGGAGCGGGTGCGGGCCCGGCGCCTGGGCTGGAGGCCGTTGACTCGCGGGACGGGGAAGTGGTCCCGTCGCGGTGAGGCGACGCCAGGAGGCGACCGCGACCCAGACGAGGCGGTTCCCTCGCGGCGAATGAGGAGCGAGCCAGTCCTTCGACCCGGCGGAGTTTGCGGCGGCGGTCGGCTGGTCCGACCTGTCGGCGCGATTTCTGGAGGAGGGAATTGGATAAGCACGGAAAAAGAGGAGGGGGTGGATCTAGAGGATTGGGATGCCCAAAATGGACATAGGGGGGGCCTAAATATAGCAGTTTTTAGGGTTAGGAGGGAATTTAGGGGCGCTAGGAGCCCTCCGATCGCGATCCGATGGATCCGATCGCGGGGATAGTTTTAAAGGGCCTAGGAGAAGATAACAGACTGCGGTAGGGGTGTTTCCGGGACACAAAGTGAAGGCACTACGGACCCACACGGACAACAGATGGAAAAACCAACGGAGTCCAAACGAGACGAGATTTGAGAGGCGGTTTGCACACAACAAAACAACAACACAAACACCAACCTCGCGGCACACCGGTAACGTTAAACGCCCGAACAACAAAGTAGGCCTACGGGACGTCACGGACACGTGAGGGAGCTCCGGAACGCAAAACGGACAACAGGAAGAAACGCTTGGAACCGGATGCAACCGACAACACAAATGCAATGCAATGCACATGTCTACATGATCTGAATGAATGCCACACACACACACACAACAAAACGACGAAAGCCCGAAAGACAAAGAACCCGGAATGGAAATAGATGAAGCCGGAGATATATTATATGCCCAAAAGGGAAAGTATTACATCCGGGGCATTACAAACTCTCCTCTACTACAATAAGATCTCATCCCGAGATCTAGGACTGGAAAAAGGAAGGGTACTCGGAACGAAGATGATCTTCTCGTTCCCAGGTAGCTTCTCGGTCGGTGTGATGTGACCACTTGACTTTCAGAAATTTGATGGACTTGTTGCGGGTCTTGCGTTCGGTTTCTTCGAGAATGGCAACTGGATGCTCTCGGTAGGAAAGGTCTTGTTGAAGATCAATCTCTTCAAACGGAATCATGCGCTCAGGTGCCTTGAAGCATTTGCGAAGTTGAGACACATGGAAGACATCATGAACATTTGCAAAGTTTGGAGGGAGCTCAAGCTGATAGGCTAGATCGCCTCTTTTGCCAAGAATCTTGAAAGGCCCGACGTATCTAGGAGCAAGTTTCCCTTTGATACCGAATCTTTGGGTTCCTTTCATCGGAGAAACTCGGAGATAGACATGATCACCGATGTCGAAAGCCAAATCACGATGCTTTCCGTCATAGTAGCTCTTCTGACGCGACTGAGCGGCCTTGAGATTCTCACGTATGACTTTGCACATTTCTTCGGCTTCTGATATCAAGTCATTGCCAAGAAGTTGGTGTTCGCCTGTTTCAGACCAGTTGAGAGGGGTACGACACTTTCTGCCATAGAGAATTTCAAACGGTGCTTTGCCTGCACTTGCTTGAAAGCTGTTGTTGTAAGAGAACTCGGCAAATGGAAGGCAGTCTTCCCATTTCATGCCGAAGGAGATGACATAGGCTCTGAGCATGTCTTCTAGAATCTGATTCACACGCTCGACTTGACCACTAGTCTGAGGGTGAAAGGCAGTGCTGAACCTGATCTTAGTGCCCATGGCGGACTGAAAGGAGTCCCAGAACCTTGATGTGAACAAGCTGCCACGGTCTGAGGATATCACTTGAGGAATGCCATGTAGGGACACAATTCTGGAAGTGTACAGCTCTGCAAGTTGAGCTGCATTGATTGATTCTTTGACTGGAAGAAAGTGAGCGACTTTGGTAAGCTTGTCAATCACCACAAAGATAGCATCATTTCCTCGCTTGGATTTAGGAAAGCCAGTGACGAAGTCCATTTCAATGTGGTCGAACTTCCACTCGGGGATAGGAAGAGGTTGGAGAAGTCCGGCTGGACGTTGATGTTCTGCTTTCACTCTTCTGCATACATCACATTCATTCACGAATTGGGCAATCTCCCTTTTCATGCGTGTCCACCAGTAAGACTGCTTGAGATCTTGGTACATCTTTGAACTGCCAGGATGAATGGAAAGGAGAGAATCATGAGCTTCTTCCATTATGAGCTTCCTGAGATCACCTTTGGGAACAACGAGTCTGTCCTCGAAGAACAAGGTATCTCTCTCATCAACACGGAAGCACTTGTATTTTGGAGTGCCCTTTGCAATCCCATGTTTCACCTTCTTCACCATGGTATCACTGAGCTAGGCCTCACGGACTTGATCTTCCAAGGTAGGAGCAATTTGGAGATTTGCAAGAAAACCCTACGGAACAACTTGGAGGTTGAGCTTCCTGAATGCTTCACAAAGCTCAGGATGGTATGGCTTGATAAGAAGGCTGTTGCAATATGCCTTTCTGCTCAAAGCATCTGCAATCACATTCGCCTTGCCTGGAGTGTATTCAATGCTGGGATTGTACTCTTGGATCATTTCAACCCAACGAGTCTGGCGGAGGTTCAGATGCGGCTGTGTGAAGATGTACTTCAAGCTCTTGTGATCAGTGAAGATGTCGACCTTTCTGCCCAACAACAGATGTCTCCACGTAATCAGAGCATGTACCACAGCTGCTAGCTCGAGATCGTGTGTGGGATAGTTCTTCTCACTTGGCTTTAGCTGACAAGAAGTGTATGCCACAATTCTCTTATCTTGCATAAGCACACCACCAAGACCTTGAAGAGAAGCATCACAGAACACTTCATAGGGCTTGGATTCATCCGGACGAGTCAGAACTGGAGCAGAGACAAGCTTATCTTTGAGAGTTTTGAATGCCACTTCACACTCTGGAGACCAAAAGTATTTGACATTCTTCTGAAGCAGGTTGGAAAGAGGCTTGGCAATCTTGGAGAAGTTCTCCACAAACCTTCTGCAATAGCTGGCAAGACCCAGAAAACTGCGAAGCTGCTTGACGTTCTGAGGAGCTTCCTAGTTGACAATTGCTTCAACTTTCTCGGGATTAACCGCAATACCGTCAGCTGAGATGATGTGGCCCAGGTACAAAACCTTATCGAGCCAAAACTCGCACTTGGAGAACTTGGCATAGAATTTATGCTCTCGGAGTCGATCAAGAACCAGACGTAAGTGCTTTTCGTGATCTTCTTCATTCTTGGAAAACACCAGAATATCATCCAGATACACAAGCACAAACTCGCCGGTATAGGGGTTGAAGATGTAATGCATCATCCTTGAAAAGGTAGGAGGAGCATTGGCGAGACCGAAGGACATGACGGTATACTCGTATGAACCGTAGCTCGTTCTGAAGGCCGTCTTGGGAATGTCTTCCTCGCGAATGCGAATTTGATGATAGCCCATTCGGAGGTCAAGCTTAGAGAACACTTTAGCTCCTTTGAGCTGCTCAAAGAGTTCGTTGATGTTGGGGAGCAGATATTTGTTCTTAATCGTCTTCTTGTTCAATGGCCGGTAGTCAACACAGAGACGCTCCGTGCCATCTTTCTTCTTGACAAATAAGACACCACAGCCCCACGGAGATGTACTCGGTCTGATGAGACCCATACTCTCCTGCTTATCAAGCTGCTTCTTCAATTCCTTCAATTCATCCGGAGAGAGCTTGTATGGACGCCGGCACGCAGGCTCAGTGCCCGGCTCGAGTTCAATGACAAACTCCACCTGACGGTGTGGAGGCATGCCTGGAAGTTCTTCTGGAAAGACGTCTTGATATTCTTTCACCACCGGAATTTGATTTATGGCATTAATTTCGCCCTTATCATTAAGAGAGAAAAGCCGGATAGTGTTATCCCTTGAAGCAAAGATAATCACATCTTCATCAGAATGAGTCATCTTGACTTCCTTCTGAGCACAATCAATGTGAGCATCGTGCTGAGAAAGCCAATCCATTCCGAGGATGAGGTCGATGTCAGAATTACCAAGAATCACCGGAGAAGCCAAGAATCGATAATCACCCATGCGAATAGAAACATTCGGAGCATATATACTGGAATGCATTCGTCTCCCCGGAGAAATAACTGATAACTCCCTTGGCAAGCTTTTGATGTCAACATTATACTTGGATGCAAATGGATATGACATGAAAGAGCATGTAGCACCCGAATCAAATAACACTTTAGCAGGAAAAGAGTTTACAGGAAGGTTACCCAAAATGACATCAGACGAATTCTCCGCTTGTGCTGCATTCATCAGATTGACCCTTGCAGACTTTGGATCATGCCTGACAATAGCTGAACTCACAGGTGGAGGAGGTGGAAGACGCTTTGGATTCGGACATCTGTTGGCATAATGACCCTTCTGGCCACACTTGTTGCACACCACTTCAGAGAGAGGACGAAAAAGAGAGCCACTGGACTTGGAGCCTTGAGACTGAAACTGCTTCTTCGACTGGTTGCTCGGGTTGGGTGGGTGGGAGAAACCACGACCACTAGAGTTCTTGTTGTTGGAGTTGTTGAAGTTGTTGGAGTTGTTGTATGGAGCTCGAATCACTGGAGGAGGAGGAAGCCAGAATTTCTGTTGTTTCGAGACCATCTGAGACGATGAGGAAGAGTGAACAGCATCTCGAATTCTCTTCTTAGAAGCCTCCAACTTAAGCTGAGCTGCTTCTTGTTTCAAAGCCATATTATAGAACTTGTCGAATTCATCTGGCTCGAACAAAGTGAGAGCAAGCTGAAGTTCATCTTTGAGACCTCCACGGAACTGATAGATTTTACTCTTGGCATCAGGAATGTCTTGCTTAGCATAGCGAGCGAGGTTTTGGAACTTGACATTATACTGATAGACTGTCATGGAGCCCTGCTCCAGGTTGCGGAATTGCTCACGCATACCCTCGATGACACTTGTAGGAATGTGGTGCGAGCGGAAATCCTTGCAGAAATTCTCCCAAGAGATCACTTGACCCGGCCTGGAGTCTTTGTACTGCTGCCACCAGTCAGCTGCTTGATCTTTCAGTTGGAAGGCTGCAAACTTCACATAGTCATCTTCTTTCACGTTACTGCACTCAAAATGCTTCTTTATGTCGGTCAACCAATCCTCAGCATCAGGAGGGTCGACACAGTAACTGAAAGCTTTAGGATTGTTAGCCAGGAACTGGTTGAGAGTAGCATGGTGCTGCTGGAAGAAGTTGCCTTGATTCCCTGGAACACCCTGATTAGCTTGATTAGCTTGCATCATCTGCATCATCTGCATCATCAACTGAGTGTTCTGAGCTGTAGTCTCCATAATTGCTCTCCAAGCCTCAGGCGGAGGAGGAGGGGAAGGAGGATGTTCTGGGACCTCTTCCACCTCTGGGTTAGCGTTGGGAACCTTTTTCGGAGCCATCCTGTAAGAGATGACCACGAATCAGCAATTGATTGACAAAAGGTATAAGCTGAATCAATGGAATGAATTGCAACAAGTCTTCATAATAATCATTCGAACAATAAGAACGAATGAAATCATCCGAACAAGAGGAACGAATGAATTTCTCAGTTAATTGATAACATCAGTCTTCACGAGAAGCCACATAGGGAACAAAAGGATAAAATAAGAAAACAACAAGGTACAGACGGGAACAAACACAAGAGAGGAGTTTCGTTCTAACATCTTTGTGCTGAAAGCATATGAACGCGTTACGAAAAGGTTTTGCAATCCTCGGATCAGCATAGCCAAGGACCCTTTAAGATGCAACTCCTGATAGTAACATCGGTCATATAACCCGTTCACTCAATGTCGAACCCCGAACTCACTAACCTGCATTCGTTGGAAGAATGCCTACGATCTACTGGATAAAACCCACCTATAGATTTCCGAAAGATTCCAGTTATGCAATCAGGTGTTGGGGATACACGGGAAGCACCGCGCAATCAACTCTAACCTACATCCAGGTGTATCCATCCTTCTTCACATAACCAGTCTTTCTCGGAAACTGTGTACCTCGGACCTTCGAAAAGCATCCACTATAACAAGCTATGGCAATACTCCCGAACTACCTCCCCAGTACTGGGTGATGTCGGGGTTATCTTGCCACTGGCCGTATAGGGGAGATTTTCGATGTCGGCCGTCTTAAGTATTTAGTACTGCCGCGATATGCTTGTTACAATGATACCCCGAAGCTCAACTCCTCGGTAACAGGAGGCATCGGGAACAATATCCTTGTCACAAGAACATCGAAACAATCCCAGAATACTCGCGGGATTCCTAAAAAAAATTTGTGCAAATTTTGAAGAAAGGGGATGAGAAGCAAAGAAATCCTACTCTCCGATATAATATAGGACTCAAAAAGTTTTCAGTGTGTGCCTAGACTCGACCGTCAACGATTCGATCAAACAGTGGGGGCTCCTAGGTCGGAGAAGGCTCTGAATACCAACTTGTAATGCCCAGGATGGAGTTATACCTCCTACGTGTCGAGGCACGACTTAAAGGCATAAATCCATCCTAGAATGATCTCAAGTTTGGTAATCTTTGCACAACTCATGTAAAAGAGGGGATAGTAAACAGAAAATAGTTGGCTTACACTCGCCACGTCACAAAATTATAGTACAAGTCTCAAACATCATACATTAAGAACATCACAACCCTCTAAGGGCAAAAGCCAAAAGTCAAAGTACCAAACTTAGATAAATAAACCACAGGCGGATCGAATCCTAGTAAGAGACTCCACTACTGATCGTCCGGGTAGCGCACATAGTACCGACTACGCTCCTCGTCGTACTCCCAATCCAGCTCGGTGCCATCACCTGGATAGCTCACAGCTGGACCTGCATCTGGTGTGTGAAGTAACTATGAGCCACAGAGGACTCAGCAATCCCGTCTCCGGGTAACAGGACTATCAAAGCCTTTGGGTGAGGAAAAGGCTGAAGAAAAGAATAAGTGTTTGCAGCAGCAACTAGCATCTAGCTTACGTAAGTGAGAGCGAGAAGAGAAGGCCTCGGCGAGAAGTGATCATGAAGTGATCCTAGCTACAAGCTCCACAATCATAACCCCTCCGTGTTCAACTCCCGAATCCCTATTCGGAAATTGACAGTCACGGAACACACGCTGGTAGTGTATTAGAAACATTGTGTCAAGTTATCTACAACCGGAATTAACAAGCTCCCATCTGCCACATAACCGCAGGCACGGCTTTCGAAAGTTCAAACCCTGCAGGGGTGTTCCAACTTGACCCATTACAAGCCCACGATCCGCGGAGTCGCAACTCCAAAGTGGGAAGACCCGAGTATCCTCGGAATCCCGTGCTCAAGATATACCGAGCTAAGGTAAGGCTAATCCAGCAAATCCTCCTGGCGTGTCGACACCCTAATAGTAGCCGCGTGTATCTAAGTCTCAGGACACGACCGGATGGGTGATGCTACAGGTGTATGCCAGATACCTCGGGTTGCCCCAAGGCGGCCCTGCAGGACCCCCGTTTCGGACCAACACTCATGTGGAGCACTCGCCCGGGGTTGTTGATTAAGAAAGAGGGTTAATTACTCCCTATGCAAGTTTAGTTTGTTATTAGGCGAATAGTACCAATGTTGGGACTTGCTGGAAAAGACTTAGCACTTAGCGGTTTATCGAGGGGGTCCCATACACCCCAACCGTGTTAGGAACGCATAATCAAGGAACATAATACCGGCTTATACGGATCCTAACGGCATGAGTGGAACAAAACACCAAGCAAAAGGCTTAGCCTTCCACCCTTGCCAATATATAGATGATTTCATTTTAAGCATTTATATAGTGTGATATAACCCAACCAAACTTCAACATGGAGCAAGCATCTTCACTTCACCTGCAACTAGCAACGCTATAAGAAGGGTTGAGCGAAGCGTACTTAGCCAAGCAACGGTTTGCATAGGTAGGTTGGTTAAACATGGCAATGGTTTACAAGTAGGAGGCTGACAAGAAGATCATGGGCATCGAGGCAAAACTATAGATCGAGACTACTAGCAATAGGCAAAGATAGTAATGTTATCGGGGTTCGGTCATCTTGCCTGAAGAGAAGTCGTTCCGATCGTAAGAAGGGTCCTCGTGCTCAACCTCGTTGGAAACCTCGTGCTCAACCTCGTACTCGGTCTCAGCTTCCGGCTCTAAACAAAACAATCACACCAAGCACCAATCAACAAGATGCAATGCGCACTCGGAAAAGATGAATGCATGATGGATGCACTAAGGATGCACATGGAGCACGGAAAATATCACTCAAGCAAATCACCTCAAAACATGATAACAAACTGATATTATTAATCTACACAGAAAAACAATCAAGTTTGATATAAGATTCGCTGAAATCGGAGTTACGGGCTAAAAGTTATGCCCGAAACAAGATTTGAGCGAAAGCTGAAAATTACAGCATCATAGCATCTTCGGAGCTCAAAATAATTAAGCTACAACACCCAAATAACATGGCAAAGGACATGAACACAAACTAGACATATAGTACAGCAACTATGTCCAAGGTGCACCCCCAACGGAGTCACGGATCAATAGCAATGATCTTGGACATATTGAACTTGACAATAAAATTCTGGCAGCAGAATTTTATTGAAACTTTAGAGCAAAAGATAAACATGCTACAGCCACTCAAATAGGCATGTGAGGACATGGATGGAAAGACAACAATATATACTACAAGGAACAATCAAGATCCACTCCAAAACTAACATGCTTTGTCCTAGAACATCACACGAACATGGCATCGGAACGTTACAGATTTCAGACTTAGTGAAAATCCACTAAGTCCTAAAACAGCAGTAACATCATAGCATATAAAAGAGCATGTTTAAGTCACCTCGAAACTAATCATGGCAAAGGGTAAGCACCTCATCAAAGTGCACATGAAGGTGATCCCGAAACACACAAGCATGCATCATAGAGGTGAACACAACGATTGCAACGAGCTCAACAAGAAGGCATTTCATAACAAGTGAAAACACATCACATGAACATGGCACTTTGCAACGATGATAACAAGGCAATAATAAATCTACCATGCAACCTATCACAAGCAACACGTAGTTCGTGGCAAGACGAACACGTGGACATGTCATTTGCATCATTCGGGCAAACGAGCTAAAAGATATCACATGGCAAAGGTGGCATAAAAAATAACACATAGCAGCAGTTTATATCATGATGCACTCTTGCAACAGCAAAACAAGCACCTAGATGATCTCTAACATGCATGACAACAACAGAGGAAACGTAGAGCACATCTCCACGAACGTCTGGACATATTACACGCGCAAAACGGAGCATCAGGCAAAAAGTTATGCATGGTCAAACATAGCATTACAGATCAAAAGAACAGGGACTTAGAGGAAAAAGAATCAACCTCAGGACAGATCTGGACAGATCGGGCCGGATCTGGTGCGGCCCGCGAGGTGGCGGCTGGAGAGGCGGCCTGGAGGGCGAGCGGGCCGGCGGCGGAGGCCTCGGCCCAGGCGGTGGAGTCGGCCCCGCGGAGAGGTGCGGTGGCCTGCGGGCCGGCTGGGGAGCCCCGGGCCCCTTGCGGCTGGGCCGGCACGCGGTGGAGGCGCGGGCCTCCGGAGCAGAGCGGTGGCGCGGCCCGGCGCCTGGGAGGCGGTGGCGCGGAGCCCGCCTGGCTGGCGCGGCTCGGCCTGGAAGGGAGCGGGTGCGGGCCTGGCGCCTGGGCTGGAGGCCGTTGACTCGCGGGACGGGGAAGTGGTCCCGTCGCGGTGAGGCGACGCCAGGAGGCGACCGCGACCCAGACGAGGCGGTTCCCTCGCGGCGATCGAGGAGCGAGCCAGTCCTTCGACCCGGTGGAGTTTGCGGCGGCGGTCGGCTGGTCCGACCTGCCGGCGCGATTTCTGGAGGAGGGAATTGGATAAGCACGGAAAAAGAGGAGGGGGTGGATCTAGAGGATAGGGATGCCCAAAATGGACATAGGGGGGACTAAATATAGCAGTTTTTAGGGTTAGGAGGGAATTTAGGGGCGCTAGGAGCCCTCCGATCGCGATCCGATGGATCCGATCGCGGGGATAGTTTTAAAGGGCCTAGGAGAAGATAACAGACTGCGGTAGGGGTGTTTCCGGGACACAAAGTGAAGGCACTTCGGACCCACACAGACAACGGATGGAAAAACCAACGGAGTCCAAACGAGACGAGATTTGAGAGGCGGTTTGCACACAACAAAACAACAACACAGACACCAACCTCGCGGCACACCGGTAACGTTAAACGCCCGAACAACAAAGTAGGCCTACGGGACGTCACAGACACGTGAGGGAGCTCCGGAACGCAAAACGAACAACGGGAAGAAACGCTTGGAACCGGATGCAACCGACAACACAAATGCAATGCAATGCACATGTCTACATGATATGAATGAATGCCACACACACACACAACAAAACGACGAAAGCCCGAAAGACAAAGAACCCGGAATGGAAACAGATGAAGCCGGAGATATATTATATGCCCAAAAGGGGAAGTATTACATCCGGGGCATTACACGTGCAGAGGAAGACTCCGCAAGCGTGCACAGGAAGACTCCGTCCCTTCCTATATATAGGGAACGCTAGCCCCAAACCCAACACCACACAGCCTTTACCCCCACACCGAGCTAAATGCCAGGACCCATCGTCCACAATGAAACCACACCGACCAACCTTGGAGGTTTTGTGACCGTGCTCGCAAACCTCACCCGTCGTGCCTTTGCGATGGAAGAGCCCCCAGAATATGTTGTGTACCAAGACACCATGGGCGGTGAAAGCCGTCAATTCTGGGCCACTGTGCACATCTACGGTAGGGGTCTGACGCCAGAGCGCCCTGCAGGTTCACCGGCAGGACAACTTCCTTTGAGCCGCAAGCTATCCAACTGGCTGCTCGAGAAGCTATAGTTCAGCTCAGGCACCTGTCGCCCCGAGTTAACTGCCGCTCATTCTACTACTACCCCAGTCGTAACGGGTATGGTAGGCCTCCCCGAGTTGCAAGCGGAGACCACGAGACGGATCCTGCATTACTGCATGTAGTGCGCTATGTTAGTGTACTCGAGGAACTGTTCGATCAAATCACCCTTGATCTGATCATAGCTCGTGGAGAACTGCTTCGCCGAGCCCCAGCTAGAGGACGAGGCGAGTCTGGCACCGACAACCCAGTCGTGTTGTTCGGACAACCAATCGAGCCCCCAAGGCCTGCCGCGGTCATTGACCAGAATGCCTTGGTATCTCCAGAAGTGATGCGTCGCTTGTTTCGCGCACGCTCCAACGGGATTGTGACCAACAATCCTCGCGAGGGTCATCATCCCTGCCCCGACCCTGCACCTCCTCAGCCACCGCCAGCCGACCCCAATGTTGAAGCCCCCAGAGAAGCTTCAGCACCCACAAGGCAAGACCGCTTGGATATAACCAAGGTTGATTAAATCACCCGGGCAGTACCCAGCCTTATCTTGCCCGCGCCCGTGGTCATGTAACCTGTATGCCCATAAGTATGTACAGTTTACTTTCGCACTCTTATCTTTATAGAATCTAGTGTACAAGTGCCTATTTTTGTCGAGTATGACTTCCAGAGCACCTCGCCAACAACCCCTACAGTGAACACGTCTTTTTACAAGACGTGAGTATCTGTAGCCTTGACCCCGACCCCGTAAAGCGGAACCGACGATACTGATACCCTCACCATAACCCTATAAACCAGCCAAGCTGCTATATATAGGCCACACCGTAAACTTGCCAAGCATCCCTCACCGGTGCTCCCCTCACACAACCATTACCTTCGCCATGCCGATCCCCAGTATTTAGCTGAGAACCCGTGAGGCATCCCCGGGTAGTTTCATGAAGATCTTGTGGGATTTCACCTGCAGTGCCATGAGTGCTACTCGTCC
This sequence comes from Secale cereale, assembly GCA_902687465.1. Taxonomy (NCBI): domain Eukaryota; kingdom Viridiplantae; phylum Streptophyta; class Magnoliopsida; order Poales; family Poaceae; genus Secale; species Secale cereale. The sequence continues at coordinate 312,350,339 of LR738710.1, forward strand.
GCCCCAGTATGAACTGCTCAAAGCGAGGATCACCCCCTCCACCTCGAAATATTGGGCACTGGTACACATCCCACCCACCAACCCAAACCAAGACCCCCACAGAGGTTTCCTTCATAGGGAAATCCATGCCAACTCCACAAATGGCCATAGAGGCTGCCGCCTGCGAAGCAATTGCTCGTCTTCGATTCGCGGTGCCCTATGCCAGTGAGCGAGGATATTACTACTTCCCAAGCCGCGCAGCACCCGGAGAAGCAGCATCTTTTCCTGGTGGGCGTATTGAGAGAGACCCGGTGCTAGCCAATCTTTCGCAGTATGTGATCGCGCAAGAGCGTCTGAACCAGCGGATAATGGGTTATCTCCAGAGCCTCGACGATTTAAATCCTCGGATCGCCATCGGCAGACCATTGAGGCCCGCACAGGAGAAGCACATTCATCGACTGGTCAACCCCCTACCACCGATAGAAGAAGAGTGCCCCCGAGCATCAGAGACCTTTTCCCAGGACCCTGATCATTTGTCGTTTATATTTTAGACGTAACTGCCACGTGAGTGTACCCGTGTCTTTTTATGAAAAACTGTGTGTCGCACTGCGTGTTAATTGAATTCTTTCTTGTATTATTGCTTCTTGTCCATCTGCCTAGCATAGATTTTTCTTTCATCACACAGCACCACAACATCGATAATACAACTCCGGCCACTCCACACAGTACACTGAGCTGCTGGTCTGCCTACACCTGCTTCATCAGCCACCTCCTCGCACACCATAGTTCCCCGAGAAGAAACTCTGGGAATTTATTCGAGCACTAAGTGCCTACCGCATGCTAACCACCATTAGTCCTGCCACTCTCACCTAATCCTCGTGATCGCCGCCGCCACGGAGAGCTAGCACTCGAGCCGCCGCATCACGACGGTCGTCGAGGATCATTGCACACAAGAGCATCAATACCCCCAGCAATGCCGCCAACCCCACGCTCATGAGAACCATGCACCAGTCCGGCATCGCCTCCGCCATTAGAGCCTCGACCTGAGCTCCTGCAAACACAAACGGAGGAGAAGGAAGAAAGGAGAAGAAGGAGAGGCCAGGTGAGAGGAAGAAGAAGCAGCACCTCGGCCGTTTTATAGCTCGAGATCGGTGTACGGTGGGCGGAGTCCACCAGTACCGCTCGTCGCTCAACGACCGATGCTCGGAAGCGAATCCGTGAGCAGTACCGACAGCACGCTGGCCCGCGAGGTGAGTGCACGCTGCACCGGGAGCTAGCACGCCGCGCACTACGGCAGTACGGCCTAGATGCCCTACGAGCCAGCCGTCGCCGGTGGAGAAAGTGCGGGAAAACGCGCGGGAGAGAGGAGAAGAGAGAGACCCAAAGGAAGAAGAAGAGGCTGACAATGGGCCCAGGCCCCACCTGTCAACCAGTGAGAGCACCGTCCTCTCGGGTGCAACCAGCGTATTTTGTAAATCCAGAAAATAATATTTCTAAATTTACTATGTCCCAGAGTAGATATATATCTCTTTCCACGATGGTAGATTTTTTCTTTCCCCCTGTCACGCCAATGTTTATCACTGCAGTTGCATCACTGTTTGCTCATGCACTGTAGTAGATGTTATTTGCATTATTAGAGCAGTAAAAATTTGATAGTATCTTTTGAGGCAGCAGCAGACCTTATAGCTACCCTTAACAAATCTCGAGGACGAGATTTTTCTTAAGGGGGGTAGTGTTGTAACACCCCAAAAATTTAGCAATGTTTTATTAAATAAAATTTTGCCAATAAATTAAAATTTTGCCTTTTGCTATATGTCCCTTGGTTTCCAGAACCTTTCTGGTTATGTTATGTTGAAATTTTGCCCATAGTAAAAACTTTCCAGCTAATATTAGATTCTCTTATGCATCCTTTAAAAACCTTGCTCATATCAATAGGATTAATTATATATTGGTCTCCACAATTTACTTCTCTATATAAATAATTAAACCTAGTTTTAAGGCCTCTTTTGAACTGCAACTAGTTGATAACTTTATTTATAATTTCAACCAAAAATTGGGGATGTCTAGTAATGCTATTAGATCACTTTTGTGCAAGAATATAATTATTTCATTTAATATTTTGAGCTCCACAACTTGTTTGCCAATCTGGTCCAGTAGGCCATATTGCACTACAACCCTATTAAATATCCCTCCAATGCTTCCACCAAAATTTTGGGATGATCATAGCAGTATGTTATCCAACTTTATGCAAAAACCCATCTTGGTCTTTTGGAAGTTTTGAGTGGAACAACCTCTTTTCCATTCTGGTTCAGTTTGGTGATTTACACTGCAACCTTAGTCTATTTTGCCCCAATGCCTTTGAGCTTCCTCATGCTGATAGTCTCTCTTGCAAAACCCTTAAGTCCAGAAGAGTGGGCCTATTGGGATAGTTTTGGTTCATGGAACAGTGCTCTGCATTTTCTATCCAGAACTGAAATCTTGCAAAACTTGCACTAACAAGTTCTTGCTTTTGATGAACTAACCTCACTATCTTCCTACTCATCTGAGGAGACATCCATCTGGTAAATTTGGCCACCCCAAGAGCTTGCTAGATGTCCCTGGCATTTTGACAAACACCCCGAGTGCATGACCATAGTTGGCTTAGCTTCTGGATCATATTATGAACTTGACTCCCTGAGTAATCCAGCATGTCTCACAGCTTTGTCATTGCCTGTAACCCCACCCTGCTGACCCCCTTGCAGTTTGGAGCCCATTAGCTTGCCTTGGCATAACACCGAGCACGTTGCGTGCGTGCTCTGGGCGCGCCCAGAGCGCGCGTTTTGCACGTGCGTACGCTCGGGCCGTCGCGTCGCGCCCCTGGCCCCAGCTCGCTCGCAGAGCCACGCCCAGCCTTATCCGCGCTAGAGTACACACGAAACAGCACCAGGGACTCCACAGCGCCGCCGTCAGAGCGCTCCTGGCGGCACGCCGGCGAGCACAGCGGCTTTCTGCCACGGTCGGCGCCGCCCAAGCCACCCACGCTCGCCAGCTGCCCCCTGGAGCAGTGCGAGATCATCCGCTGGCTTGTCCGCTAGCTCCCATCGCCGCCACGTCCACCTGCTGCAACAGAACGACGGTCGCCGGCGAGCTTATCCACTGCCGCCGCTGAACCGCCATGGCTCGCCTATTTAAAGGCGCCCGAGCCTGTCCGCAGCCTCATACCACTACTAGGCACCCCGCAGAGCAACCCCGTGGCAGCCAATCGACCCCGAGAAGCTTCCTTCTCCATCTCTGGCGAGCACCGCCGCCGCCTCTACCTCGAGCAATCCGGCGTCACCAGAGCCTCCCCCGCCCGTCCGGCACCACCATAGCCTTCCCCTCGACCCTACGGAGTCGCCCATCACCTCAGACTCGCTCGAGAACCACTACGTTGCAAAACCCCAATCGACTACTGGGAGGACCGCACCAACCCCGCGGATCCATTCCCGCACTCAGCGGCCCTCAAGGAGCCCTGGTTCGCCGGCGACGATCGCCGGAGCCCCGCTTCCGTTCGGGCAGAGGAAGAGGAGGGGGGAAGACTAGTCAAACCTGACTGGTGGACCCCCTGGGCCCACTGTCAGTGACCCAACCCCGCACCCACGCGCGAATAAGTGGAGGCGCATTCCCCGAAGTACGTATTCCCAAGCTCGAAAGCGTATTCTTAACCGAAACGTTTTCTTTTCTGTTTTAATTTAAAAAATCAGTTTTGACCAAAACTTTGACTGGCTTTAACTTTTTAACCACGGCTCCAAATGATTTGATTCTTTTTCTGTTGTCCCCCAAATATTGTCTAGTTTATTTTCATATTTATATGAAAATTTTCCAGACAACTTTTTGAGGGTGTTCTAAGTCTATGTATTGTTTTCCTTTTTATTCTTTTAGGATTTTTGAAGAGGGAGAAAACTTCCAAAAACTCTTGGAATGCTTTTCTCCTCCCCTCTACTTCAAGGCAAGCATCTTGAACCCAGTGTTAACACACCTTGTGTGCTGTTTGCTATAAATCAAAACTCCGTTAACATGCCATAATGAAGCATCATTATTTCATGTGGAAATCTTACTCTTGCATATCTACTTGTTGTGATAGATCTTTTCTGTCATGTTTGTAATATTGGTGACAACCACCCCTTCTCATACCACAAATGCCTAATGGAAGTTCGGATGGAGTCCGAAGGAAGGATGTGGTTCGGTGAACCGACCACGTGACTGACATCTCGTTGTGACGAGGATGTGCAGCGAGGCAGCGTGTAGCATGAGGGGTGTGACCCTATCCGGGAATTGTGAGAGCATGGTGGCACTAACCATGCTGAGTATATATATAAACCTCCTGAGTCGACCTTAGATCGAGTCTTGCTCCGGTAACCCCCGTACTTGTTTCGTGCTACCACGTGTCCCTACTTCAGGTAGGATGCGGTTCGGTAAATTTTGTCGACCCCTGTTCTATCACACACCGTACAGAGAGGCCATGGTGGAAGATACCGGCTGCATCCGGTAGGCAGGCCACCTAGTCCGGGGGCATGGGTGTTTCGGTTGTAGCCGAAGGGGATAGCGTCCCCAGTTTCTCGCGCGCGTTATAAATTGATGTGATCCCATGCTAGTCGAGGTTGTAGCCTCCCCACTTAAAGTTTAGCTTAACTAGTGTCGTGGGTGATTTCAGACATCGGTAAGCTAGGCTGGTGTGTGTAATCAGGTGTGTCTTCAAATTAAAAGACCGTAGACGGAATTAGTCTAGAGGGGCTATAGAAAATCCGTTGTCCGTGGGTAAAGAGTGCACCCTCTGCAGAGATATAAAACCTATTCGAATAGTCGTGTCCATGGTTAAGGACTACAGTCTGGGATGGGTCGAGTGTCGGTCTTAGTGTCGGTCTTCGGAGGAGTAATTTATTTAAACTAGAATATTAATAATGACCTGTGACAGGTAGTGATTGTGATTCATCATTATTATGAACTAACCTATCATCGTATTTGAGGCAAGGAATATCCCTGGGACGGTTTTACCTCCTGGATTTTCACTATTACTCTTTTTTTTACAAAGCCCTTTCTGTGATGTCGCTCAGACGTCTGACTGTGGCATTCTTTTTATTTACAAAGCCCTTTCTGTGATGTCGCTCAGACGTCCGACTGTGGCATTCTTTTTATTTACAAAGCCCTTTCTGTGATGTCGCTCAGACGTCCGACTGTGGCATTCTTTTTATTTACAAATCCCTTTCTGTGATGTCGCTCAGACGTCCGACTGTGGCATTCTTTTTATTTACAAAGCCCTTTCTGTGATGTCGCTCAGATGTCCGACTGTGGCATTTTATTGCTTTCTTCTCTTTTATTTTTTTCTAAGCCCTTTTACGCGGTGTCACTCAGACGCCCGACTGCGGCATGTTTTTCGTCCTCCTTTATATTGTTTTTTTATTTTGTTTATATCTCCCTAAATGCATATGCGTAGTCTTATATGTCCATACAATCGTTTTGCATGCATCACAACGGTTATATCAGATTTAACACCGTGATCATAATATATTTGCGAGCATGATTTTATTTCACCCATGCTGAAAATGTTTGCGAGTACATTCAAAGTACTCACTGGCTTGTCCCTGGCTATTGTCTTGGCCAGATTCCTTGCGAGGGAAGGAACGACGTGATACTACCCCAGAGCCTACACTATTGGGATAGCAGCCCCGCGAAGATAGGAGTTATCCCGGTCAGCTGTTCCCATGGGAAATGGAGTCCCATAAGCGCCAATGTACCTCAACCGCTTCCGCCATCATCTACCAGAAAACATGTGTTGTACTTATAGGCTAGAATGGCCTTGTACTACATATTTGTACCTTTGCTTGGAGTTTTCTGTATCAAGAGGTGTCTCATCAGCTAACAGTAATCCTGGGGCTGATGAGCACAAGGTCCGTTTTTGGGAAATTAATATCCCGAAATTCCGGTCCTGACATAGAGCTATTCTGATTATTGTTTGCTCCATTCCCATTCCCATTCTTGGAGCCATTGTTGTTGTGGGAACTTCCTCCAGTGTGGGTGTGGCTTCCATGGTTATGGGTATATCCTCCCGAATTCGGAGTGAATCGGGGCTTCTGCTGATGACTTGTCCATACTTCCTCTTGCGGCTCTCAATCTGCTGCTGCTTCCCTTCAATCATAAGAGCTTTATCTACCAACTCCTGGTAGTTGTTGAAGGTTGCCACCATCAATTGTACGCTCATCTCATCATTTAGCCCTTCCATAAATCTCTCCTGCTTAGCGGCATCTGTGGCCACATCATCTGGGGCATAACGAGATAGGGTACTAAACTCATCTACGTACTAAGCCACAGTACGATTTCCTTGGCGCAAGTTGCAAAACTCCCGCTTCTTCATGATCATAGCTCCAGTTGAGATATGGGCAGTACAGAAAGCTTGCTGGAACTGATCCCAAGTGACATTGGCTATAGGGAAAGTGGCTGTGTAATTCTCCCACCATGCTGCGGCTGGTCCAGACAACTGGTGTGCGGCAAATCGCACTTTCTCAGCATCCGAGCAATTTGCGGTGGTCAAATCCCTTCCAATCTTGAGCAGCCAGTCATCAGCAACTATTGGTTCAATGCTGCTAGCAAACACCGATGGTTGCAACCTTAAGAAACGTGTTAGGTTGTCCACGGGTGGTGGTGGTGGAGGGTTGTTGTTGTTCTGGTTGTTCTGAGTGTTCTGGACAAGAAGTTGCATCAAAGTGTTCTGCTGCTGGATCAACTGAGTGAACTCAGGGGGAAACTCAAATCCGGGCTCACGTCTTGGAGGCATCTGATGGGTGTAGAGGGAAGAGATTAGAATAGAGTTGAGGTCTAAGGGAAAATCACTACCCATGTGCACATGACACAAACACAATCATATCACACCAATCAATTTCAAGCAAGGTCTTACAAAGATCTAACTAAGGTTACAAAAGTACTCTAAATACTACTTGTGGGGGGGGGAGAAAACTACTAGTCATAGGGTAGTCATCTAGAAATTTTGATCGGCGGAAGATTCCATGATGTCTGCTCCAGCTTCATCTTTATAGTCTTCGTCATCGCTATCATCGGGGTTTGAATCCGTATCGTCGATGATGATGTAATCTTCAGGACGAATCTCCTTGGGTTCTTCTTCCTCTTCTTCTCCTCCTGGTGCTGGATCTCCCATGAATACTCCTAGCTTCCTTGTCAAATCATCATTCTTCTCCACTAGTATCAACATCTCCTCCTCGTATCTGTCACGAGTAGACTTGAGTTCTTCTTCTAGCTCCAAATTCCTGTTTAGTGCCTTCTTCAAATCTATCATCCCTGCGCACATCTGGTGCTCCTGTCGTCGGATGTGTTGGTTTAACTCCTGGATGAACGCTGCAATGGACCTATCCTTCCGAGTGCTGATCATGTCCCAACGCTCATCTCGGCATCCACAAATCTGGTAGATGGTGTCCTTCAGCTCCTCCTTGTAGACTTCTCCGATCCTTCCCATAGTGATGTGGGCGGCCATACTCTTGCCCAGGCTCCAGGTTGGTGCATCAAAAGAAAACTCTATTGGCTCATTCGATGGTGCGAAGGTTCTCCCGGCAATTTGAACTTGAATGCTCCATCGCTCCTCTTCTGGTAAAGTGGCGGTGTAGGTTCCGGTAAAGCTTGGTATTCCTATATTCAGGTACCTAGTGACTTCCTTCAAGTGTCGTCCAAAAGGTGTGTCTTCATCCGCTTGCGTGAACTTGTTCCTTGGGTCCACCATCCTAAAGAAGTAGAAAATGGAGAGGAGTCAGAAAATGAGTAGAGAAGAGTGACCTAGGGTTTATCTTAGTGGTCGTGTCCTACAGTCAGCGTGTGCTCTGATACCATCTTGTAGCGACCACGATCCGAATCGACCGAAGTCTATGTGTTTCAGTGTCATCCCTGGATCGGTAATGCTGACACACACAGTACTTGAAGGATTTATAACAGAGTAGCAATCACACACTTATTACATTGAATGTCTCCAAAGAGAACTTATTACAAAAGTCTATGGCATAAGGCCATCTAACAAAATAACAGCGGAAGGCTTGGAAGATAAGTGAGTCCATCAACTCCAACGGCATAGCTGAGTGCATGACAAACGACCTAGAACGTCTTACTCCTCGTTTGAAAAATCTGCAACGTAACATGTTGCAGCCTGAAACGGGTCAGCACATGGAATATGCTGGCAAGATAACAAAGAAGATGCAAGTAACTGAAATAAGGGCTACACTATATGCATATTTGGCTGGCGGAGGCTCTAAGGTTAATTTTTTTGCGTAAAGCCAATTTTTTCCTACAACAAAGGAATAAATTTTATTTTAACTATCATGGTAGTTGAAACGTCATTGAGAAGGTACCTCCAACTCAATCCCAATTAAATTAATCCTTAACCCAACAAATTAACTTTAGAGTGATGAGATCAACCAATAATTCAAGTACCAGATACTCTAGATTGTCCATAACCGGGGACACGGCTAATTATGATCAGTTTGCACACTCTGAAGAGGTTTGTGCACTTTTCCCCACAAGACTCGATCTCCTCCGTTGGTTTTCTCGCACTGCATGGTGTTTGAGAAACGGATGACCGAGACACAGTCTTTTAGAAGCATTTACTCTTTACCCCAGGTGGACCCGTACACCTACTTTCCCCCACATCTGCTAGTCCACCACGAAAGAGCTCACACAACTTACTCGTACTATGCCAGAGCCCATAATGGCATTGTGGCTGCACACGGAAGTTTCTAGCATGAATAGTTTTATGATCCCTTTGAGCCTGGGTGGCATTCCATAGGACAATCACACGGAAACCCCGGGATTTCCTAGGACAACACTGGATACCCCAGGTGCCCTGCAACCAATCCACCTAGATGTGTATTCAAGTAGCCACCTTAAGTTCAACCATTAATTAACAACTCACATCTGTCATGGATCTCACTCAAACTCAAACCACATCTACGAGCATAGCATGATAACCTAAGCATAGCGTAGAAGTAACTCCCAAGGGTTTGAAAATAATGCAGGTAATAGGTTCTACTTCAAACTACTTCCCAGACCCACTAGTTAAGAGATCCTACTCATGAAATGTGTGGGGGTTTGATCTAATGCATAAAAACTAGGTAATAAAGGGTATGATCAAAGTGTTACTTGCCTTGCTGATGATTCGCAAAACCTAGAGACTCGTAGTAGCACGCTTCACAGTCCGGGTATTCTATCGCAAGCAAACAATAGCATACATAAGCAATCAAGCAATGATGCACAAACAAAACTCCAAAACGTAAGATCTAACCAGAAAGTTCACCTTAAGAACTCTGGTTTGCAAAAAGAATCAAATTGATAGAAGCAACGAAACTCAAACTGCGAAAGAAATGAGGTTCGTTTACTAGTTTGATCTAGGGTCAAATTTTACAGTAGCCAAAACTTTGTTCAAGTTGGCTAAACGGAAAGAGGGCATCGAGACGAAGATTTGGGATTTTGAATCTCCTGATTCCGACTCTCGAGCGAAAAGAAAAACGAAAAACAAGATCAGGGCAGAAATCACGATCGAAATAATCGCGGATAAATACCCCGAAAAGAAATCTGACGAACAGGCTAACGAACGAACGTTCGCTGTTTGCAGCTAACGGGTGAGTAACGTTCGTTAAAACGAACGTACGGACGAACGTTCGCTAAATAACTAAACCAAAAAAACCGATCTAATCTAAAAAAATGAATCTAGGGTTTTTCCAAAAAGAACCGATCGGTTTTTTAGACGAAACCGACGGCGGCGGCTACCTCGGAAAAAGGCGGTGGCGGCTCCAGCGGAAAGTCCGGCGGTGGCGCGGCGAGGCGGCTCGCGGCGACACTAGGGTTTCGGCATCGGGCAGGGCGGGCTGGCTGTGGCGGGCCGGCAGCCTCGTCTTATAAAGACCCCTGGCTAGGGAGTCCTAGTCGGGTACGGCCCAAAGGCGGTTCCCTTTTTATATATAAAAAAACGAGTCTTGACGTACGAAAACCTAACAAAAGAAATACTAAACAGACACCAAAAGTCCCGAAATAAATTTTCACCGTCCTCTAATAATATTTAGGACAAAGTGAACATTTTTCCCGGACCTAAATGCAATTTTATAAAATGCGTATTTTTCCTATGCAAATAAAATCACAAATAAATCCGAAAAAATACAAAAAGCGATTTTGACATTTTTCCTCCAATATTTCTGTTATTTTGGAGAAGTCATATTATCTCCGCTCATATATTTTATTTAGAAATATTTTTAGGAGGGAAAAAAATTAAAACCAACGCTATCCTCTTACCGGTATTCGAGTAAACTCAAATACAAAACGGTAGAATTCCTAACTCTCTCCGTAGGTCCTTGAGTTGCTTAGAATTTTCGAGGATCGCCAGGCACAAAAATGCAAAGGAATATGCAATGCAGTATGATCTATGTATAACATTCCAAATTTAAAATTTGGGATGTTACATTGGAAAGAATAAATTTGAGGTGGTTTCGTACCCTACAATAATCTCTTCGTTTGTTCTCTGCTATTAGTGACTTTGGAGTGACTCTTTGTTGCATGTTCAGGGATTGTTATGTGATCTAATTATGTTATTATTGTTTAGAGAACTTTCAGTAGTGAAAGTACGAACCCTAGGCCTTGTTTCGAAGCATTGCAATACCGTTTGTGCTCGATTTTATCATTAGTTACCTTGTTGTTTTTATATTTTTTAGATTACAAAAACATATATCTACCATCTATATTGCACTTGTATCACCATCTCTTCGCCGAACAAGTGCACCTATACAATTTGCCATTGTATTGGGTGTGTTGGGGACACAAAATACTCTTTGTTATTTGGTTGCAGGGTTGTTTGAGAGAGACCATCTTCATCCTATGCCTCCCACGGATTGATAATCCTGAGGTCATCCACTTGAGGGAAATTTGCTACTGTCCTACAAACCTCTGCGCATGAAGGCCCAACAACGTCTACAAGAAGAAGGTTAGTGCTTGAAGGTATATCTTTAAATCTTGCGATTGAATCTTTTAGTTTCTTGTTTTATCACTAGTTTAGTTTATAAAAGAAAACTACAAAAAATGGAATTGAGGTTGCCTCATATGCTTCATCTTTTTAATATCTTTTGTGAAAATAATGGAAAGAAAAATTGTGCCAAAGTGCTAGAAAAAGAATGCATTAAAATGTTTGGCACTAAATACATGAATGGTGAGCATGATTGCAATGTTGTTAGTGTGAATTCTTTGAATATCCATGATGCTAATGATATGCAAAGCCACAAGATTGGGGACGCTATGTTTGATGAAGATTATATTTTTAGTCCCCCAAGTTTTGATGAGCAAATTTGTTATGATGAAAGCATGCCTCCTATTTATGATGATTATATTGATGAAAGTGGGTTTGGAAGAGTGTCAACTTTAGGAAGAAATGATCCCACTATTTTGGAGGGTGTTGAATCTTATTGTGATAATTATGAAAGTGGAGTTGGAGAGGCCATGACTTTATTTAGTGATGAATCCACTATTTCAGAAGAGGTTCCAATTGATTATGAGAACAAAGTTGTTATCTATGATGATTATTGTGATGACTTGTATGCTATTAAGAATAATGATAACCATGAAACTTGTCATCATGATTTTAGTTTTCAATTGGATTATGCCTCACATGATAATTATTTTGTTGAGTTTGCTCCCACTATTATTCATGTGAGGAAATTCGCTTATGTGGAGAGTAATAAAATTTATATGCTTGGAGATCATGAGAAGAATGCTTTATGTGATGGTAATATTGTTGAATTGATTCATGATGCTTCTGAAAATTATTATGAGGGAGGAATATATGCTTGTAGGAGTTGCAATAATATCAAGTTTCCTCTCTATGTGCTTAAAATCTTGAAGTTATGCTTGCTTTGCCTTCCTATGCTAGTTAATTATCGTTCCCATAAGTTGTTTGCTCACAAAATCCCTATGAATAGGAAGTGGGTTAGACTTAAATGTGCTAGTTATATTCTTCATGATGCTCTCTTGTTTTAATTCTTATCTTTTATGCGAGCATCATTGAAATCATCATGCCTAGCTAAAAGGCATTAAAGAAAAGAGCTTGTTGGGAGACAACCCAATATTTAGCCCTACTGTTTTTGTTTGTTAACATGATTAAGATACTATAGTAATCATGTTTTATAGCTTTTTTCAATAAACTGCCAAGTAGATCCTTTGGGAAGACTTGGGTGAAAGTTAATGTGATCTTGCTATAAAAAACAGAAACTTTACGCTCACGAGATTAGCTGTCATTTTTTTTATAGAAGAGTGCTTTTATGTTTATTCTTTTTGCGGAAGATAAATAGACAAATTCCTCAGGACCACCAATTTATTTCCGAATTTTTGAAGTTACAGAAGTATTCGAGAGTTACTGATTACTACAGACTATTCTGTTTTGGACAGATTCTGTTTTCATTGTGTTGTTTGCTTATTTTGATGAATCTATGACTAGTATCGGAGGCTATGAACCATAGAGAAGTTGGAATACAGTAGATATAACACCAATATGAATTTAGAATGAGTTCACAACAGTACAAAAGTGATGGTTTTATTTTCTTATACTAACGGAGCTTTCGAGTTTTCTGTTGAGTTTTGTGTTGTGAAGTTTTCAAGTTTTGGGTAAAGATTCGACGGACTACGGAATAAGGATTGGCAAGAGCCTAAGATTGGGCATGCCCAAGGCACTCCAAGGTAATATTCAAGGACAACCAAGAGCCTATGCTTGGGGATGCCCCGGAAGGCATCCCCTCTTTCGTCTTCGTTCATCGGTAACCTTACTTGGAGCTATTATTTTATTCACCACATGATATGTGTTTTGCTTGGAGCATCATTTTATTTTGTTTTGTTTTGCTTGCTGTTTGAATAATATCCCAAGATCTGAAATTCTTAAAGTTTAGAGAGTCTTCACATAGTTAAATAATTATTCAACTACTCATTGATCTTCACTTATATCTTTCGGAGTAGTTTGTTGTTTTCTCTAGTGCTTCACTTATATCTTTTTAGAGAAAGACGGTAGTTTTATTTTTGAAGAAATTGATGAACTCTCAGTGCTTCACTTATATTATTTTGAGAGTCTTTTAGAACATCATGGTAATTTGCTTTGGTTATGAATTCAGTCCTAATATGATGGGCATCCAAGAGGGATATAATAAAAACTTTCATATAAAGTGCATTGAATACTAAGAGAAGTTTGATTCCTTATGATTGTTTTGAGATATGAAGATGGTGATATTAGTGTCATGCAAGTGAGTAGTGTTGAATTTGAGAGATACTTGTGTTAAAGTTTGTGATTCCCATAGCATGCAAGTATGGTGAACCGTTATGTGATGAAGTTGGAGCATGATTTATTTATTTATTGTCTACCTTATGAGTGGAGGTCGGGATCGCGCGATGGTTAACTCCTACCAACCCTTCCCCTAGGAGCATGCGTGTAGTACTTTGTTTTGATGAATAATAGATTTTTGCAATAAGTATGTGAGTTCTTTATGACTATTGTTGAGTCCATGGATTATACACACACTCACCCTTCCACCATTGCTAGCCTATCTTGTGCCATGCAAATTTTGCCGGTACCATACACCCACCATACCTTCCTCAAAACAGCCACCATACCTACCTATTATGGCATATTCCATAGCCATTCTGAGATATATTTCCATGCAACTTTCCACTGTTCCGTTTATTATGACACGCTCCATCATTGTCATATTACTTTGCATGATCATGTAGTTGACATCGTACATGTGGCAAAGCCACCGTTCATAATTCTTTCATACATGTCACTCTTGATATATTGCACATCCTGGTACACCATCGGAGGCATTCATATAGAGTGATATCATGTTCTAAGTATCGAGTTGTAATTCATAAGTTGTAAGTAAATAAAAGTGTGACGATCATCATTATTAGAGCATTGTCCTAGTGAGGAAAGGATGATGGAGACTATGATTCCCCCCACAAGTCATGATGAGACTCTGGACGAAAAATAATAATAATAATAATAATAAGAGGCCAAAAAAGAAGGTCCCAAAAAAACAAAAAAATGATAGAAAAAGAGAGAAGGGGCAATGCTACTATCCTTTTACCACACTTGTGCTTCAAAGTAGCTCCATGATCTTCATGGTAGAGAGTCTCCTATGTTGTCACTTTCATATAAAGTGGGAATTTTTCATTACAGAACTTGGCTTGTATATTCCAATGATGGGCTTCCTCAAATGCCCTAGGTCTTCATGAGCTATCAAGTTGGATGCACACCCACTTACACTACAAGAAACCTGTTAATCTGTGATGAATTTGTGGTGACGTTCCCGAAGACTGTCACGGAAACCGTCATGGATGAGCAAGATCCAAATGTGCCTCAAAACTATAGCTCCTATATGACAGACATCGAGTGTGTGTCACAGAAACCATCATCGATAGACCAGTTGTGCCTCGTCGGGCCTACACTTGTCTTTCTTTATACACTATTTGGACCATCACGGATGGCTCTTGCTTATGTGTATGTGTCTTTTGTTTGGTCCACATGTCAGCAGGATGAAAAAAACCGAGGCCGAAACTGAGAGAGCGTGTATGAGAAGAAAAAAATAATTTGCCGGCGCACGGAGTAGCCAGCCCATTTAACTGCAAGTCCACAACAACCTAACCCTAGTACTCTTCTCCCATCTCCCGTACCAACCATCAGCCTTTGCAACTCCACCTATTCTCCTACCGCCGCTCCATGTCAGCGCCGGCGCAGAAACACCCCCCGCTGGGCCCCTCCCCATCTACCCCGCGTCAGATCCCTCCCCATCAAGGCCACGCTATGCCCCTCCTCCTTCAGATTTCCCCCTCAAGCTACGGCAGCCCAGTCCTACCCCCGAGCTGAGGAGGCAGCGATGGAGGCACGATGGACTACCGGATCTGAAAGTCTCCTTGGTCGCCAGTGGTTTGAACGGATCAATATCCATCCAGCGGCGAGCCAAGGTGAGGTACAGGAGGAGTGACACCGCCCCAGATCCAGAGTTCATCGGCGGCCCATGTGGCTGGGTCAAAATCCGTCAGCCGCACCACCTTCGGTCCCCTCGTCATCGCAATCGTGTTCTCTGTTTGTGGTGCGTGTTTCCTTAAGGCGTTGTTTTGAAGGTAATATCCTAATGTAGTGGATCTAATCAAATAAAGTTAATTCAGAGATAGTTTTTAAAACTTCTGATTTGGAGGCTAAAGCGGAGGAGAAATTGCTAATTCGGCTAGCGTAGACAAACTAACAGGGTAGTATTATCTCTGTATCATATTCTTAGAGCAAGTCATCTGAAACTATGAAAACATTGTACAGACTAAACTATTAAAAATCTGTACTCAAAACTTAGCTTAATAAATTTAATCTTCAAAAAATATTAGACGGCATGGACATTAGTGAGTGTATTCTTATTTGTGCTTTTCCTAATAGCTTTCTGGTAACAAAATAATAATAATCTGGACACCACGAACATTTATACTTAAGGGATATATTTTCAATTTCCCACTGATTCAACTACATGAGCTATTCATCTATAGAATGTTTCAATGTATAGCTATTGGTCTACAGAAGCAAAGTTATTATTTTATAAAGGCAATGTAAAATATCGTCTAGAGAAAATTTCAATGTATAGTAATGGCGTGTTTTAGTTTTTACTGATATTTTGTCACCATGTCTAAAATTGGCTGATAGACATTCTTTTGTTTTTATTGATATGTATTGTTGCCGTCAAAACGGGAAATTAATTCTTGTTGTTGAAAGCAAGGTATTACTAACTCACAAGTTTCATGCTCTCTTTTTCTCATTCTGTCAGATGACCATGAATACACTCATTTTTTGGAAACTGCAAACCAATCATAATAACATTGAGGACTGTTGAAAAGTAAATTAGCATGTCCATTCTCTTACTATGTAGTGCTTAACTGCCCACTATTCTCCAATTCGAGTCATGCCACCAAGTACTGCTAGTTAGACGCAATTTGATTTTACATTTTCTCTAGTCCTCATATAAGAGGTGAATTTAAATCTACAATCAAATCATCAACCGTGACTCTACAATTGATAAAGTTTCATATGATTCATTGTGGTATGAAGTATGCCCTGTCGAAACATATAAAGGCATGAGTTCCAAAAATGACGAAAATCATACCAATCAAGTGAATCATGCGACCAACTGCATCAAGCATGAAAATTAAATAGAGATATCTACAGGATCCAATTCTGATTTGTACCCTAGTTCTGCAGGTAAATCTATGCAACTCCGGTTCATGCCTCTAGCTGAAAAACTAACAGAATGTGGAAATAGAGAACATGGAACTCTGGTTCATGTCCCCTTGTCATCGTGGATTACTTGTCCACCCCTGTTGCACGTGTCCTAAAGGCAATGTTCATAATGACGCTGCTTCTCCCAGCTTCCCATCTCTACCTCCCTTTCGTTGATTCTGCCTCCTTCTCTGCTGCTTCTCCCGGGCAGGTAATACTCAAAGCTTGGATATTTATGTTGTATGGATTTAGTCGAGCTATAATGTAATATATTTTTATGCTTCCTGGAATCACTTGAGATGGCTGTGCATATTGACCTGCAATTGATATTTTCCCTATCTATGTAAATAATTTACCAATGTAAATGCTAACATCTATTAATTGATAATCTACTATGGTTAGTGCATATGTACTGAACATACTTACGGTATGCCTTTTGAATTTGTAATAATTTGTATATTGAAAGAGTTTCATGAGAATACTTGAAATTGGACCAGATTTGCGGGTATTGTAGATTGCTGTTTGTTATATTGAAGTGTGAGAAGAGATACTTATAAACCTTGTATGCCATGGAGACTAATCAGTAAATGGGAGAATGCATGTTTTTTGTCTTACATATGTTAGTTTTCTTCACAATATATTTCATGCAATGCATGGTGAACATTATTTTGCTGGGCATTAAATTTCTTCTTTCATCCATCGAAATGTGTTATCTTTTAGAAAAGGCAATACCTAAAGAGAAACTGACGCCTATGTTTTACAAAGGTGCATAAATTCCTATAAACTTTTTCTAACATGTTTTTGATTGTTATGCCTAATCCAGTTAACTAAACTAAAGTGAATTGGTACATCTTTCAATGCAAAATAGATGCAATATGATGCTAATTGGAATCCTGGTGCTACCAATTCTTGGGTTTGGTTAATCTAGATGTGACGATTATGGTATGAAAGCATTAGTGTAAATCTGAAACATTAGGTTCAACTTTGTTTTGAAATGCTTAACTGAAGTTCTATGATGCTTGCGAATATTGGTCCTTTTAAAGAATTCTACTGTTAGCATAATGGTATAATTAAGTGGGTCATTTAATTGCCTAAAATGGTCTTTCCTTGGAGTGTTTTATTTGAAATGCAAAAGAGCGAGTTTATTGACATGAATTAGGTTTAATTGATGAAGAAAGTATGCCTCCAGTATTACTTTTTTCAGGTTTTGTACACTATGAGCTACTACTCTGTCCCATAATAAGACATTTTTGCAAGCTGCTTGAGCATGCAAAATGTTCTATTTTATTGGTCGGAGGAGTACATTTCGATACACTAAATCCTGTCATGTGCACGTACCTATAAACTTGATTTTTTATTGGTAATTGATGAATATGAAATGATAAGTCTATTCTTTGTTTCTGACAATTAAAATGATGTATACCTTTCTATGTTTGGATGATAAATGTCAAATTTATAGGACAAAACTTTTAACTCGCTGTCGGGGGAACCTGTCCTCCCACGAGCACCTATGGGACCGGAGCCCCTTCTACGTTGCGGTAAGGGAGCGGAGGGAGCACGGAGAGCAGATCGAGGGGCGCACGCGGGCAGTTTTACCCAGGTTCGGGCCGCGCGGACGCGTAAAACCCTACTCCTGCTTAGGTTGTATTGAGTTTTTGGAGCTCGGGAGCTTGAAGATCTACAGTACTAGCTACACCGAGCGAGAGAGTTGTCTAGGTTTCGAACCTCTGGAACCTCCTCTACGTTGTGCATGGGCCTCCTTTTATAGCTTAAAAGGGTCACCGACAGGTGTCAACGTAGAGGAGGGTAAAAGTGTAAATTTGGTGGTAGTTGTAACAGTGCATGAACAGTATATGAACAGTGGTCTTCACCTAACTTTGACAGTGGGGGACAAGGGCATTAAATGCCCGTCGCCGTCGCTCCAAAAGCGTCTGTCCATGCTTCTCCGTTCGCCACGGCGGTAGCCTCGTCACCGTGGCTTGCCACCGTGTGCCCCAGGCTGCACAGTCGTCTGCCACGCATCCCTGGAAGGGCCCCGGGGCGACGCGTGGGCAGATGAGCTGGAGTGCGGGCACACAGCGTTGGTTTCCCCGGCAAGGTGATCTTTCCGGGCCCGGAAGCTTGTCGCTCTCCCGGTCCTGCCGGGGCGCATGATGCGTCGAGACATCTTTTGAGGTTTGTGTTCCTTGGCCTTCCCGGCAAGCTCCTCTTGCCAGGGTCTTGTGCTAAAGTGATAACCTTGGGCCTGGTGCGGCCTTCCCGGCAAGCTCCTCTTGCCGGGGCCTTGATCTTCTGACTTGTATACTTTGTTCTTGAATGGCTTCATAGGGACCAGAAAGGTTCTTGGCGAGCACGTGGTAAGCCCTGCCACAGGAAGCTGCTACTGCCCGTGCACAAGTTGGGGTACTAAGGTACCCCTATCTTAGTACACCGACAGGAGCCCCCGGGCCTGGGCCACACACGGTGCCGAGCGCTGTTGGGCCAGGCCCAAGACAGTGCACGGGCACACGCGGCCCACGGCAAGCCGTATCCCCTTCCGTATCCGCCGCATCCCTCCCTAACGGCATGCGTCGATCGCGGCGTCGTGGGAGAGATCGTGGCCTGTTCTTTAATGGGAAATGCGGAACGTCCCCCACTTCCCCCTTAAAAGAAGAGGAAGCAGGGGTAGTTCCCCTCCATCGTCTTCATTGCGTCTTGATTCTCCAGAAACCCCCGTCGCCCTCCGCCTCCCAAAGGTCGACAGAGAGCCAAGCCCCTCCCTTCCTCCGCTGTCTTCCGCATCCGCGGCACCGTCGACCTCCTCGCCTCTTTCCTCGCCGCCCCCGCCATGGCTCCGAAGAGCGACAAGGCGAAGAGTGACAAGGCCAAGAAGGAGAAGTCCGAGCAGGCGGCGAAGCTGGCAGCCCTGCGGAAGAAGTGCGTGGTCTTCGCGCCGAGGCTTGGCGCGAGGGAGCTGCGGGACAAATACTATTTGTTCTGGGCGAGGGAGACTAAAGCTCATCCCCGCACCAGAGTCCTCCCCGCCGTCGTCGTTGACATGTTCCCCAGCGGGTACTTTTTCTTTGCCGCATTCTTCCATTGTGGTCTGTGCCCTCCGTACTCGGAGTTCTTTTGTGATGTAATGAATACATATGGCCTCCAGCTCCTAGATTTCACCCCCAACGCCATCCTTACGATGGCCGTTTTCGCACATCTGTGCGAAAACTATGTTGGGGTTCGTCCAAATGTAGCCCTTTTCCGCCACTTCTTCATGCCTAGAGTAGAGTCTGGTGCTCCCCTCTCTGGAGGCATCTCCTGGATCTTCAGGCTGAATAAGAAGGACTCGTACCTGAAGGGAGAGCTCCGCGGCAAGTGGGAGGAGTGGAGAGCCGATTGGTGCTGGGTGCTGGGTGCTGGAAGCTAATCCTGAGCCCTTTACCTCGCCGCGCACGACTGCCATAGTGCGCGGTAGGGACTGGAGTGAATTGGCCCCGGAGGACAGCAAGCTTCAGATCGCCCTCATTAGGATCATTCGTCTCCGGGTCGCCAATCTAACTGTTGGAGAAGTCGGAGCAGATTTCCTCCGCCGCCGCATCGCCCCTTTACAAGAAAGGAAGAGGCCTGCCTGGGAATTTGGCAACGCGGCGGACATCATGAGGCTGCGCCCTGGATTGAACTACAACTTTACTGTCTTGGAGTTGAGGGGGATGGTCCTTCAGCTCTTCAAGCATGACCCTGCCCACCCGGAGTGGTTCGGACCTTCCCGGGGAGTGGTGCCGCTGTGCAACAGCACTGCCCGCGATTCCATACGCGCGATAATGCCCGAGTGCGACTCCCATGGCGTCGTCCCCACTTGGCTGGAGCCTCCACCGGAGACCGTGCTGACCTTCTTCGACAACTTGGTCGAGAAGCCCCGCAACGCCGAGGAGAATAAGGGCCTGACCCGGGATACTACTGACCGAGATGTAGCTTACATCGCCACCAGGATGGAGGAGGCCGCCGCAGCTGCGGCTGCGGGCGAATTTGGATACACTGTGGACGAGGCACAGGCCACGGACGCAGTGAGTCAAGCAGAGGAGGCGGAAATCCTCAAGCTGCTGAAGATTGCGCCCGAGGAGTTTGCTGGGGAGCCCTCCGTGAAGCTTGCCGGGACGAGTGAGGTTGCCGGGGGGAGCGAGGCCGCCGGGCATGGCACTGAGTCCAGCGGGCCTGCCGAGGAGGAGGAGGACGCCGAGGCTGGAGATTCCGATGAAGACTCTGGTGGATCTCTGAATCTTGACGACGATGCCTCCTCGTCCTCGGAGAACTCTCCGCCTCCGCCAAGCCCTTCGCAGCAACCGAAGAAGCGCCTCCGCAAGGCAACTGAGACGGCGAGGCCACAGGCGCCTCGACAGCAGCCGAAGCGCCGTGCGACGCGTGCCACCAAGACGAGCGAGGCCGTCAAGGGGGCACCCCGTGCTCGAGCGCCAAGCGGAGGAGGATCTTCCCGGAGCGGAATGGGTGCTCCTTCTGCCCCTCGGTCCTCGGCGACGATGGGGGCCGGGTCTTCACAGCCCACAGCCCCGGAGCCCGCCAAGCGACCGAGGGAGCCTTCTCCTCCAGCTCCTCGCGCAGGAGCACACCAGGCAGAGTTTGACTTCTCCGCCCTCAGCTCCGACGAAGAGGAAGAGGAGTAAGTACTTGCAATTCTTTTAGTTTCTTCGATTTTGTCTTGATTTTCCTTGCTTGGTTCTGATCTTGCTTTTGTTTTGCTTTGCAGGACCTTGACCCAGCGGATGGCGAAGAGGGCCAAGATCCCTGTGGTCACCATTGAGGACGACGAGCCCGTCGCGGCGACAAGCGACGCGCCGGCGACGAGCTTGCCGGATCAGCCTGCTGCTCCGAGGAGCAGCCCCCAGCGTAAGTCTGGTATTTATCTTTCTGCTTGACGGGTGTGCTTGAGGTTTATCATTTTGGTTGATGTCCTGTTGTCTTGTGGAGAAGTGGAGCCGCAGCCGCAGGAGCACCAGGAGGTCGCCCCCGACGAGCCACTTGCTCCACCCTCCCCGCCAAGGATGAACTCCCCGGCAAGGGAGAACGCTCCGCCAAGGACGGGCACTCCGCCAAGGGCGAGTACCCCGCCCAGGGTGAGCAGCCCGACAAGGGTGAGCAGCCCGCCAAGGGAGGGCGCAGGCGGCCCTCCGCCGGCAGGGGCCACTACTCCGCCGCCAAGGGAGAATTCCCCGGCGAGGGACCCCGTCGTCGAGGAAGTCCGCGAAGGTAAACTTTGCAACTTCTTCTTCTTGGATTCGTCTTTTTGGATATTTGCTTGATTCTTTCTTTTCTTCTTCTTCTGCTAGATCCTCCTGCACCGGAGCGGATGGAGACGGAGGCCACCGCTGAGGAGGAGGTGCACGGCGACGGCGGCAACGCCACTGCCACCGAGGGAATGGCTGGAGCCGACGAGCCTGCCGCTGAAGAGACCGCCCCGACCACAGACGCCGCGGCTGGGGAAGGGACCGGCGACCGCACTGCTGGCCCGGAGGCCGCAGGAGCGCCGGACGCTGCACCGGCCGCCGACCCTTCCGCCTCCGCGGCTAGGCAGGGCGTCTACCTGGAGGCCGCCAACGGGGTTTTCATACAAGTCCCGTGGGCATCCTCGTCTCGAGCACCCGCGGAGGGAGAGACTTTTGACGGAGAGGTCCTCGCCTCCGCCGGATTGAAGGTTGTTGAAGCGCCCGGCAGCAGCGACGAGCCCGAAGAGGAGAGACTTCTTCGTCGGCTCCTGGCCTTGTACCGGGCCAGGCAGGCGAAGTTGGAGTCTCGGGAGGCTCTCGCCGCCAAGGCTGGAGCTGATCTGGAGAAGCGCGCCGCGGAGCTTCGCGCCGCCAACCAGGCGGCCCTCCGCAACTTGGCGGAGGAGCGTGAAGAGCTTGCCGGGGCGCAGCAAGCCTTCCTCCTTAAAAAAGCTGAGGCCGAGGAGCAGCAACGATTGGCCGTCGAGGAGCTGTCTCGGCGGGAAGGGGTACTCAACCAGCGGAAGGTCGACCTCGATGGCCACGAGGACGACCTCGTCGCCCGGGAGCAGGCCATTGGCGGGGCTCTGAAGGAGGCGAGGAACGCCGCAGCCGCCGCAGAGACCGCCAAGAAAGACCTGGAGGCCAAGGTGGAGCAGCTGGAGTTGTTCCTGAAGGCGAGCGAAGACAGGGTCACCGCGCTCAACGTGGAGCGGGAGAAAGATGCCCACACCAACTCTGAGCTGCAGGTACGTCTCTCCGAGAAGGGCACAGAGCTCACTGACGCCAGGAACTCCATCGCTGACTTAGAGCTGAAGGTTTCCACCTTGACTGACTCGCTCGACGCCGCCCGGGACCGCGAGACGAAGCTGAAGGACGAACTCCGCAAGGAAAGGGCCTTGGTGGAGAGCGCCGCCGTCTCGGCGAACAACTTCAACCAGGCAGTGGAGCAGTGGACTGATGAGCTGGTCACCTCCGCTGCCAATATTGACGTGGAGATGATGGCGCTGAGGGCGGAGCATCTCGTGTACTCCCCGGACGAGAGTCTCCCCCACAGCGCCAAGTTGAGTCTGTTCTTCAGGGGAATTGCGCCGGCGCTTGCGCGGCTGCGGGAGAAGATCCCCGTGCAGCTGGCCGATGAGGCGCGTCGGCTCTGCATGGGCACCATGGAGCGGGTCTTGTCGAAGATCGTGTACCGCAACCTCGGCATCAACCTCGTCAATGTCCTCCGCACCTTGCCGCCCGAAGCTGATCAGGAGACGTTGAAGGCGCAGGTTGCCCACATCGTCGCCAAGGTGGGCAAGATCACGAGGCGTGAGGGCGACCGCGTAGATTAGATTCCTTTCTTTCTGCTTCCTTTGCCGCTGCCAATTAAGTCATAGGTAGTAGTTGATTAGAACAGCGGCAAGCTATCTTTGTAATATACACTTTTATTTCAGGTAATCAATGCAGTGTTATCTCCCTTGCTTTTGGTCCTTCACTTTGTATGCTTTTTACCCTACGCTTTTAGGGAACTTGCCGGCAAGGGGCCCTTGCCGCGAGCGCCGAGTGCTGGACTCTTAGCAGCCTGCTGGCAATACCTTCGCCGGCAAGAAACCTTGCCGTAGCTAGTCGCAACACACTTAGATTGCTGAGCGAACTCGAAAACGAAGTAAGGGCGCGACACTTGTCGTAGCTCACTTAAGTCGTTGAGCGTGCTCGAAACAAAGTAAGGGTGCGGCTAGCCACGGGTAGGTTCCTCCGCGCACAGGTTTTCCATACAAAGTGTGGTTGTTCAAGGAAGACAACTAAAAAATTTGAAAAATTTGAATTACTCAAACTTTGGTAACTTAGCTTTCATAGATTGTTTGCTCCCCGACAAGGCTTCTCTTTCTTGAACAGTACTTGGTTCATGCCTCCATCTCCTTCCCCCCGGCAAACTTGTGCGCGAGGAATACTCCTTCTGCTTAAGAGGGAAAGAAAAAGAGGAGGAAAAACAAGTATGGCTTGCTAGTGCTTACCGGGGATGTGCATTGCACAAGGTGTCAAACGATGCATGCAATTAACAAAGAAAAGTATGGAAATGACAAATAGTGCGAAGCACAAAAGCTTTACTGATGCACGGGATCTGCGCCCGGCTTTGTACAAAGGTTTACATGCAACAGCGGCAAGACTTGTACAAAAGGTGGTTGCCGGAGCGGATCACGGCAACCGCGCCTTATGGGTGAAACTTGCGAAGATGCTCTATGTTCCAGGAGTTGCTCACCGGTAAGCCTTCTTCGGTCTCAAGGCGGACAGCGCCGGGCCTTGTGACTTGTCTCACCCGATAAGGGCCTTCCCACTTCGGCGTCAACTTGTTGGAATTCTTGGCGGACTGAACACGCCGAAGAACAAGGTCGCCTTCCTCGAGACTCCTGGCCTTGACCTTGCGGCTATGATAGCGATGCAAGGCTTGCTGGTATCGAGCAGCTCGTACAGCAGCCTGGAGACGTTCCTCCTCAAGGAGCAATGCATCATCTTGCCGCAGTTGCTCTTACTCGAGCTCATCATAAGCGAGCACTCGAGGAGATCCGTATACGAGTTCCGTGGGGAGAACTGCCTCTGCTCCATAGACAAGAGCAAAGGGTGTCTGTCCGGTGGCTCGATTTGGTGTCGTCCTGATTGACCAAAGAGCCGCCGGCAACTCCTCTATCCAGTTTCTTCTGCACTTGTGCAGCCTGTCGAAGGTTCTTGTCTTGAGTCCGCGCAGCACTTCAGCATTGGCCCTCTCCGCTTGACCATTGCTCCTCGGGTGAGCAACAGAAGCGAAGCAGACCTTGGCGCCAAGGTCTTGGACGTACTGCATGAAGGTGCGACTTGTAAACTGCGTGCCGTTGTCGGTGATGATCCTGTTAGGGATTCCGAAACGGCAAACAATCGATCTGAAGAACCTGACTGCTGACTGTGCTGTCACCTTTCTCACTGGTTCCACTTCTGGCCACTTTGTGAACTTGTCGATTGCTACGTACAAGTACTCAAAGCCCCCGACTGCGCGGGGAAAGGGGCCGAGGATGTCGAGCCCCCAGACCGAGAATGGCCAGGACAAAGGAATCGTCTGGAGAGCTTGAGCTGGCTGGTGAATTTGCTTGGCATGGAACTGGCACGCTTCACACTTGGTTACTTGTGCAGTTGCATCTTGGAGGGCTTCTGGCCAAAAGAACCCTTGCCGGAATGCCTTCCCGGCAAGTGCCCTTGCGCCAATGTGGTGGCCACATATGCCTCCATGTATCTCTGCCAACAGCTTCTGTCCATCTTCCCTGGAAATGCACTTCAACCTGACACCATTGAGTCTTCTTCTGTACAGTTCATTGCCAACGAACTGGTACATACTTGACTGGCTGGTTATTTTCTCTATCTCTTCTGGCTCGTCGGGAAGTTCTCCAGTTTGCAGAAAATGGACGATTTGTTGTGCCCATGCTGGAGCCTGAGGCTCAACAACAAGGACTAAAGGCATGAGGGCTGCTGCGGGAACCTCAGCTTCTACGACAAGAACCTGCGGCTCCGCCGGAGCTGATGGTCCCCCGGCAAGCCTGCCGGGGCAAGGCTTGTCGGGAACGTTTGCTTCAACTGTACAGACCCTTGGATCCACAGGAGCAAACTGTTCCTCAGCATCTTGGCTGTTGATCCTGGGGACCTTGGCGGCGGCTTCTGGAAGATCCGTCGGCAAGTAGTCGCCGGAGACCAATTTCCTCTTCTTGTTTTGCCCAACTGATGGTGTAATGGATGGCTGAGTTAACTTGAGCATGAAGGTCCCTGGTTCCACAGGTAACTTCATTGCAGCACACTTTGAGAGGCCATCTGCAATATCATTCTGAGCTCTTGGGACGTGCTCCATTTGCAGACCCTCAAAGTGTTCTTCAAGCTTCCTCACTTCATCAACATAAGCTTCCATCAAAGGGCTCTGGTAACTCTTATTCACTTGTCGGACCAGCAACTGTGAATCTCCCCGCACAATCAACTTCTTGATCCCAAGCTCGGCCGCAATTCTGAGGCCGGCAAGCAAACCTTCATACTCAGCAGTATTGTTTGTTGCTTGCTCCTTGGGAAAGTGCATCTGGACAACATACTTGAGGTGCTCTCCGGTGGGCGCTATGAGTACCACGCCGGCACCGGCGCCTTGCAGCGAGAAAGCACCATCAAAGTACATCATCCATTCGTTGCTCGCTTCTTGGACGGGGACGCTTGTCTCTGGGACTTCTTCATCTGGCGTTGGGGTCCATTCTGCTATGAATTCTGCCAAAGCTCTGCTCTGTATGGTTGAAGTACTCTCAAACTTGAGACCAAAGCTTGACAGCTCCAGTGCCCACTCGACGATCCTGCCTATTGCTTCGGGATTCTGCAATATCCTCTTCAACGGAAAGCGAGTGACCACCGTTATCTCGTGTGCTTAGAAGTAATGGCGCAGCTTCCTTGAGGCCATGAGGAGGCCAAAAAGCAACTTCTGCACCCCAGAGTATCTTGATCTATCCCCCTGCAAAAGGGAACTCACAAAATACACTGGGCACTGTACCATCTTCCTTCGCACTTCTCCTTGCTCCTGCGCAGACTTGTCCTTGTCGGGGCCAGAGCTTGTCGGGGAAGCCCCCTGCTTGTCGCTGGATTCGCTTGCCGGGGATGCTGGTTCCTCATCCGCCTCCCTCTCCGCTACCAACGCAGCACTAACCACTTGATTGGTTGCCGCTAGGTACAGCAGCAACTTCTCTTGTGGTCTAGGTGCGACAAGTATCGGAGTGGAGGACAGGTATCCTTTCAAGTCTTGCAGTGCTGCCTCCGCTTCTGGAGTCCATTTCATGGGACCTGCCTTTTTCAAAATTTTGAAGAAAGGCAGGGCGCGCTCTGCAGACTTTGAAATGAATCTGCTGAGGGCAGCCACACAACCAGCAAGTCTTCTTACGTCCTTGACGCGCTTCGGGGCTTCAATCTGCTCGATGGCTTTTATCTTGTTGGGATTGGCTTCAATCCCCCTCTGGGACACAAAGAACCCGAGAAGCTTGCCGGAGGGAACTCCGAAGACGCACTTCTCAGGGTTCAGCTTGAGCTGGATCTTGCGCAGATTCTCAAAGGTTTCCTCTAAGTCCTGGATCAGGGTATCCTTGCTCTTGCTCTTGACCACTATATCATCCATGTAGGCTTCTACATTTCTGTGTATCTGTGGCTCAAAAGCAGTGTGCACCACCCTTGCAAATGTCGAGCCTGCATTCTTCAATCCAAAGGGCATGCGTATGAAGCAATATGTGCCACATGGAGTAATGAATGCAGTCTTCTCTTCATCTTCCTTGGCCATGAATATCTGGTGGTAACCTGAGTATGCATCAAGGAAGGAAAGCAGCTCACATCCGGCGGTGGAGTCAACAATCTGGTCAATACGCGGCAAGGGAAATGGATCCTTGGGACATGCTTTATTCACATCAGTGAAGTCTATACAAAGTCTCCACTTCCCGTTGGCCTTGCGCACAACAACCGGATTGGCCAACCACGTAGGATGGATTACGCCTCTAACCAGGCCTGCTGCTTCTAACTTCTTTATCTCTTCAGCTATGAACTCTTGGCGTTCCACGGCTTGCTTTCTGACCTTCAGCTTGACGGGCCGCGCATGAGGACAAACA
Organism: Secale cereale; assembly: GCA_902687465.1. Classification (NCBI taxonomy): domain Eukaryota; kingdom Viridiplantae; phylum Streptophyta; class Magnoliopsida; order Poales; family Poaceae; genus Secale; species Secale cereale. The sequence goes on from LR738710.1 coordinate 312,377,704, forward strand.
ACAAGCTTGTGTTCAATTACCTTCCTGGGAACGCCGGGGATGTCAGACGGTTGCCATGCAAACACGTCGACATTCGCCCGCAGGAAGGCAACGAGCGCGCTTTCCTATTTGTGGTCGAGTGTAGCACTGATGGTGAAGGTACCACCAGTGCCGTCCTCCTTGGCGGACACCTTCTTGGTTGCCAGTGGAGCTGCCATTCCTTTCTTACACTTGCCGGTGGAGCTCGATGGTGCGTCCTCGACGGCAGCGCAGCACTCCGAAGAGGTGCGTTTGCCGGAGTGGGCTCCAGAGCTCTTGCCGGACTTGGTCTTGGTCTTCCCCCCGGGAGCTTCAGCGGCAAGTGTGTTGCTCTCTGCTGCGGCTGCTGCATCCCGGTAGATCTTGTCGGCGCAGATAAGCGCGTCCTTCTTGTCGCCAGGGACAGAGATGACGCTTATCGGCCCCGGCATCTTGAGTACGTTGTATGCATAGTGGGAAGCTGCCATGAACTTGGCGAGGGCAGGACGGCCAAGTATCCCATTGTATGGTAATGGGATATCGGCAACATCAAATGTGATCCTCTCCGTCCTGAAGTTGAGTTCCCCGCCAAAGGTCACTGGCAACGTAATCTTCCCCTTCGGCTTGCTCCTTCCCGGGTTGATCCCTTGGAACGACCCGGTTTCTTCGAGCTCGCCGTCTGGGATCTGTAGCTTCTTGATCACAGCTGAGGAGATCAAGTTCAGGCCGGCCCCGCCGTCAACCAACATCTTGGTGACCTTGAGGTTGCGGATAGTTGGTGAGACCAACATCGGCAAGCACCCGACCGCAGTGGTGCGGTCAGGGTGGTCCTCAAGGTCAAAGATGATGGGCGTGCCGGACCACTTCAGCAGCCTACGCGACTCGACGGGCGGCTCAGCTGCATTCACTTCTCGCACCCACTGCTTGAGCTGGCGGTGGGAAGTGTGCAGAGAGGCACCTCCGTCGACACACAGAACCTCTGTGGCCTTCTGGAACTCCTGCTCGCTGTTGTCTCCTTCTTCCATGTCATCATCGTCGTCTTCATCCTCATCCTTGTCGCGGCCCCGGGGAGGTCTGTCACCTTGCCGCTGCTTCGCCTTGCCGCGGCGTCCTCCCCGGCCATTGAACGGCCGCTTCTTGCTGGGTTCTCCTCCGCCTCCTTGGGCCTTCTCCTTGTCATGTCGCTCGTATTCAGCCTTCTGCTGCTCTATGAGGTACTCGACTCTTTTGCAGTTCTGGAGATCGTGGCCTTTGGTGCGGTGGATCTTGCAGTACTGCTTGTCGGAGCCGTCCTGCTTGTCGGCTGCCGCTACAGGGGCGGGCTCCTTCCGGAACCGCCAGCCTGTGCCTTCTTGGCGGGAGCCTCCTTGCCGGACTGCTCGACAACCAGCACCTCCTTGCTCTTCTTCTTTCTGTTATTCCGCCGCCGGTTCTTCCTTGCCGGGGCGGCATCCTCGCTGTCGCTTCCTCCTGCGCCAGTATCCTCTCCGGGGAGTCTCCTCCCCTCTTCAGCGCGCGCGCACTTGTCAGCCAGAGCGTAGAGCTCGCTGACATCCCGGATCTTGGTCATGGCCATCTCCTCCCTCATCCGGCGGTTACGCATGTTCTGGTGAAACGCGCTGATAACCGCGGCGGGGTGGACGTCGGGAATGTTGTGCTGGAAGCGGCTGAATCTTTGGATGTATTTGCGCAGGGATTCTCCCTCCGTCTGGGCGAGGATGTGGAGATCGCTCTCCTGGCCGTGGGGTTTGTGGCCGCCCGTGAAGGCGCCAACAAACTGGTGGCACAGATCCGCCCATGAAGAGATGGAGTTCTCCGGCAAGTGCATAAGCCAAGACCGGACGTTTGGCTTAAGCACTAGCGGGAAGTAGTTGGCTAGGATCTTCTCGTCGCGTCCCCCGGCAACCTGCACCGCGATGGTGTAGATGCTGAGGAACTCCGAGGGGTGTGTTTTGCCGTCGTACTTCTCGGGTACGTCGGGCTTGAAATTCTTCATGCTGGGCCACTGGACTTGCCGCAGCTCACGGGTGAACGCAGGGCAGCCTGCCGCGTACGGCAAGTCACCTGGTTCACCGGGCGCGTGCGCGTCGACAGCGGTCCCAGCGCGCTGATCTGACTGTCTTCGGGCTTCTCGTCGACGCTCGATGCGAGTCCGAGCGTCCTCTTGCCGCCTGTCGTCGAGGACTTGGCGCTGATCGCGGCGAGCCCGCGGATCCGACGACGTCGTAGAGTCATCGTCGACGTTGATCCGGCGGGGTGGCGATTTCTGCTTCCGCGGCGGGGAGTGCACGGTGGTTGCACCCCCGGCGGTCTTGTCTCCATCGGCCTTCGTCTGGTCGACTTGCCGCGGCCGCGATGTTGCCGGCTGCTGCGGCGTGTCGTTGTTGGCGAAGGCGATGAGGCTCTGGATCGTCGCCCTCCAGTCTTCGGCCTTGTCTGCCGCTGGAGGGAAGTCGAGGAGCAGCTGGGCCCTGGCCAGGGCTTCTGCTGGAGAGGAGGGAAACGGTGGCGAACGGTGCGAGGAGCGGGACACGCTCGGACTTCTAACCGCGTTAGAAGGAGCATGTTCCCGCCCCGGCGACCGCGCCTTGCTCGTACCAGCGCGCTGGCCTTGAGCATCCCGCGATCCTCCGGCTTGACCACCCCCCAGCAAGCGTATGGTACCTCCCGTACCACGCCGCTGCTGGTCTTGCACCTCCTAGGAGGGACGTGGGGCGTGTACCGACACCGAGGCTTTGGAATTCGCCCGATCGTCCGTCTTGTCCTTGGACTTGGTGGCGCCGTGAGTTTCCTCGCCAGCGACCACCCTTCCGCCGGCGTCTCCTCCACCAACCGTTGGTTCTGGTGGCGGCGGAATCGACGCCGACGGGCCTCCGACCTCCGAAGCCTTCTTCTTCGGAGGCATGTCGTTGTAGCTGATGAAGTTGATGAAGCTGGGGAAGTTGATGAAGAATGCGCCCGCGTGAGCGCCGGATCAGGTTCGCACAACCTCGACGCCCCCTACCTGGCGGGCCAAAGATGTCGGGGGAAACTGTCCTCCCACGAGCACCTATGGGACCGGAGCCCCTTCTACGTTGCGGTAAGGGAGCGGAGGGAGCACGGAGAGCAGATCGAGGGGCGCACGCGGGCAGTTTTACCTAGGTTCGGGCCGCGCGGACGCGTAAAACCCTACTCCTGCTTAGGTTGTATTGAGTTTTTGGAGCTCGGGAGCTTGAAGATCTACAGTACTAGCTACACCGAGCGAGAGAGTTGTCTAGGTTTCAAACCTCTGGAACCTCCTCTACGTTGTGCATGGGCCTCCTTTTATAGCTTAAAAGGGTCACCGACAGGTGTCAACGTAGAGGAGGGTAAAAGTGTAAATTTGGTGGTAGTTGTAACAGTGCATGAACAGTATATGAACAGTGGTCTTCACCTAACTTTGACAGTGGGGGACAAGGGCATTAAATGCCCGTCGCCGTCGCTCCAAAAGCGTCCGTCCATGCTTCTCCGTTCGCCACGGCGGTAGCCTCGTCACCGTGGCTTGCCACCGTGTGCCCGAGGCTGCACATCCGTCTGCCACGCGTCCCTGGAAGGGCCCCAGGGCGACGCGTGGGCAGATGAGCTGGAGCGCGGGCACACAGCGTAGGTTTCCCCGGCAAGCACCTTGCCGGGGTCGTGATCTTGCCGGGCCCGGAAGCTTGTCGCTCTCCGGGTCCTGCCGGGGCGCATGATGCGCCGAGACATCTTTTGAGGTATGTGTTCCTTGGCCTTCCCGGCAAGCTCCTCTTGCCAGGGTCTTGTGCTAAAGTGATAACCTTGGGCCTGGTACGGCCTTCCCGTCAAGCTCCTCTTGCCGGGGCCTTGATCTTCTGACTTGTATACTTTGTTCTTGAATGGCTTCATAGGGACCAGAAAGGTTCTTGGCGAGCACGTGGTAAGCCCTGCCACAGGAAGCTGCTACTGCCCGTGCACAAGTTGGGGTACTAAGGTACCCCTATCTTAGTACACCGACACTCGCAATTAGTCTGATCATTTTTATGTGTGTTGCCCACATTTTCATGGTACCTTAATATATTAATATTATTATTCTACTTTCATTTCGTACCTGATTGTTATTACTTACTATAATTTCTTGTATGTGTTTTGGATTCTATGCAGGTTTGGCAGTCAGCCCGTGTTACAAGAGATTGAAGTCTTTTAGCAGGAATTACTTGGTCCAAATAGCTATCTAGAATGGAAGCATCTATGGCCTTTGAGATTAAATCAACTAGTAGTTCATTTTTTCACCAAAGTCATGTTACTCAAAATTTGAAAATATATGCTTATAATGTCTTTTAGATATGTCTAATGTTTCGGTATTAAGCTTAGTTTGGTGCTTTGAAATCAGACTGGACTATTGGAAGTTTGTATTGTCATGTGAACAAATGCTAATTGTTGAATGAATATAAAATTTGGGTGTCTTATGTATATTATGTTGGATCGTATATTACGCTGGATCAAATAAACGGGTTGGACTAAAAAAGAGGCTAATGGGTTGGACTAAAAAAAGTGATAGCCTAATGGGCATCACTGAAAAAACAAGTTGATGGGTTGGATCAGACGAAATTGGTGGGCCAAAACAATAATTGGGCTGGTGTAATGCCCAGTATGTGACTATACCTCCCACGTGTCGAGGCACGACTTAAAGGTATAATCACATACTAGAATGATTTCAAGTATGGTATCTTTGCACAACTCATGTAAAAGAGGGGACGAAAATGTAAAAGAGTAGTTGGCTTACACTCTCCACGTCACACAATGTAATACATTAACATGCATCATCCAATAACACCAGAGTCCGACTATGGACGAAGATCCAAATGAAAGATACCATGAATAAAGCAACACAAGGTCCCGATGATCCTTGTAAGAGCCCTACTGATCCTCTGGGTAAGACACATAGTATCGTCCACGCTCTTCATCGAACTCCGAATACAACTCTAAACCACCACCTATGTAGTTCTCAACAGTACCTGCATCTGGTGTTGTGTAGAATCTGTGAGCCATGGAGGGCTCAGCAATACCGTTCCCGGGTAGCAATACTATCAAAGCCTTAGGTGTGGAAAAAGGCTTAAAACAAGGTTGCAGCAGCACTAGCACTAACTTATGGGTTTAGAGCGAGGAGAGAAACAAGTGCCAACGATCGTCAAAGTGATCACGAAGTGATCCTAACTACTCACGTCAATCATAACCCCACCGTGTTCACTTCCCGAACCCCTTCGGAAAGCGACCGTCACGGTTACTCACGCTGGAGTGTATTAAGAACATAGTGTCAAGTTTTCTACATCCGGATATTAACAAATTCTCATCTGCCACATAATCGCGGGCACGACTTTGGAAAGATCAAACCCTGCAGGGGTGTCCCAACTTAGCCCATCACAAGCTCATGATCTGTGGAGTCGCAACTCCAAGGAGGGAAGACCCGAGTATTCTCGGAATCCCGTGCTCAAGATATTCCGACAAAGGTAAAACTAATCGAGCAAGACCTCCCGGCGTGCCGACACCCTGATAGTAGCCGCGCGTATCTCGTCTCAGGCCACGACCGGATGGGACATCCTACAGGTTTTTACCAGCCCTTGAGTTTCCTCAAGGTGGCCCTGCAGCCTGCCCAGTTTGGACCAACACTCATGTGGAGCACTGGCCCAGGGTTGTTAATTAAGAACTCGGGTTTGCAACGCCCTTATGCAAGTTTTAGTTATTAGGCAAATGTAAAATCAATGTTGGGCCTTGCTGGAAAAGCTTTAGCGCTAAGCGGGTAATCAAGGGGGCCCACAAATCCCAACCGTGTTAGGGACGCAAACTCAAGGAACATAACACCGGTTTAAACAGTTCCTAGGGTGGCATGAGTGGAACAAAACATCAAGCAAGAGGCTTAGCCTTCCACCCATTACCAATATATAGATGATTTAGCTTAACAGATTGTATATTGTGATATCCCAAGAATAACTTCAACATGAAGCAAGAATCTTCAAATCTTCTCCTGCTACTAACAACGCTATAAGAGGGGCTGAGCGAAGCTTACGTAGCCAAACAACGGTTTGCTAGGTTGGGTGGTTAGAGAATTTCATGGCAACAATAGGAGGCTGACAAACAAACATAGGCATCGAGGCAATAAGCTAAAGAGCGAGACATCTAGCATAGGCAAAGATAGTAGTGATATTTGGGTAAGGTCATCTTGCATGTTGATTCCTCGGAGGGAACGTAACCTTGCTCCTCACACTCAACCTCGGTAGAAACCTCGTACTCCGTATCGTCACCGGGCTCTAACCAAACACAACAATGCAACAACGGAACAAAATCAATCACAATGCAATGCTCAGGCACATGATGCATGAACATGATGAACAAGGACAAAAGTAGAAATGATGCATGGCCTAGGGTCACAAGAGTGCAACATCATCATATTCAAACAAGATCACTCACATGAAAGAAAAACAATCAAAGACAACTACCAAGTTTATGTAGTTCGTTCAAACAAGCACCCAACAAGTTTAAAGGGGTTGGTTAACATGGCAAAAGTGCAACTAACATGACAGCAACATGATAGCACATTAAAATGGGCTGGAAAAAAATAACAACAATATCCAGAAACTCCCATATTAATTTATTTGCATTTGGAACAGATTTGAAAAAACTTCTGTGATAGAGTTTCAAACATGCTAAACAACAGCACCAAGATATTCTACACATTTTTCTACCCCAAATGCATATAAAGTTTGTTAAATTTGGAGTTGTAGATATTTAGTTATGATTTTTACAAGTTTAAGCATATTTAAAACAAGTTTAAATTCAAACATCATTTTAAATATTTTACATGGCAACAAATAGCATTTTATAATCTACATAAAAAAACTGAGCACGTTTCATTTATGAGATATTTCCAATGGATGCATGGATCTTTAGTTATGCACAAAACAAAATATGGCATTTCAATAAATAAGAATGCATTGAAAAAAGGATAAAAACTATAGAGCAGAAAAAAAGAAAAGAAAAACATGCTTGTGCCCGGAGCACCACTGTGCAGCGGCCCAGGCCTGGAATCGGCCCCAAAGTGGCAGAGCACAAAAGAAACAAAAAAACGGGGGTGCCTGGGACTCAAACCCACGATCTCCTGGTTAAGAGAGAGAGCAACGAACCACTAGTCTATGCTGTTTAGCTGACAGAAGGAAGGCAGGGCACAAGTTAACATCTAAGCGCCTATACACAGAAACAAAACAAGGTAAAAATAAAATAAAAAGGGGGAGGGTTGACGGTGCCCACGGGGGATCGAACCCGGGTCTCCACCGTTGGAGGCGCAGCATGAATACCAGCTGGGCTAGGCGCGACTGTTGGTTAGAAAAGGGGCTCGGCTCCTTTTGAAGCTCTGAACAGGCGGGACTTCTTCTTCCTCACCGCACGGGGAAGATGGCGATGGCGCCGGCGAGCAACAACAGCATCTAGCGGAGCCACGGATCACCGGCGGGGGTGCAGAAGTGGTGTAAGAGCGCGTGTGCCTGGAGATACTACGAGCAGGGGTGTGTGTTTAGTAGCTCGTCTCGGGTACGGCGGCGGTAAGGCTGGGCGAGGCCGCCTGTCGGTGTACTAAAGTAGGGGTACCTTAGTATCCCGACTTTTGCACGGGCAGTAGCAGCGTCCCATGGCAGGGCTTGCCACGCGCTCGCCAAGGCCCACCATAGTTCCTTTTGAGCCATTCAAGAACAAAGTATTCAAGTTAAGAAACAAGACCCCGGCAAGAGGAGCTTGCCGGGAAGGCCGCTCCAGGCTCAAGACCACCCCTCTAGCGCAAGACCCTGCCAAGAGGAGCTTGTCAGGAAGACCATAGAATAGCATTTCAGAAGACTTGCCGTGGCGCATCACGCGCCCCGTCAAGGTCCGGGGAGCGACAAGCTTCCGGGCCCGGCAAGGTAGCAACCGCGGGAAGACGCTTGCCGCGGCAAGCTTCCACTGTGTGCCCGCGCTCCAGCTCATCCGGCCACGCTTCGCCCTGGGGCCTTTTCAGGGGCACGTGGCGGAAGGCTGTGTAGCCTGGGGGACACGGTGGCAGGCCACGATGACGAGACCTCCGTCGTGGCAAACGGAGACGCCCGGACGGACGCTTTTTACACTATTTGGGGCGACGGCGACGGGCATTCAATGCCCTTGTCCCCCACCGTCTAGGTTAGGTACAGAGCACTGTACATCCACTGTTACAACTACCACCATTTTTACACTTTTACCCTCACATACGTTGCCACCTGTCGGTGACCCCTTGAACTATAAAAGGAGGCCCATGCACAACGTAGGGGAGGTTCCAAAACTTGATCACTCCCACGCTCGGTGTAGCTGGTACTGCAGATCTTCTTGCTCCCGAGCCAAGAACTCAATAACAAAACCAAGGCAGGAGTAGGGTTTTACGCATCCGTGTGGCCCGAACCTGGGTAAACTGCTCGCGTGTGCACCTCGGTCCTCTCTTTGTGCTCCCTCCGCTCCCTTGCCGTACCGAAAAGGGGCTTCGGTCCCATAGGTGTTCGTGGGCGATCAGTTTCCCCGACATCTTTGGCGCGCCAGGTAGGGGGCGTCGAGGTGGTGCGAACCTGATCCGGCGTTCACGCGGGCACAATCTTCAGCAACTTCACCAACTTCGATAGTTTCCTCGACATGCCGCCGAAGAAGAAAGCTTCGGAGGTAGGAGGCCCGTCTGCGTCGATCCCACCACCACCAGAACCAACGGTTGGTGGGGTAGACGCTGGCGGAAGGACGAACGCCGGCGAGGAAACCCACGGCGCCGCCAAGTCCAAGGACAAGACGGACGACCGAGCTCACTCCAAGACCTCGGCGTCCGTGCACGCGCCACGCCCCTCTCAGGAGGTGCCGGACCAGCGACGGCGTGGTACGCAGGGTACCATCCGCTTGCTGGGCCAATGACAAGTTGGCGGGTCGCGGGACGCTCAAGGCCAACGTGCTGGCACGATCAAGGCGCGGTCGCCGGGGCGAGACCCTGCTCCTTCTAACGCTGTTAGAAGTCCGAGCATATCTCGCTCCTCACACCGCTCACCATCGCTCCCCTCCACTCCAGCAGAGGCTCTAGCTAGAGCTCAGCTGCTCCTCGACTTCCCTCCAGCGGCAGACAAGGCCGAAGACTGGAGGGCTACTATCCAAAGCCTCATCGCCTTCGCCAACAACGACACGCCGCAGCAGCCGGCGACGTCACGGCCGCGGCAAGTCAGCCAAGCGAAGGCTGATGGAGACAAGACCGCCGGGGGTGCAACTACCATGCACTCCCCGCCGCGGAAGCAGAAATCGCCGACTCGCCGAATCAACATCGACGACGACTCCACGGCATCGTCGGATCCGCGAGCTCGCCGCGACCAACGCCAAGTCCTCGAGGACAGGCGGCAAGAAGATGCTCGGACTCGCATCGAGCGTCAAAGAGAAGCGCGACGACAGTCCGACCAGCGCGCTGGGACCTCTGTTGACATGCACGCGCCTGGTGAACCAGACGACTTGCCGTACGCGGCAGGCTGCCCTGCGTTCACCCGTGAGTTGCGGCAAGTCCAGTGGCCCAGCATGAAAAACTTCAAGCCCGACGTACCCGAGAAGTACGACGGCAAGACCCATCCCTCGGAGTTCCTCAGTATCTACACCATTGCGGTGCAGGCTGCCGGGGACGGGATGAGAAGATATTAGCAAACTACTTCCCGCTTGTGCTCAAGCCCAATGTCAGATCTTGGCTCATGCACTTGCCGGAGAACTCCATCTCTTCATGGGCAGACCTGTGCCACCAGTTTGTCGGCGCCTTCACGGGCGGCCACAAGCCCCACGGCCAGGAGAGCGACCTTCACATTCTAGCCCAGGAGGAAGGAGAGTCCCTGCGGAAATACATCCAGAGATTCAGCCGCGTCCAGCACAACATCCCGGACGTCCACCCTGCCGCGGTTATTAGCGCGTTCCATCAGAACGTGCGTAACCGTCGGATGAGGGAGGAGATGGCGATGTGCAAGATACGAGACGTCAGTGAGCTTTACGCTCTGGCTGACAAGTGCGCACGCGCTGAAGAGGGGAGGAGACTCCCCGGAGAGGATGTTGGAGCAGGAGGAACGGACAGCGAGGATGCCGCCCCGGCAAGGAAAGGCCGGCGGCGGAACAATAAGAAGAAGAAGAACAAGGAAGTACTGGCCGTCGAGCAGTCTGGCAAGGAGGCTGGCGCCAAGAAGGCTCAGGCTGGTGGCTCCGGCAAGGAAGCCGCCCCTGTAGCAGCCGCCGACAAGCATGACGGCTCCGACAAGCAGTACTGCAAGATCCACCGTACCAAGGGCCACGATCTCCAGAACTGCAAAAGGGTCGAATACCTCGTCGAGCAGCAGAAGGCTGAGTACGAGCGACGCGACAAGGAGAAGGCCCAAGGAGGTGGAGGAGAGTCCGGCAAGAAGCGGCCATTCAATGGCCGGGGAGGACGCCGCGGCAAGGCCAAGCAGCGGCAAGGAGATAGGCCTCCCCGCGGCCGCGACAAGGACGAAGACGAAGACGACGACGAGGACATGGATGACGGAGATAACAGCGAGCAGGAGTTCCAGAAGGCCACAGAAGTTCTGTGCGTCGATGGAGGTGCCTCTCTGCATACTTCCCACCGCCAACTCAAACAATGGGTGCGGGAAGTCAATGCAGCAGAGCCACCCGTCGAGTCGCGCAAACTTCTGAAGTGGTCCAGCACGCCCATCATCTTCGACATTGAGGACCACCCTGACCGCACAACCGCGGTCGGGTGCTTGCCGATGTTGGTTTCGCCAACCATCCGCAACCTCAAGGTCACCAAGATGCTGGTTGACGGCGGGGCCGGCCTGAACTTGATCTCCTCCGCTGTGATCCGGAAGCTGCAGATCCCCGACAGCGAGCTTGAAGAAACCGACACGTTCCAAGGGATCAACCCGGAAAGGAGCAAGCCGAAGGGGAAGATTACACTGCCAGTAACCTTTGGCGGAGAGCTAAACTCCAGGACTGAGAGGATCACCTTCGACGTTGCCGATATCCCGTTGCCATACAATGGGATACTTGGCCGTCCGGCGCTCGCCAAGTTCATGGCGGCCTCTCACTACGCCTACAACATGCTCAAGATGCCAGGGCCGATAAGCATCATCTCTGTCCCCGACGACAAGAAGGACGCACTTATTTGCGCCGACAAGATCTACCGGGACGCAGCAGCCGCCACAGACAGCAAAACACTTGTCGCTAAAGCTCCCGGGGGGGAGAACAAGACCAAGTCCGGCAAGAGCTCTGGAGCCCACTCCGGCAAACGCACCTCTTCGGAGTGCTGCGCTGCCGTCGAGGACGCACCATCGAGCTCCACCGGCAAGTGCAAGAAAGGAATGGCAGCTCCACCCGCAACCAAGAAGGTGTCCGCCAAGGAGGACGGCACTGGTGGTACTTTCACCGTCAGTGCCACGCTCGATCCTAAATAGGAAAGCGCGCTCGTTGCTTTCCTGCGGGCCAATGTGGACGTGTTTGCATGGCAACCGTCTGACATCCCCGGTGTTCCCAGGAAAGTAATTGAGCACAAGCTTGCCGTTTGTCCTCATGCGCGGCCCGTCAAGCAGAAGGTCTGGAAGCAAGCGGTGGAGCGCCAAGAGTTTATAGCTGAAGAGATCAAGAAGTTGGAAGCAGCAGGCCTTGTTAGAGGTGTACTTCATCCCACGTGGCTGGCCAATCCAGTTGTCGTGCACAAAGCTAATGGGAAGTGGAGACTTTGTATAGACTTCACTGATGTGAATAAAGCTTGTCCCAAGGATCCATTTCCCTTGCCGCGCATTGACCAGATTGTTGACCCCACGGCTGGATGTGAGTTGCTTTCATTTCTTGATGCATACTCTGGATACCACCAGATATTCATGGCTGAGGAAGATGAAGAGAAGACCGCGTTCATTACTCCATGTGGCACTTATTGCTTCATACGCATGCCCTTTGGATTGAAGAATGTGGGTTCAACGTTTGCAAGAGTAGTCCACACTGCTTTTGAGCCACAGATACACAGGAATGTAGAAGCTTACATGGATGAGCAAGGACAAAGATACCCTGATTCAAGACCTAGAAGAAACCTTTGCAAACCTGCGCAAGATACAACTCAAGCTCAACCCCGAGAAGTGCGTCTTCGGAGTCCCCTCCGGCAAGCTTCTCGGGTTCTTTGTTGTGGGGACCCCGACTCATAAGTCGTGATCACCGAATGCACGTGTGCAGTGATCCCAGAGATCAATGCTCACTGAACACACAGAAGCTGAATAACAAGAGTCTTACATCCATACATACCGTGTTACATAAATAGGACCATAATGGTCAAGTCTTGAGTATATCATCGCAGCGGAAAATCTTCAAAGACAACTGGGACCCATGCCATCTGCCTTAACCCTACAGGCATTCTGACTGGGAAGCGTCCTAGCTCGCATGCTCGTCACCGAGAAAATCTTCATCATAACCTGTTCTCTCATGCCTGGCCAATAAAATAACCAGTGGCAAGCCAATGAGTACATTGAATGTACTCGCAAGCAACCCAAGTGTGGTAACAGAATAATTATGCAAGGCTCTACTACTAAATTGGTAGTTTTGCGGAAAGCTAGTTTTTCATAATGCAAGTATGATCAACATATAACAAGGATATGCATGTGTCTGTAACAAGTATCAGGAGGTCACAGACATCATTTTCAAGGAAGAGTTGTAATCAACTCATGTTCAAGCTCATTGACTTCCTCACAATCACATCATCAATATCTCTGAACCATGTTGTTTCCTCACACACACACACACCAGGTTTCGCAAACATTGGACGTAGCCCAAGAGCGGTTACCCAACTGTCCATGACCGTGGACACAGCTATTCGAATAGTTTTACACTCTGTAGAGGTTGCACACTTTACCCACAAGATCCGGGGAACTTCCGTGCCATCCACGACCCGCGGTACCTCAGGTACCCGGGGTAAGCACCCGATCACTACCTTTCCCTAGACGACACTAACATAGAGTCCACTCGATTGGTAGCAGCCCCGTGCCAAACATTTCACATCTCAAGGTTTGTGGAGACTCGCTCCGAATTCATCACATATCACAAGCACGGGGTACCAACGGTGTGTCCGGTGCCCTGTAAAAACAGTCATGGCCGCCTATCCAAGCACGACCCCGTCCCAAGAGTGACCACATGTCACTCCCGTCACTAGTAATGCGGGCACCATGCTAGTATCAACCTAGGTAATCAATAATGCCCTTTCCCATATAAGGGTAGAGTGGTTGCGCATCTAAGGTTGGAATAACGGTCGCAACTTAAACCAATCCATTTTCCAAAACACACACACTTCCCTCGGTACACCACTTCATCATCAAGTGGTTACCCATCTCACCATCTCCCTCGGGCATAAATGGCACCCGACGGGGTTTTCGAAAAGTCTTTTGAAACTATCCTGCCTCCGTCACCATGCATATACCCGTCCCATTTGCGTAGCCACTATTAAAGCAACCTAACTACTCCCACCCACATAACCCTCATAGGAAGGTAGGGTCATGTTCGATGCAAGTATCAGTAGTAAGCAACAATGGTAGCAACCAAAGTGGTTTCCACCTCAACATGATTCCGATGCATTGAATAATAAGGTGCTATGAGACATGCATAAAAGGGTTTCTTGAACATGGTCAAAGGGCTGCTTGCCTTATTCTTCTGTGTCTTCAAATCTTTTGGTCCATCTCCGAATACTCCGTTTATTACGTCAACTAACGATGGAAACAATCACAATAAGCAACACAATCAAAGCAAAAATAAAAGTGCTCTAAAAATATGGGTTGGACTTTTCTAGGATACCTTTGGTCATATTAGAAATGACCAAGGTGGTTTCATAGGTGTTGGATCAATAGGTAGTTGGGAACATTTCAATATGATGGAACCAAAGGGCTTATGTATTTGGAAGAAGTATACATAAATAATTCCTTGAATGATGAGCAAAGGTACCCATCATCAAGTCATGATTTTAGAAGCATTTAGGAGTTGGTTTCACTGGATTTGGAATTCAAATGAATTTCCTAGGATTTTCCAAAGCTGATAAATATAAAGAAATGGCTCAATATTTGGTGGGGTACAGAAACTATTATTAAAAATGTTCCAAAACTAAGTTTGGACATGACAAGCATCTAGGAATTTGAATCACTGCATTTGGATCAAGATTGAGCTCTCTGTGATTTTCTAAAGTTAATCACAAAAAGTGGAAAATGGGCATTTGATAAATATGTGTGAAGGAAAAGTCTCTGGAATAATGTGCATGTAGCACCAACAGGTAGAGCATGATTTATGGAGTCATAGGAATTTTGAATCATGCAATTTGGAGTTCATATGAATATTCTAGGCATTTTTGAAGTTGGCAGAATAAAGAAAAAGGAAAAGAATAAGGGTTTAACCTTATACAGTGCTCTGGGCGAGGCCCAGCTAACTAACGCCCACTGGGCTCAGCCCAGTGGCTCAGCGGCGGGATGGAGGTGGTGACGCCGAAGGTGTAGTTACGGGGGGCGCCACTACCACAGGAAAGCGCAGCCACCGAAGTGTGCCTCCACTTATCGGGGAGGGGCCACCCGTCAGCTGCTTGCACCGGGCCGGTGGCGCTTACAGGCGGGGCCCGCCTGTCGGGTTCGTCGTCCTCCCCCCGCCCGACGCAGAGGAGAAGGCAGGGGCGACGCCGGCGCCGTTCCCCGGCGATCCCGTTCTTCCCCGGCGGCATCCAGCACACCATCGGCTCCGGGGGACCGAGCCGAGTCCATCCAGGGGCCTCACGCTGGCTGGGGATGGTCGAGCCGTTAGTGGCTTCGACGCCGGCGGGCGGAGCTTCGGGCGACGGTTGGGCACGGCAAGACAGGCTCGGGAAGGAGAGGAGAATGTGCGGGGAGTACTGGCGGAGGTCCTGGCGTTGCTCTGGAGCAAAGAGGGGGAAGGGAGGGCTTCCCACGACGCGAATCTGAGCGGTGGCTGGCGGCGGCACTCCGGCCATGGAGGGAGCAGGAGCGCATGAGAGGAAGAGAGGAGATGTCTGGGAGGTGCACGAGGGAGAGGAGTGTCCAGAAGAGGCAAGAGGTGCTCGGGGGGATGCCTTAAATAGCTGCAGCCACGGTGCACCGTGAGCGACGTCCATGGACGCGCTCGAGCGTGCTCGTGGAGAGAGGAGGAGGACCGGGGAGGATAGGGCCGACCGTCCTGCAGGTCGTGGACGTCGAGGGCACCTCGGTGGACACGAGGAGGAGGCCCGAGGTGGTCGGGGGCTCCTGGTTGGGCGAGGCTACAGTGCGCCAGAGCACTGTAACGTGCTCCAGAGCACCCGTTTGGCTGGCATGGCCACGTCCCCGTCGCTCTGGTCGTGTCCAACCTGCCCAAAGTTGTCTAGAAGGTCAGGGGGGAGTAAAGAAGTGCTCTGTGGTCTTGGATGCCCTGGTGAACCACTGGGATGAGGAGGGAGGTGAGGGAGAGGGTGAAACCTGCTGTCCAGCAGTGTAACTTGGGGTTTTACCCCCCTCCAATAATTGAGATAAGGCAGAGGAGAGTTACTGGAGGTAGAATAGGACTAGGGGAAGCTGTGGTAAGAATTTGGGGTAAGGGGAAATAGTAAAAGAGGTCCAAACACAGGTTTTGGTAAATGAACAGAAGGTGTTTGATCAGTGTTTGGTCAAGCAAATGACATCCACTTGACATGGGACTTAACAGGATCAAATGTCACATATAATTAGGCCCTTACACCAAATTTGAGCTCATTTGGGAAAAATGGCCAATGTAACTTTGGTGAACCCTAGAAATGAACAGAAATGGTTTCACCTTGTTGGAATTAAGCAAATCATCTCCCCTTGATGCACCACTTGGTGTAGCATCATCATTTGGGGTTATGAACATGCCCACAAAGTTTGAGGCTCTAGATAAAAAGTTGACAATGTAAAGTTGTTCAAATTTGAATTTGAACAGAAGTGGTTTTGGGGTGATCTGATCAAGTTGCTCTATTCCAAATCTTGTGCCACTTGGTCTAGATGCCTTATTAGGCCATTCTAGCATGTGCACAAAATTTGAGAGCATTTGGTCAAGTTTGGCAATGTAGAGTTGCTCAAACTTCAAATATGGACAGAATGGTTTTGAAGGGGTTTGAGGATGTTTCCTTGATCTTCAAGGCATGAGGCTTTGCAAGATCATCAAATATGTCACATATGACATGATAGAATTTCCCTGGAATTTTTGGAGAATATTTCCTTTGTAAATATTTCAAAAGCTTGAAATATCCAGAAAGGGTTTTGGAAGGATTTGTCCAATATTTTAAACATGACCATGTGTTGAAACTCTTATATATGGACAATATATGTCCTACGAGTCTCCCTGAATTTTGGCAAATATTTTTGAAATGTTTAAATAATTTTTTCCCTATTATAGACCATTTCTGGCCTTAAGAAAAAGCTTTGAAATAAAATATAAAAATAGCTTTTAAAATTATACTTTTGTGGTTTCTGGGAGTCCTATGTCTAATAGGATTCAAGTAAACTTTTGGAAGGATTTTTCACACCCTAAATAAGGTACTTCCAGTGCAAACCTCAATTCAGGGGCTTTTGGAAAACTAATTTTAGAAAATACCATTTGGCCAAAATATTTTTATAAGAAAATTTTATACTGGTCTATACACATGGCATGATCATGTGGAAAAGGTCTTGGGTCAAGGAGATGAAGTATAAGAGTTGGAGGATTTATTTGATTTTTAGAGCACTAGCAAACAGCAGACAAGAGTCAAATCAAGCAAGGTCAAAAACACTCAAAAGTTTTTGCAAATCCACATTTTTAACATGAAAATAAGCTTAAGCAATGTGACATGAAAATCAGGGTGTGACAGACCTACCCCCCTTACAAGAATCTCATCCCCGAGATTTCCAGACTAGGCGTGGAAAGAAAAGCGGAGTCTTGGATGCGGGGTAGTCTTCACTTCTTCTTGTGGGTTCTGCTTCCGAGCGGTGCTCCTTGGAATCTTGAAGTGCTTGATGGTATGGCTTCTTGCTTGATGTCATTCTTGATGGAGGTTGCTGAGGGGTCTCTTGCATAGGTTAGGTTGGGTTAGCTGCCAAAGGCTCGGTGATCGATGTCCTTGCGGGCATCGGGCTAGCTAGGAGGTAAGAAGCACTTCCAGAGTGGGGGCTCGTGGAAGAATTGGTGCACGGAGGGTATCTCAGGTGGTAGATCTAGCTGGGGAGCCGTCTACCACATGACTAGCAGTGATCTCAGAGGGTCCAATGAACCTTGGTGCGAGCTTCCCCTTGACGTGGAAACGCTTGTTTCCCTTCAGAGGAGTTACCCGCAGGTACACGTGGCCCCCGATATGGGAACTCATGTTCCGACGGTGAGTGTCAGCATAGCTCTTTTGCCTTGACTTGGCTGCCTTCAAACGTTCTCTGACTAGTTGGACTTGCTCTTCCGCTGCGCGGAGAATATCCGGTCCAAGGACTAGCCCTTCTCTAGTCTCTGACCAGTTGAGGGGTGTGCGACATCTGTGTCCGTACAACACCTCAAATGGTGCCATCTGAAGGCTCGACTGGTAACTGTTGTTACAGGAGAACTCGGCAAAAAGGGAGACAATCCTCCCACTTGGCTCCATATGTCAAGACACAGGCTTGGAGTCATGACTTCGAGAATCTGATTGACTCGCTCGGTCTGACCTCCGGTCTGGGGGTGGAAAGCCGTGCTGAAAGATATTTGGTTTCCAAGGCTTCTCGGAACTTCTTCCAGAACCTAGAGGTGAACTGGGTTCCTCGATCTGACACAATTTCCTTGGGAATACTGTGAAGACTTACGACTTGGTCAATGTAGAGAGCTGCCAGCCGGTTGCCATCATAAGTGGTCTTGACAGGAATGGAATGGTCCACCTTGGTCAAATGATCGACTATGACCCAGATAGAGTCATGTCCTCTATTCGACCTTGGTAATCCAGTGACGAAGTCCATTCCGACTTTATCCCACTTCCACTCAGGAACTTTGAGTGGTTGAAGCAATCCAGCAGGTCGCTGATATTCAGCTTGACCCTTTGGCACACACCACACTCTGCAACATAGGTTGCATATCTTTCTTTTCATCTCGTGCCACCGGAATCGTGCCTTCAAGTCTTGATACATCTTGGTGTGAGCGTTCCTTCGACACGGAATTGCTCGGTTCCTCCGGGAGGAGTGGTTTGCAGATACGCCCGGTCTTCAACGCGGAAGTTTCTTCTTGATGACGGTGGTCGGTGTAGATCTTCCTTCTTGACACGGCGGTCTTCAAATGTCTTCTATCCAGCTGTCCGCCTCTTCCTTGTCTTCGGGCAGACAAGTAGGCCATCAAATAATGATGTTACCCATCTTGTCCACTTACTCCATGAGGTCTAAGGGGTACGCAAGGCAAGCTGGGGTATTGGTGGTGGTCTCGGTTGAGTATTGCAGAGGCCTTCCTGACTCTGAGTCAAGGCCCGTGGTCAGAATCTGACCAGGTTGTGGCTCGGTGGGGCTTAAGGGTTTCAAGGATTCTAGTGAGTGAATGAACTTATATCATCTTATCCTTAAGCACAGTTTCTGAGATGCCAATAGCTCTATCTAGTACTCCGAACGGAAAAGCATCTTCTCGCAGAGACCAACTTCAATTACCACTCATGCCATACATATCCTCATGACTCTCAAGAGACGGTCTAACAAAATTATATTTGTCTAAGATCCCCAAATCCATATGTACGTCTACCTCTAAAATCCAAAGGTAGATCATACATGCTGCTGAGCCTAAATTAATCTCCACAATCCAAGCACTCAACCTAGTCTTGCAAGGCTCAAGATAAAGCATCACCAATCTAAGGAAACACGTCATATGCCACTCCAAGATTTGTTTCCTTCCTATAGATCAACTCCGATAGCCCGGTAATTACCATCAATCACCACATAATCCAACAATCCTACAAATCCGATGCCTACGGTGTTCCACAAGATCTCAAGTCTCTATAGTACCCAAATACTTGGAAGGACTATGCATCATGATAGTAAATCCACCAAATTCCCATCATCCGGGTCAAGTAAACTCCAAGATCACGATTATATAGATCCCCAAATCAATCCCGACAAATAATCCAATCTCCTAGGTTATTGTCCACCGAGAAGCATGATATCAATCAGGATCATCGGTCTAAATCCAATCTTACTCCGAACCATGCAGACATATACAACATCTATACCAACCAGAATCACCTACATAAATCCAAGTCTCATGTCCAACGGGCACTCCTACATGCTTCCCCAAAGTCATGATCCTACCAACATGAAAACCTCATAATCCTTCAAGGTCTCAGATAGTTCCTCGAAGTCACTGATGTAATCCACCAAGTCATCTGTCCAATATCCTCGAACTGGTCTATCTATGGCATCGTCAGACCTCGTGCTATAATAGGATGAGAATTTGCTCACTCATCGTGTCCACTAGCTCCTTTACGAACCCAGTGTTGTGCAAGGTTACAAAGGCTTAACAGGTTCTCACGCTTTACCATGAGTTAGGCACATGGTTAAGGATTCGTGCTGGAGTGTCTTGGGAAGTCTCAAAGGGTCTGGGAATGGGGTTACTGGTCTGGAGGGTTAAACATAACTCCATGGGGTTGCAATAGATCGTGGAGGTTGTAGCAGAAGTCTTCGGTGCCAGTTGGCTGTCGAGGTAGAATCTTTGGTGCATCTTGTCTTGCGGGTCTTCAATTGGGGAGAGAGAGAATAGAGGGAAGAAGCAGCGTAGAGGAGGGAAATGCCTAAAGGGGGTTCTATAGTGCAGGTGCAACAAACATGTGCAAAAAGGGCGAACAAAAGAAACAGAGCAAGGAAGGTGACATAGCCATGCACTTATTGCCTGGGGCAAAAGTGCGACTTATATCAAAACACAAACGAATACAAGCAAACAACACACAATCATGGTTCTATTCGAACCATCATATGGACTCGACTGCGCATAGGGGGTACACGACTCATCCTACCCTAGGGGTTCTCGGACTCTGTGTCGTGACTTGTGCCTCGTGCAGTCTTCTGAGCTTCCTCGGATGTTGCTATGCCCCTTGTAGTTGCTTGATGAACGATCCGGGCTGAGCCTGAAGAATCTTCAACATCTTCTCGCCTGATGAGGTGATGGGGTGAAGGTGCCTCCTTGTAGCTGGCGTTGACTTGGTCTTCTCTTGTCTCTTTAATCATGGCGATCCCTTGTGTCTTCTGGGGCGTCGAGGGTACCAGGTAGGCAAACCATGTGCAAATAACAAGGCGTAATAGAGGTCCAACATGTCGTTTTCGTTGATGAAAACATCGACACCAAGAGCGGGGGATGAAGAGAACCGTTTTCCTGCTCACTATAGTGAGGCGGACCAAATGGCAAGGTTCTCATCCACCGGTGGTTGTCGATACAACAACGGTAGTGACATGATTACTCTATTAGCGGTGTATATCATGATTTGCATAACCTATAGCCTGGTCATCTATAGGCCAAAGTTGCACCATCTTGGGGGTTCTGCCAAGGGTATCACCATCTTCTGGGTCGTCATGTCCTCACTCATCGAGGTTGTAGTTTCTGTTGGTATCATCTTGTCGTGGTGTCACCGATCTTGTGTGCAAAAGTGGTGGGTGAGTGTTTGGCAAGGTGCACTCCACGAGGATTACAGAAAATCGGTGGTCTGGGGCATAAGGGTTCTAGCGACCAAGGTTTTGAAGAGGAAGAGATCAAGTATAGCCTAGTTTTCGAAAAAACTGAGAAGGGAAGAGAAGTATAGATAGTTTTGAAAACTACTAATAGTTTTGAAAATAGGTTTACCCTAACTAACGACCATGCTAACTAAGGCTTCCTACAGTCAACCTGGCTCTGATACCAGCTCTATGGGGACCCCGACTCATAAGTCGTGATCACCGAATGCACGTGTGTAGTGATCCCAGAGATCAATGCTCACTGAACACACAGAAGCTGAATAACAAGAGTATTACATCCATACATACAGTGTTACATAAATAGGACCATAATGGTCAAGTCTTGAGTATATCATCGCAGCGAAAAATCTTCAAAGACAACTGGGACCCATGCCATCTGCCTTAACCCTACAGGCATTCTGACTGGGAAGCGTCCTAGCTCGCATGCTCGTCACCGAGAAAATCTTCATCATAACCTGTTCTCTCATGCCTGGCCAATAAAATAACCAGTGGCAAGCCAATGAGTACATTGAATGTACTCGCAAGCAACCCAAGTGTGGTAACAGAATAATTATGCAAGGCTCTACTACTAAATTGGTAGTTTTGCGGAAAGCTAGTTTTTCATAATGCAAGTATGATCAACATATAACAAGGATATGCATGTGTCTGTAACAAGTATCAGGAGGTCACAGACATCATTTTCAAGGAAGAGTTGTAATCAACTCATGTTCAAGCTCATTGACTTCCTCACAATCACATCATCAATATCTCTGAACCATGTTGTTTCCTCACACACACACACACACACCAGGTTTCGCAAACATTGGACGTAGCCCAAGAGCGGTTACTCAACTGTCCATGACCGTGGACACGGCTATTCGAATAGTTTTACACTCTGCAGAGGTTGCACACTTTACCGACAAGATCCGGGGAACTTCCGTGTCATCCACGACCCGCGGTACCTCAGGTACCCGGGGTAAGCACCCGATCACTACCTCTCCCTAGACGACACTATCATAGAGTCCACTCGATTGGTAGCAGCCCCGTGCCAAACATTTCACATCTCAAGGTTTGTGGAGACTCGCTCTGAATTCATCACATATCACAAGCACGAGGTACCAACGGTGTGTCCGGTGCCCTGTAAAAATAGTCATGGCCGCCTATCCAAGCACGACCCCGTCCCAAGAGTGACCTCATGTCACTCCCGTCACTAGTAATGCGGGCACCATGCTAGTATCGACCTAGGTAATCAATAATGCCCTTTCCCATATAGGGTAGAGTGGTTGCGCATGTAAGGTTGGAATAACGGTCGCAACTTAAACCAATCCGTTTTTCAAAACACACACACTTCCCTCGGTACACCACTTCGTCGTCAAGTGGTTACCCATCTCACCATCTCCCTCGGGCATAAATGGCACCCGACGGGGTTTTCGGAAAGTCTTTTGAAAGTATCCTGCCTCCGTCACCATGCATATACCCGTCCCATTTGCGTAGCCACTATTAAAGCAACCTAACTACTCCCACCCACATAACCCTCATAGGAAGGTAGGGTCATGTTCGATGCAAGTATCAATAGTAAGCAACAATGGTAGCAACCAAAGTGGTTTCCACCTCAACATGATTCCGATGCATTGAATAATAAGGTGCTATGAGACATGCATAAAAGGGTTTCTTGAACATGGTCAAAGGGCTGCTTGCCTTATTCCTCAGTGTCTTCAAATCTTCTGGTCCATCTCCGAATACTCCGTTTATTACATCAACTAACGATGGAAACAATCACAATAAGCAACACAATCAAAGCAAAAATAAAAGTGCTCTAAAAAATAGGGGTTGGACTTTTCTAGGATACCTCTGGTCATATTAGAAATGACCAAGGTGGTTTCATAGGTGTTGGATCAATAGGTAGTTGGGAACATTTCAATATGATGTAACCAAAGGGCTTATGGATTTGGAAGAAGTATACAGAAGTAATTCCTTGAATGATGAGCAAAGGTACCCATCATCAAGTCATGATTTTAGAAGCATTTAGGAGTTGGTTTCACTGGATTTGGAATTCAAATGAATTTCCTAGGATTTTCCAAAGCTGATAAATATAAAGAAATGGCTCAATATTTGGTGGGGTACAGAAACTATTATTAAAAATGTTCCAAAACTAAGTTTGGACATGACAAGCATCTAGGAATTTGAATCACTGCATTTGGATCAAGATTGAGCTCTCTGTGATTTTCTAAAGTTAATCACAGAAAGTGGAAAATGGGCATTTGATAAATATGTGTGAAGGAAAAGTCTCTGGAATAATGTGCATGTAGCACCAACAGGTAGAGCATGATTTATGGAGTCATAGAAATTTTGAATCATGCAATTCGGAGTTCATATGAATATTCTAGGCATTTTTGAAGTTGGCAGAATAAAGAAAAAGGAAAATAATAAGGGTTTAACCTTATACACTGCTCTGGGCGAGGCCCAGCTAACTAACGCCCACTGGGCTCAGCCTAGTGGCTCAGCGACGGGATGGAGGTGGTGACGCCGAAGGCGTAGTTACGGGGGGCGCCACTACCACAGGAAAGCGCAGCCACCAAAGTGCGCCTCCACTTATCGGGGAGGGGCCACCCGTCAGCTGCTTGCACCGGGCCGGTGGCGCTTACAGGCGGGGCCCGCCTGTCGGGTTCGTCGTCCTCCCCCCGCCCGACGCAGAGGAGAAGGCAGGGGCGACGCCGGCGCCGTTCCCCGGCGATCCCGTTCTTCCCCGGCGGCATCCAGCACACCATCGGCTCCGGGGGACCGAGCCGAGTCCATCCAGGGGCCTCACGCTGGCTGGGGATGGCCGAGCCGTTAGTGGCTTCGACGCCGGCGGGCGGAGCTTCGGGCGACGGTTGGGCACGGCAAGACAGGCTCGGGAAGGAGAGGAGAATGTGCGGGGAGTACTGGCGGAGGTCCTGGCGTTGCTCTGGAGCAAAGAGGGGGAAGGGAGGGCTTCCCACGACGCGAATCTGAGCGGTGGCCGGCGGCGGCACTCCGGCCATGGAGGGAGCGGGAGCGCATGAGAGGAAGAGAGGAGATGTCTGGGAGGTGCACGAGGGAGAGGAGTGTCCAGAAGATGCAAGAGGTGCTCGGGGGGAGGCCTTAAATAGCTGCAGCCACGGTGCACCGTGAGCGACGTCCATGGACGCGCTCGGGTGTGCTCGTGGAGAGAGGAGGAGCACCGGGGAGGATAGGGCCGACCGTCCTGCAGGTCGTGGACGTCGAGGGCACCTCGGGGGACACGAGGAGGAGGCCCGAGGTGGTCGGGGGCTCCTGGTTGGGCGAGGCTACTGTGCGCCAGAGCACTGTAGCGTGCTCCAGAGCACCCGTTTGGCTGGCATGGCCACGTCCCCGTCGCTCTGGTCGTGTCCAACCTGCCCAAAGTT
The DNA here is from genome assembly GCA_902687465.1 of Secale cereale. Classification (NCBI taxonomy): domain Eukaryota; kingdom Viridiplantae; phylum Streptophyta; class Magnoliopsida; order Poales; family Poaceae; genus Secale; species Secale cereale. The sequence goes on from LR738710.1 coordinate 312,401,798, forward strand.
GTCTAGAAGGTCAGGGGGAGTAAAGAAGTGCTCTGTGGTCTTGGATGCCCTGGTGAACCACTGGGATGAGGAGGGAGGTGAGGGAGAGGGTGAAACCTGCTGTCCAGCAGTGTAACTTGGGGTTTTACCCCCCTCCAATAATTGAGATAAGGCAGAGGAGAGTTACTGGAGGTAGAATAGGACTAGGGGAAGCTGTGGTAAGAATTTGGGGTAAGGGGAAATAGTAAAAGAGGTCCAAACACAGGTTTTGGTAAATGAACAGAAGGTGTTTGATCAGTGTTTGGTCAAGCAAATGACATCCACTTGACATTGGACTTAACAGGATCAAATGTCACATATAATTAGGCCCTTACACCAAATTTGAGCTCATTTGGGCAAAATGGCCAATGTAACTTTGGTGAACCCTAGAAATGAACAGAAATGGTTTCACCTTGTTGGAATTAAGCAAATCAACTCCCCTTGATGCACCACTTGGTGTAGCATCATCATTTGGGGTTATGAACATGCCCACAAAGTTTGAGGCTCCAGATAAAAAGTTGACAATGTAAAGTTGTTCAAATTTGAATTTGAACAGAAGTGGTTTTGGGGTGATCTGATCAAGTTGCTCTATTCCAAATCTTGTGCCACTTGGTCTAGATGCCTTATTAGGCCATTCTAGCATGTGCACAAAATTTGAGAGCATTTGGACAAGTTTGGCAATGTAGAGTTGCTCAAACTTCAAATATGGACAGAATGGTTTTGAAGGGGTTTGAGGATGTTTCCTTGATCTTCAAGGCATGAGGCTTTGCAAGATCATCAAATATGTCACATATGACATGATAGAATTTCCCTGGAATTTTTGGAGAATATTTCCTTTGTAAATATTTCAAAAGCTTGAAATATCCAGAAAGGGTTTTGGAAGGATTTGTCCAATATTTTGAACATGACCATGTGTTGAAACTCTTATATATGGACAATATATGTCCTATGAGTCTCCCTGAATTTTGGCAAATATTTTTGAAATGTTTAAATAATGTTTCCCTATTAAAAACCATTTCTGGCCTTAAGAAAAAGCTTTTAAATAAAATATAAAAATAGCTATTAAAATTATACTTTTGTGGTTTCTGGGAGTCCTATGTCTAATAGGATTCAAATAATCTTTTGGAAGGATTTTTCACACCCTAAATAAGGTACTTCCAGTGCAAACCTCAATTCAGGGGCTTTTGGAAAACTAATTTTAGAAAATACCATTTGGCCAAAATATTTTTATAAGAAAATTTTATACTGGTCTATACACATGGCATGATCATTGGGAAAAGGTTTTGGGTCAAGGAGATGAAGTATAAGAGTTGGAGAATTTATTTGATTTTTAGAGCACTAGCAAACAGCGGACAAGAGTCAAATCAAGCAAGGTCAAAAACACTCAAAAGTTTTTTGCAAATCCACATTTTTAACATGAAAATAAGCTTAAGCAATGTGACATGAAAATCAGAGTGTGACATTTGTGTCCCAGAGGGGGATTGAAGCTAATCCCGACAAGATCAAAGCCATCGAGCAGATCGAAGCCCCTAAGCGCGTCAAGAATGTACGGAGACTTGCTAGTTGTGTGGCTGCCCTCAGCAGGTTCATTTCTAAGTCTGCAGAACGCGCCCTGCCGTTTTTCAAAATCTTGAAAAAGGCAGGTCCGATGAAATGGACTCCGGAACCGGAGGCAGCGTTGCAGGACTTGAAAGGATACCGGTCGTCCACTCCAATACTTGTCGCACCTAGGCCACAAGAGAAGTTGTTGTTGTACCTAGCAGCAACCAATCTAGTGGTTAGTGCTGCGTTAGTAGCGGAAAGGGAGGCAGAGGAGGAGCCAACAGCCCCGGCAAGCGCATCCAACGACAAGCAGGGGGCTTCCCCGACAAGCTCTGGCCCCGACAAGGATGAGTCTGCGCAGATGCAAGGAGAAGTGCGAAAGAAGATGGTGCAGCGCCCAGTTTATTTTGTCAGTTCCCTCTTGCAGGGGGCTAGGTCAAGATACTCTGGGGTGCAGAAGCTGCTTTTCGGCCTCCTCATGGCCTCGAGAAAGTTGCGCCATTACTTCCAAGCACATGAGATAACAGTGGTCACTTGCTTTCCGCTCAAGAGGATATTGCAAAATCCAGAAGCAACAGGAAGGATTGTCGAGTGGGCACTGGAGCTGTCAAGCTTTGGTCTTAAGTTTGAGAGTACTTCAACTATCCAGAGCAGAGCATTGGCAGAGTTCATAGCAGAATGGACACCAACGCCAGACGAAGAAATTCCAGAGACAAACATCCCCGCCAAAGAAACAAGCAAAGAATGGATAATGTACTTCGATGGTGCCTTCTCGCTGCAAGGCGCCGGTGCTGGTGTGCTGCTTGTCGCACCCACCGGAGAGCACCTCAAGTACGTTGTCCAAATGCACTTTCCCAAGGAGCAAGCAACAAACAATACTGCAGAGTATGAAGGTTTGCTTGCCGGCCTCAGAATTGCAGCAGAACTTGGGATCAAGAAGCTGATTGTGCGGGGAGATTCGCAGTTGGTTGTCCGACAAGTGAACAAGAGCTACCAGAGCCCATTGATGGAAGCTTACGTCGACGAAGTGAGAAAGCTTGAAGAACACTTTGAAGGCCTACAGGTGGAGCACGTTCCGAGGGCTCAAAATGACATCGCAGATGGCCTGTCAAAGTGTGCTGCATTGAAGCTACCTATGGAACCAGGAACCTTCATGCTCAAGCTAACTCAGCCATCTGTTACACCATCAATTGGGCAAAGCAAGAAGAGAAAGTTGGTCTCCGACGACTACTTGCCAGCGGATCTTCTTGAAGCCGCCGCCAAGGTCCCCAAGATCAACAACCAAGCTGCCGGGGAACGTCCAGCTCCGGCGGAGCCGCAGGTTCTTGCCATAGAAGCTGATGTTCCCGCAGCAGCACTGATGCCTTTAGTCCTTGTTGTTGAGCCTCAAGCTCCAACCTGGGCACAACAAATTGTCCGTTTTCTTCAAACTGGAGAACTTCTCGAAGAGCCAGAAGAGATAGAGAGAATAACTAGGCAGTCAAGTATGTACCAGTTCGTCGGCAATGAACTGTACAGAAGAAGACTCAATGGTGTCAGATTGAAGTGCATTTCCCGGGAAGATGGACAGAAGCTGTTGGCGGAGATACATGGAGGCATATGTGGCCACCACATTGGCGCAAGAGCACTTGCCGGGAAGGCGTTCCGACAAGGTTTCTTTTGGCCAGAAGCCCTCCAAGATCCAACTGCACAAGTAACCAAGTGTGAAGCGTGCCAGTTCCATGCCAAGCAAATACATCAGCCAGCTCAAGCTCTCCAGACGATCCCTTTGTCCTGGCCCTTTTCGGTCTGGGGGCTCGACATCCTCGGCCCCTTTCCCCGCGCAGTCGGGGGCTTTGAGTACTTGTACGTCGCTATCGACAAGTTCACAAAGTGGCCGGAAGTGGAACCAGTGAGAAAGGTGACCGCACAGTCAGCAGTCAAGTTCTTCAGGTCAATTGTTTGCCGTTTCGGAATCCCTAACAGGATCATCACCGACAACGGCACACAGTTCACAAGTCGCACCTTCATGCAGTACGTCCAAGACCTTGGCCCCAAGGTCTGCTTCGCTTCTATTGCTCACCCGAGGAGCAATGGTCAAGCGGAGAGGGCAAACACTGAAGTGCTGCGCGGGCTCAAGACAAGAACTATCGACAGGCTGCACAGGTGCGGAAGAAACTGGATTGAGGAGTTGCCGGCGGCTCTTTGGTCAATCAGGACGACACCAAATCGAGCCACCGGGCAGACACCCTTTGCTCTTGTCTATGGAGCAGAGGCAGTTCTCCCCACGGAACTCGTATACGGGTCTCCTCGAGTGCTCGCTTACGATGAGCTCGAGCAAGAGCAGCTGCGGCAAGATGATTCACTGCTCCTCGAGGAGAACCGTCTTCAGGCTGCTGTACGAGCTGCTCGATACCAGCAAGCTTTGCGCCGCTACCATAGCCGCAAAGTTAGAGCCAGAAGTCTCGAGGAAGGCGACCTTGTTCTTCGGCGCGTTCAGTCCGCCAAGAATTCCAACAAGTTGACGCCGAAGTGGGAAGGCCCTTATCGGGTGAGACAAGTCACAAGGCCCGGCGCTGTCCGCCTTGAGACCGAAGAAGGCTTACCGGTGAGCAACTCCTGGAACATTGAGCATCTTCGCAAGTTTCACCCATGAGGCGCGGTTGCCGTGATCCGCTCCAGCAACCACCTTTTGTACAAGTCTTGCCGGTGTTGCATGTAAACCTTTGTACAAAGCCGGGCGCAGACCCCGTGCATCAGTAAAACATTTGTGCTTCGCACGACTTGTCATTTCATGCCTTTCCGTTTTCTTGCATGTGTTATCTGACACTTTGTGCAGCACACACCCCCGGTAAGCAATGACAAGCCGCAAGGCTCCATATCTGTGTTTCCTCCTTTTTTCCTTTTTTTTTCTCTCAAGCAGAAGAACTATTCCTCGCGCACAAGTTTGCCGGGGGGGAAGGAGACAGTGGTATGGACCAAGTGCTGTTCAAGAAAGGAAAGCCTTGCCGGGAAGCAAACAACCCACGAAAGCTAAGTTGCCAAAGTTTGAGCATTCAAAATTTTTAAAATTCTTAGTTATCTTCCTTGAACGACCACACTTTGTATGGAAAACCTGTGCGCGGAGGAACCTACCCGTGGCTAGCCGCGCCCTTACTTTGTTTCGAGCACGCTCAACGGCTTAAGTGAGCTGCGACAAGTGTCGCACCCTTACTTCGTTTTCGAGTTCACTCAACAATCTAAGTGTGCTGCGACTAGCTGCGGCAAGGTTTCTTGCCGGCAGGGGCATTGCCAGCAGGCTGCTGAAGTTCCGCACTCGGCGCTCACGGCAAGGTTCCCTTTGCCGGCAAGTTCCCTAAAAGCGTAGGGTAAAAGCATACAAAGTGAAGAAATCGAACAAGGGGAATAACACCGCATTGACTACCCAAAATAAAGTTATATTACAAGATGACTTGTCGCTGTTCTAACAAACTACTGTCCGTGACTTAATTGACAGCGACAAGGGAAGCAGAAAGAAGAAAGCCTAGTCTACGCGGTCTCCGTCAACTCTCCTGATCTTGCCCACCTTGGCCACGATGTGGGCGACACGAGCCTTCAACGCTTCCTGGTCAGCGTCGGGCGGCAAGGTCCGAAGGACGTTGTCAAGATTGATCCCGGGGTTGCGGTAGACGATCTTCGTCAGCACTCGCTCCACAGTACCCGTGCGAAGCCTGCGCGCCTCGTTCGCCAGCTGTGTGGGGAGCCTTTCCCGTAGCTGCGCGAGGGCCGGCGCCACTCCTCTGAAGAACAAGCTCAGCTTGGCGTTGTGGGGGAGGTTCTCGTCGGGGGAGTACACGAGGTGCTCCGTCCCTAGCGCCACCATCTCCTTGTCGATGTTGGCGGCGGAGGCGACGAGCTCCTCGGTCCACTGCTCCACCGTCTGCCTGAAGTTGTTCTGTGTGAGGGCGGCGCTCTCTAACAGTGCCCTCTCAGCCCGGAGATCTTCCTTCAGCTTCGTCTCCCTGTTCCGGGCCCCGTCAAGCGATTCCGTGAGGGTGGACAGCTTCAGCTCCAAGTCTGCGATGGAGTCCTTGGCGGCGGTGAGCTCCTGGCCTTTGTCGGAGAGGCGGACTTGCAGCTCCGAGTGGGTGTGGGCGTCTTTCTCCCTCGCCAACGTGAGTGCAGCAATCCTCTCCTCGCTCGTCTTCAAGCTCGTCTCCAACTGCGCCACCCTCGCCTCCAAGTCCCTCTTGGCGGTCTCTGCGGCAGCAGTGGCGTCCCTCGCCTCCTGCAGAGCCTCGCCAATGGACTGCTCGCGCGCGGTAAGGTCGTCCTCGTGGCTATCGAGGTCGACCTTCCACTGCCTGAGCTCTCCCTCCCACTGAGATAGATCCTCGGCGGCTAGTCGTTACTGCTCCTCAACCTCGGCCTTCTCGAGGATGAACGCCTGGTGCGCCTCGGCGAGCTCCTCCCGCTCCTCCGCAAAGCTCTGGAGAGCCGCTTGGTTGGCGGCGCGGAGCTCCTCAGCGCGTTTCTCCAGATCGACACCTGCCTTGGCAGCCAGAGCCTCTCGGGACTCCAGCTTAGCCTGCCTGGCGCGGTACAGAGCCAGGAGCCGGCGCAGAAGCTGCTCCTTCTCGGGCTCGTTGCTGCTGCCGGGCGCGTCGACAAGCCTCAGCCCGGCGGAGGCAAGGACTTCTCCATCGAAGCTCTCCCCCTCCACGGGCGCCCTTGACGAAGATGCCCACGGGACTTGGATGAAGACCCCGTTGGCGGCCTCCAGATAAACACCCGGCCCAGCCGCGGCGGCGGAGGGGTCGGCGGCCGGCACAACGTCCGGCGCTCCTGTGGCCTCAGGGCCGTCAGTGCGGTCGCCGGTCCCTTCCCCAGCTGCCGCGTCAGCGGCCGCGACGGTCTCATCGGCGGCTGGCTCGTCGGCGCCGGCCATCCCTTCAGCGGTGGTGGCGTCGCCAGCATTGCCGCGCGCGTCCTCCTCGGCGATGGCCTCTGTCTCCATCGGCTCCGGGGCGGGCGGATCTGACAGAAGAAAAAGAAAAGAAAAATCGTCAAGCAAATATCCAAAAAGAAGAATTCAGGAGAAGGAAAGTATAAGGGTTACCTGCGCGGGCCTCTTCCTCTACGGGGATCCTTGCCGGGGAGTTCTCCCTTGGCGGCGTAGTAGTGGCCCCCGCCGGCGGAGGGCCGCTGACGCCTTCCCTTGGCGGGGTGCCCAAACTTGTCGTAGTACTCGCCCTTGGCGGAGTACCCAACCTTGGCGGAGCGCCCTCCCTCGCCGGGGAGCTCCTCCTTGGCGGGGAGGGTGGGACGAGCGGCTCGTCGGGAGGAGTCTCTTGACGCTCCTGAGGCTGCGGCTCCACGTCTGCACAAGTCAACAAGCAAACAAGACATTAGCAAGGACGAGAAGCCCACGCGCGCCCAACAAGAGAAAAAGTAAACAAAGGACTTACACTGGGGGCTGCGCTAGGGGCTGCCCTGCGGGGCAGCTGGCTGGTCCGGCAAGCTCGTCACCGGCGCATCCCCTGCCGCTGCGACGAGATCGTCCTCGAGGTCGACCACCGGGATCTTGGCCTTCTTCGCCACCATCTGCGCCAAGGTCCTGAAGGGCAGGCATCGAACAAAATAAGACAAGGAAGATTCAAGACAAGAACAGCAAACTGAAGAAAAATAAGAGTTGCTCCACTTACTCTTCCTCCTCCTCGTCGGAGCTGAGGACGGAGAAGTCGAAATCCGCCTCGCGCGCTCCGGCGCGAGGAGCTGGAGGGGAAGGCTCCCTCGGGCGCTTGGCGGGTGCTGGGTCGGTGGTCTGCGAAGACCCCGCTCCGGTCGTCGCCGAGGCCCGGGGAGCGGAAGGAGCCGTGGAACCAGAGCGCGAAGACCCTCCTCCAGCTGTTGCAGAGGTGTGGGGCGCTCCCTTGACGGCCTTGCCCGCCGCGGTGGCGCGCATCGGGCGGCGCTGCGGCCGCGGGGCCGCCGGGCGCTCTGCCACGACTGCAGCTTTGCGGGGACGCCTCCTCACTGGAGCTGGGGGACTTGGTGGTGGCGGAGAATTCTCCGAGGATGAGGAGGCGTCGTCGAGGCCCAAAGACCCGCCTGAGTCTTCTGAAGGGTCGCCCGAGTCGTCGCCCGATTCGGCGTCCTCCTCGGCGGGCTCACTTGACTCTGTGCCCTGCCCGGCAGCCTCGCTCGTCCCGGCAGGCTGCCCGGCAGGCCTCAGCAGCTTGAGGATCTCTTCCTTCTCGGCCCGACTCACCGCGTCTGCTGCGTCCGCCTCGTCCAAGGAGTACCCGAACTCGCCCACGGCCTCAGCTGCGGCTACCTCCTCCATCCTGGTGGCGATATACGCCAAATCCCGTTCGGTGGTGTCGCGGGTGAGACCCTTCTTCTCATCAAGATTGATCGGCAGCTCAACCAAGTTGTCGAAGAAAGTTTGTGCAGTCTCGTCAGAAGGCGCCAGCCAAGTGGGATCAACCCCGTGGGAGTCGCACAACGGCATTGCCGCGCGGATGCACTAAGAGAAGAGTTGTTACATAGTGGAACTACTCCCCGCGACGGGGCAAACCACTCCGGGTGCTTGGGGTCATGCTTGAATAGCTCCCGGATCATCCCCTTTAGCTCCAGGATAGTGAAGTTGTAGTTGAGGCCGGGGCGTAGCCTCATACAGTCTGCCGCGTTGCCGAACTCCCAAGCAGACCGCTTCCTCTCCTGCAAGGGAGCGATGCGCCGGCGAAGGAAATCTGCCCCGACCTCACCTACAGTAAGATTGGCTTGCCGGAGGCGGAGGATCCTAGTGAGGGCAACCTTCAGCTTCTTGTCCTCCGGGGCCAGGTCACTCCAATCCTTGACGCGCACTATTGCAGCTCGGCGCGGGGAGGTAAATTGCTGAGGTTCATCTTCCATAACCCAGCACCAATCGGCCCTCCACTCCTCCCACTTGCCGCGGAGGTCTCCAATCAAGTACGCCTCTTTCTTGTTGAGCCTAAAGATCCAAGAGATGCCACCAGACAGAGGAGATCCAGACTCTACTCGAGGTGTGAAGAAATGGCGGAAGAGAGCTACGTTGGGGGTGACTCCGACAAAGTTTTCGCACAGATGTGCGAAAACGGCCAAGGTTAAGACTGCGTTCGGGGTGAAATCCAGAAGGTGGAATCCATACGTGTTCATAACGTCGTAGAAGAACTCAGAGTACGGAGGGCAGAGACCGCAATGGAAGAACAGAGCAAAATAAGGGTAACCTCCCGGGAACATGTCGCAGGCTTCAGCAGGGAGGACTCTGGTGCGCGGGTGAGCCTTCGTCTTCCTTGACCAGAACAAGTAGTACTTGTCCTTCAACTCCCTCGCGCCGAGCCTCGGCGGGAAGACCACCATCCTCTTCCGCATTGCTGCTAGCTTCGCCTCCCGCTCGGACTTCGCGTTTTTTGCTTTGTCGCTCTTCGGGGCCATGGCGGGGACGGCGAGTGGAGTCGGCGGCGCTGGGAAGGCTGGCGGCGGCGGAAGAGGGGTGGAGCTCGGCTCTCTTTCGACCTTTGAGGAGGAGAAGAGCGGCGGGGGTTTCTGGAGGTTGAAGACGCAATGAAGCAATGGGGGAAACTGCCCCTGTTTCCTCTGCTTTTAAGGGGGGGCGGGGGACGTTCCGCATTTTCCCATTAAAGAAACAGGCCACGATCTCTCCCACGACGCCGCAATCGACGCGTGCCGTTAGGGAGGGATGCGGCGGATACGGAGTGGGATACGGAGCGCCGTGGGCCGCGTGTGTCCGTGCACTGTTTTGGGCCTGGCCCAACAGCGCTCGGCACCGTGTGTGGCCCAGGCCCGGGGGCTCCTGTCGGTGTACTAAACTAGGGGTACCTTAGTATCCCGACTTGTGCACGGGCAGTAGCAGCGTCCCGTGGCAGGGCTTGCCACGCGCTCGCCAAGGCCCACCCTAGTTCCTTTTGAGCCATTCAAGAACAAAGTATTCAAGTTAAGAAACAAGACCCCGGCAAGAGGAGCTTGCCGGGAAGGCCGCTCCAGGCTCAAGACCACCACTCTAGCACAAGACCCTGGCAAGAGGAGCTTGCCAGGAAGACCGAAGAACAGCATTTCAGAAGACTTGTCGTGGCGCATCGCGCGCCCCGGCAAGGTCCGAGGAGCGACAAGCTTCCGGGCCCGGCAAGGTAGCAACCGCGGCAAGACGCTTGCCGCGGCAAGCTTCCACTGTGTGCCCGCGCTCCAGCTCATCCGGCCACGCGTCGCCCTGGGGCCCTTTCAGGGGCACGTGGCGGAAGGATGTGCAGCCTGGGGGACACGGTGGCAGGCCACGATGACGAGACCTCCGTCGTGGCGAACGGAGACGCCCGGACGGACGCTTTTTACACTATTTGGGGCGACGGCGACGGGCATTCAATGCCCTTGTCCCCCACCGTCTAGGTTAGGTACAGAGCACTGTACATCCACTGTTACAACTACCACCATTTTTACACTTTTACCCTCACCTACGTTGCCACCTGTCGGTGACCCCTTGAACTATAAAAGGAGGCCCATGCACAACGTAGGGGAGGTTCCGAAACTTGATCACTCCCACGCTCGGTGTAGCTGGTACTGTAGATCTTCTTGCTCCCGAGCCAAGAACTCAATAACAAAACCAAGGCAGGAGTAGGGTTTTACGCATCCGTGCGGCCCGAACCTGGGTAAACTGCTCGCGTGTGCACCTCGATCCGCTCTTTGTGCTCCCTCCGCTCCCTTGCCGTACCGAAAAGGGGCTTCGGTCCCATAGGTATTCGTGGGCGATCAGTTTCCCCGACACCGCCGCTCCTTGCGTTCGAGCGCGGGCGTGCGTGTGCGTGCATGATGGGGCGCGAGGCAATTGCAGCTAGGCGGGAACCAGAGCATGGGGACGCACGGGCATGCTGCAGCAAGTACACACACACAAAAAAAAACTACAGACTTCGCCGGAGCACCGGGAGCACGGCAAAGACATAGATCGGGCGAGTCTCACGAAGGTCTACATGCCACGGGATGGATGGGAGACGGAGTAGCGTTACCCAGCTTACCCTAGGACACGACATGGTCGACGGAGACGAGCCAAAGACGGCACGAGGGAGCTCTGAACTTGGCGGTTTTCTGTCCAGGAAGAAGAGGAAGAAGACGTGGTTGTGGGGGTCGTACCGGAGGCCGTGTCGATGCGTGCTTTGTGGTAGAAGGAAGCGGGGGCTTCGGGGGTCCTCCCCACGGCGGCGGAAGGGTCGGAGGTGCGACGTGGACGGTTACCCCGAGATCGAACTCGAGCTCGGCCAGAGCATGGCGAGGAGGGCGACGGCGTGATGTGGCTAGCCTTACCTGGCGGCGGCGAGGGAAGGAGAGGAACTGAATCGGTCGAGGGGAAGTAGGGCTAGGTTTAGGACAAGACTTATAGGGCTCTAGGGCGCCGGACGGCTGTCAAATCGACCGGGGCGCCGACGTGGACATGGCCGATGCACTACCGTACAAAGGTTGGGGACGATCCTGTGCGTGTGAGCGTTGCTGGGCCTGCGGGAGGTCGAACAGGGCCGCTGGTGCGCTGAGACTGTGGCTCCTAGGTGGGCTGAAGGCTGCGGGAGGCCCAGGTAAGCTCCTCTGCTTATCCTTCAGTCTCTGAACAGGCAAGGTAAAAATAAAATAAAAAGGGGGGGGGGGGTTGAATGTTGGTTAGAAAAGGGGCTCGGCTCCTTTTGAAGCTCTGAACAGGCGGGCCTTCTTCTTCCTCACCGCACGGGGAAGATGGCGATGGCGCCGGTGAGCAACAGCAGCATCCAGCGGAGCCACGGATCACCGGCGGGGGTGCGGAAGTGGTGTGAGAGCGTGTGTGCCTTGAGCTACTATGAGCAGGGGTGTGCGTGCAGTAGCTCGTCTCGGGTACGGCGGCGGCAAGGCTGGCCGAGGCCGCCGCTCCTTGCGTTCGAGCGCGGGAATGCGTGTGCGTGCATGATGGGGTGTGAGGCAACTGCAGCTAGGCGGGAACCAGAGCACGGGGACGCACGGGCACGCTGCAGCAAGTACACACACACACAAAAACTACAGACTTCGTCGGAGCACCGGGAGCACGGCAAAGACATAGATCGGGCGAGTCTCACGAAGGTCTACATGCCACGGGAAGGATGGGAGACGGAGTAGTGTTACCCAGCTTACCCTAGGACACGACGTGGTCGACGGAGACGAGCCGGAGACGACACGAGGGTGATCTGAACTTGGCGGTTTTCTGTCTAGGAAGAAGAGGAAGAAGACGTGGTCGTGGGGGACGTCCCAGAGGCCGTGTCGATGCGTGCGTTGTGGTAGAAGGACGCGGGGGCTTCGGGGGTCCTCCCCACGGCGGCCGAAGGGTCGGAGATGCGATGTGGACGTCTACCCCGAGCTCGAACTCGAGCTCGGCCAGAGCATGGCGAGCAGGGCGACGGTGTGACGTGGCTAGCCTTACCTGGCGGTGGCGAGGGAAGGAGAGGGACTGAATCTGTCGAGGGGAAGTAGGGCTAGGTTTAGGACAAGACTTATAGGGCTCTAGGGTGTCGGACGACCATCAAATCGACCGGGGCGCCGACGTGGACACGGCCGATGCACTGCCGTACAGAGGTCGGGGATGATCCTGTGCACGTGAGCGTCGCTGGGCCTGCGGGAGGTCGGACTGGGCCGCTGGTGCGCTGAGACTGCGGCTCCTAGGTGGGCTGAAGGCTGTGGGAGGTCCAGGTAAGCTCCTCTGCTTATCCTTGAGTCTCTGTTTATTTAAATAAACAGATGACTAAAGAAGAACAAAAGGAGGGTGCTAGGAGAGGAGGATGGGAAAAATAAAAATACCCCCGAGCTCCTGGATTTATGCACAAAATTGTAAAATTGCCTTGGACATTTTTAGGGGCAGAAAAATAATACAAGTTTGAATAAAATGCAAACTTTTGCCATTTTTTAACCCGACCAAGACAACTCCAAAAAGGATGAAATTTGGCAGAGAGGTTGTAGACATGGTGCAAGATTTGTTGGGAGGAGATGAACATTAAAGGAGGAGGCTAGATGGCACTTAGCAAAAAAAATAAGTAAAGAAAGGAAGAAAAGGATGTAATAGAAGAGGTGAAGAAGAAGGAGGTGGCCTAGGGTTTTGGCAAGGGCATGGCTATGCACCAACATCACACAACATACACAAGGTACCTCACACACACACCAACAAGAAGTAAACTAAGATGCCGTGATGCCATGATGATGAAGCAATGCAAGGATGCAAAATAAAATAAATGACATGACAATGCAAAAAATAAAATGAGCTCAAATGACAAGAACCCCCAAGGATAAGGACAAGGATCAAATTGAGAAAGCTTTATTGCCATTATAGGAATGTATCACATATGGGGCATTACAAACTCTCCTACACTACAAAAAGATCTCGTCCCAAGATCTAGGACTGAAAGAAGGAAGGATACTCGGAACGAAGGTGATCTTCTCGTTCCCACGTAGCTTGTCGGTCGGTATGGTGTGACCACTTAACTTTCAAGAATTTTATTGACTTGTTGCGGGTTTTGCGCTCAGTTTCCTCAAGAATAGCAACAGGGTGCTCACGGTAAGACAAGTCTTGTTGAAGATCAATCTCCTCGAACGAAATGGTGCGTTCAGGTGTCTTGAAGCACTTGCGGAGTTGAGACACGTGAAACACATCATGAACATTTGCAAAGTTGGAGGGAAGCTCATGTTGATATGCTAGATCACCTCTTTTGCCAAGAATCTTGAAAGGGCCCACGTATCTAGGAGCAGGCTTTCCTTTGATACCGAGTCTTTGGGTTCCTTTCATTGGAGAAACACGGAGATAGACATGACCACCAATGTCAGAAGCCAAATCACGATGCTTGCCGTCATAGTAACTCTTTTGACGCGACTGGGCGGCTTTGAGATTCTCACGTATGACTTTGCACATATCTTCTGCTTCTGAGATCAAGTCATTGCCAAGAAGTTGACGTTCACCAGTCTCAGACAAATTGAGCGGGGTACGACACTTTCTGCCATAGGGGATTTGAAAAGGAGCTTTGCCGGCACTTGCTTGGAAAATGTTGTTGTAAGAGAATTCCGCAAACGGGAGACAATTTTCCCACTTCATGCAAAAAGAGATGACACAAGCTCTCAGCATGTCTTCGAGGATCTGGTTCACTCTTTCGACTTGACCACTAGTCTGAGGGTGAAACGTAGTGCTGAAACGAATCTTAGTGCCCATGGATGACTGAAAGGAGTCCCAGAACTTGGATGTGAACAAACTTCCACTGTCTGAGGAGATGACTTGAGGAATGCCATGCAAAGAAACAATTCTCGAGGTGTACAACTCTGCCAACTGAGCTGCGTTGATGGATTCTTTGACGGGAAGGAAATGAGCTACTTTAGTTAGCTTATCAATCACTACAAAGATAGCATCATTCCCCTTCTTGGACTTAGGAAACCCAGTGACGAAATCCATTTCAATGTGATCGAATTTCCACTCGGGAATAGGTAGAGGTTGAAGGAGACCGGCTGGACGTTGATACTCCGCCTTCACTCTTCTGCAGACATCACATTCATTCATTAACTGGGCAATCTCCCTTTTCATACGAGTCCACCAGTAAGATTGCTTGAGGTATGGGTACATCTTGGAACTTCCGGGATGAATCAAGAGGAGGGAGTCATGTGCTTCGTTCATTATGAGCTTCCTGAGATCACCCTTGGGAACCACAATTCTGTCCTCAAAGAACAAGGTGTTATTCTCTTCAACGCGATAGCACTTGTACTTGGGAGTACCCTTAGCAATACAATGTTTCACTTTCTGCACCATAGCATCACTTAGTTGGGCCTCACGGATTTGATCTTCCAAGGTAGGAGCAACTTGAAGGTTTGTAAAAAAGCTTTGCGGAACAACTTGGAGGTTGAGCTTCCTGAATGATTCACAAAGTTCAGGCTGGAACGGTTTGAGAAGGAGACTGTTGCAATATGACTTTCTGCTCAAGGCATCTACAATGACATTGGCCTTGCCAGGTGTGTACTCAATGCTTGGATCATACTCTTGGATCATCTCAACCCAACGAGTCTGGCGAAGGTTCAGGTTTGGCTGTGTGAAGATGTACTTCAAGCTCTTGTGATCGGTGAAGATGTCCACTTTTCTGCCCAACAGAAGGTGTCTCCACGTGATCAAGGCATGTACAACTACTGCTAGCTTGAGATCATGTGTGGGGTAATTCTTCTCATTTGGCTTCAATTGACGAGAAGTGTATGCCACAATCTTCTTGTCTTCCATGATAACACCACCAAGTCCTTGTAAAGAAGCATCACAAAATACTTCATAGGGCTTGGACTCATCCGGAGGAGTAAGAACCGGAGCAGAAATGAGCTTCTCTTTGACTGTTTTGAATGCCACATCACAATGAGGAGTCCAAAAGTACTTGACATTCTTCTGCAACAGGTTGGAAAGAGGCTTGGCAATCTTGGTGAAGTTCTCAATGAACCTTCTGCAATAGCTAGCGAGACCAAGGAAGCTTCGGAGTTGCTTGACATTCTGCGGGGGTTCCCAGTTGACAATAGCTTCAACTTTCTCGGGGTTCATAGAAATACCCTCGGCAGAGATGATATGGCCAAGATATAAGACTTTATCCAGCCAGAATTCATATTTGGAGAACTTCGCATACAACTTGTGTTCACGGAGCCTGTCCAGGACCAAACAGAGGTGCTTGGCTTGGTCTTCTTCATCCTTGTAGAATACCAAGATGTCATCCAGATAGACGAGAACAAATGCATTGGTGTAGGGGTTGATTATGAAGTGCATCATCCTCAAGAAGGTGGGTGGAGCATTTGCGAGGCCAAAAGACATGACCGTGTATTCATAAGAGCCAAAACTCGTTCTGAATGCGGTCTTGGGAATATCTTCTTCACGGATACGGATCTGGTGGTAACCCATGCGGAGATCACGCTTTGAAAACACCTTTGCTCCTTTGAGCTGCTCGAACAATTCATTGATGTTGGGGAGCGGATACTTGTTCTTTATTGTCTTCTTGTTCAATGGCCGGTAATCAACGCATAGGCATTTCGTACCATCCTTGTTCTTGACAAATAGAACACCACAGCCCCAAGGAGAAGTGCTAGGCCTGATTAGACTCATACGCTCTTGCTCATCGAGTTGTTTCTTCAGCTCCTTCAACTCATCAGGGGAAAGCTTGTACGGACACCGACATGCTGGCTCGGTACCGGGCTCGAGTTCAATGATGAATTCAACTTGACGATGCGGAGGCATGCCTGGAAGCTATTCAGGGAAAACATCTTCATATTCACTGACCACCGGAATCTGAGAGATGGCATTAATCTTGCCCTTGTCATTGAGAGAGAATAGCCTGATTGTGTTATCTCGAGAGGCGAAGATAATCACGTCTTCATCAGGATGATTAAGCTTGACTTCCTTATTTGCACAATCAATGTTTGCATCATGCTTGGAAAGCCAATCCATCCCAAGAATAAGATCAATGTCGGAGTTACCGAGAATAACCGGAGAAACCAAAAAACTGTAATCACCCATATGAATAGATATATCCGGAGCCACTATACTAGAAGTCATGAGTTTCCCCAGAGAAGTAACTTGCAACTTTTGGGGTAATGCCACTGTGACCACATTGTGCTTGGATGCAAATGGATATGACATGAAAGAACATGATGCACCCGAATCAAACAAAACTTTAGCAGGTTTAAGATTGACTGGAAGGTTACCAAGTATCACATCTGAAGAATTCTCTGCTTGAGCTGCATTCGTCAGATTCACTCTTGCTTGCTTGGGATTGTGCTTCACAATAGCAGTGCTGACACGTGGAGGAGGCGGAAGGCGCCTTGGGTTGGGACACTTGTTAGCATAGTGACCCTTATGAGTGCGCTTGTTGCAAACCACTTCTGAGAGAGGACGGTGATAAGGACCACTTCACTTCGAAGCTTGAAAGTGATTCTTGGACTGATTACTTGGGTTGGGTGGGTGGGTGAAACCACGGCCACGAAAGTGCTTGTTGTTTGGAGGGCGGAGCACTGGAGGAGGCGGAAGCCAGAACTTCTGCTGCTTTGCAACCACTTGGGAAGAAGAGGAGGAGTGAACAACATCTCTGATTCTCCTTTTGGAAGCTTCAACCTTGAGCTGGGCTGCCTCTTGCTTAAGAGCCATGTTATAGAATTGATCAAATTCATCCGACTCGAACAAGGTGAGAGCTAGTTGAAGTTCATCCTTCAGACCACCACGGAACTGATAAATCTTGCTCTTGGCATCTGGAATGTCTTGCTTGGCATAGCGAGCAAGGTTCTGGAACTTGACATTGTATTGATAGATGGACATGCTGCCTTGCTTCAGGTTGCGGAATTGCTCACGCACGCCTTCAATGACACTAGTTGGAATGTGGTGAGAGCGGAAATCCTTGCAGAAGTCAGTCCACGAGATTTCACGTCCACCTCTAGAATCTTTATACTGTTGCCACCAATCAGCAGCTTGATCCTTGAGTTGGAAGGCGGCAAACTTGACATAATCCTCAGGTCTCACGTTACTGCATTCAAAGTGCTTCTTGATGTCTGTTATCCAGTCTTCAGCATCTAGCGGATCCACACAGTAACTGAAAGACTTCGGTTGGTTTGACAGGAATTGGTCGAGGGTTGCAAAGTGAGGTTGATTGAACAGATTGCCTTGGCCTTGGTTCCCATGACCACCTTGATTTGCTTGGTTGGCTTGAATGTTCTGCATCATTTGCAAAAGCATCTGGGTGTTTAGGTTGGTCGCTTGCATAATTGCTCTCCAGGCCTCAGACGGAGGAGGAGGGGAAGGAGGACGATCAGGAACTTCTTCACCCTCTGGGTTAGCATTGGGAACCTTCTTAGGAGCCATCCTAAATGAGATGACAACTATTAGCCATTGATTGAAAATATAAGCTGAATCAATGGCTAGAACTTGCAACATAAGTCTTCACAAGAACATTCGAACAAAATGAACGAATGTAAGCCACAGTTTAATGGTACAACAATCTTCTCGAGAAGCCACTTGGGAGAACAAAAGGTAAATAAAGACAACAAGGAGCGGATAGAATAAATACATGATGGAAGCTTCGTTCCACATGTTCGTGCTGAAAGCTCATGGAACATGTCACAAAAGGGTGTTGCAAACCCCGGATCAGCATAGCCAAGGACCCTTTAAGATGCAACTCCCAATTGGAACAACACCCATAAAACCACTTCACTCCATGTTGAACCCCTAACTCCATATCATGCACTCATTGGAAGAATGCCTACGAGCTACTAGAAGAACCTAACATATAAATTTCCGAAGGTTTCCGATTATGCAATTGGGTGTTGGGGATACAGGGGATGCATTGCGCACTTAACTCTAATCCTACATTCAGCTGTATCCATTCTTCAACACATAACCAGTCATCCTCGGAAACAGTTTACCTCGGACCTTCGAAACGCATCTTCTATACAAGATGTGGCAATACTCCCGAACTATCCCACCAGAACTGGGTGACGTCGGGGTTATCTCACCACTAACTGCATCAAAGAGTTTTCGATGTCGGCCGTCTTAAGTACTCTAGAACCGCTGCGATACATTTGTGACGACAACACCTCGGAGCTCAACTCCCCGGGACACTGCCACAACCCCTAAATGACAGGAGGCATTGAGAACGATGTTCTCGTCAGAAAGATATCGGAACAATCCAAACAATATTCGTGTGATCCTAAAAAACGAATTTAGTGAATTTTTGAGGGTAGAAGAGATAGAACATCGTCAGGAGTCCTCACCAGAGTGGTGAAGGGATAAGGAGTAAAAAGAAATCCTACTCTCTGATATATATATATATATATATATATATATATATATATATATATATATATATATATATATATATATATATATATATATATATATATATATATATGACTCAAAACATTTTCATGTGTGTGCCTAGACTCAACCGTCAAAGATTCGATCAATCAGGGGGGCTCCTAGGTCGGAGAAGGCTCTGATTACCAACTTGTAATTCCCAGTATGTGACTATACCTCCCACGTGTCGAGGCCCGACTTAAAGGTATAATCACATACTAGAGTGATATCAAGTATGGTATCTTTGCACAACTCATGTAAAAGAGGGGATGAAAATGTAAAAGAGTAGTTGGCTTACACTCGCCACGTCACACAATGTAATACATTAACATACATCATCCAATAACATCAGAGTCCGACTACGGACGAAGATCCAAAGGAAAGATACCATGTATAAAGCAACACAAGGTCCCGATCATCCTAGTAAGAGCCCTACTAATCCTCTAGGTAAGACACGTAGTATCATCCATGCTCTTCATCGAACTCCCAATACAACTCTGAACCACCACCTATGTAGTTCTCAACGGTACCTGCATCTGGTGTTGTGTAGAATCTGTGAGCCACGGGGGACACAACAATCTCGTTCCTGGGTAGCAATACTATCAAAGCCTTAGGTGTGGAAAAAGGCTTAAAACAAGGTTGTAGTAGCACTAGCACTAACTTACGGGTTTAGAGCGAGGAGAGAAAAAAGTGCCTACGATCGTCAAAGTGATCACGAAGTGATCCTAACAACCCATGTCAATCATAACCCCATCGTGTTCACTTCCCGAACCCCTTCGGGAAGCGACCGACACGGTTAGTCACGTTGGGAGTGTATTAAGAACATAGTGTCAAGTTTTCTACTACCGGATATTAACAAATTCCCATCTGCCACATAACCACGGGCATGGCTTTCGAAAGATCAAACCCTGTAGGGGTGTCCCAACTTAGCCCATCACAAGCTCGCGATGTGCGGAGTCGCAACTCTAAGGTGGGAAGACCCGATTATTCTCAAAATCCCGTGCTCAAGATATTCCGACAAAGGTAAAACTAATCCAGCAAGACCTCCCAGCGTGCGGACACCCTGATAGTAGCCGCGCGTATCCCGTCTCAGGCCACGACCGGATGGGACATCCTACGGGTTTTTACCAGCCCTTGAGTTTCCTCTAGGTGGCCCTGCAGCCCGCCCAGTTTGGACCAACGCTCATGTGGAGCACTGGCCCAGGGTTGTTAGTTAAGAACTCGGGTTTGCAACGCCCTTATGCAAGTTTTAGTTATTAGGCAAATGTAAAACTAATGTTGGGCCTTGCTGAAAAAGCTTTAGCGCTAAGCGGGTTATCAAGGGGGGTCCATAAATCCCAACCGTGTTAGGGACGCAAACTCAAGGAACATAACACCGATTTAAACGATTCCTAGGGTGGCATGAGTGGAACAAAACATCAAGCAAGAGGCTTAGCCTTCCACCCTTTACCAATGGATAGATGTTTTAGCTTAACAGATTATATATTGTGATATCCCAACAATAACTTCAACATGAAGCAATAATCTTCAAATCTTCTCCTGCTACTAACAACACTATAAGAGGGGCTGAGCGAAGCTTACGTAGCCAAACAACGGTTTGCTAGGTTGGGTGGTTAGAGAGTTTCATGGCAACAATAGGAGGCTGGCAAACAGACATAGGCATCGAGGCAATAAGCTAAAGAGCGAGACATCTAGCATAGGCAAAGATAGTAGTGATATCTGGGTAAGGTCATCTTGCATGTTGATTCCTCGAAGGGAACATAACCTTGCTCCTCACACTCAACCTCGGTAGAAACCTCGTACTCCGTATCATCACCGGGCTCTAACCAAACACAACAATGCAACAACGGAACAAAATCAATCACAATGTAATGCTCAGGCACATGATGCATGAACATGATGAACAAGGAAAAAAGTAGATATGATGCATGGCCTAGGGTCACAAGAGTGCAACATCATCATATTCAAACAAGATCACTCACATGAAAGAATAACAATCAAAGACAACTACCAAGTTTATGTAGTTTGTTCAAACAAGCACCCAACAAGTTTAAAGGGGTCGGTTAACATGGGAAAAGTGCAACTAACATGACAGCAACATGGTAGCACATTTAAATGGGCTGGAAAAAAATAACAACATTATCCAGAAACTCCCATATTAATTTAATTGCATTTGGAACAGATTTGAAAAACCTTCTATGATAGAGTTGCCAAACATGCTAAACAACAGCACCAAAATATTCTACACATTTTTCTACCCCAAATGCATATAAAGTTTGTTAAATTTGGAGTTGTAGATATTTAGTTATGATTTTTACAAGTTTAAGCATATTTAAAACAAGTTTAAATTCGAACAATATTTTAAATGTTTTTAAACATGGCAACAAATAGCATTTTATAATCAACATAAAAAAAATAAGCAAGTTTCATATATGACATATTTCAAATGGATGCATGGATCTTTAGTTATGCACAAAAAAACAAAATATGGCATTTCAGTAAATAAGAATGCATTGAAAAAAGGATAAAAACTATAGAGCAGAAAAAAGGAAAAAACATGCTTGGGCCCGGGGCACCACAGTGCAGCGGCCCAGGACTGGAATCGGCCCCAAAGTGGCAGAGCACAAAAGAAACAAAAAAATGGGGTTCCTAGGATTCGAACCCACGATCTCTTGGTTAAGAGAGAGAGAGCAACGAACCACTAGTCTATGCTGTTTAGCTGACAGAAAGAAGGCAAGGCACAGGTTAACATCTAAGCGCCTATACACAGAAACAAAACAAGGTAAAAATCTTTACCTAATAATAAAGAAAGTTGGGTTTCAGCCCGTCCGTCATCGTGGCAGTTTTGCAAAAACGCCCCTCAGTTTATGTGAAATCAACCCGCACTCCCTTTTTAGTAGCACGCTGGAAAAACGTTTCACTTTTACAAAAATAACCCTGTAAACCCGCCCGGCCCGAACCGAACCACACCGCCGCTCGCAGCTCCCTCCTGCCCTCGCTTCCCTCGTGCCCGCAAGTCGCGTCGCCGGTGATCCACACCTCCACCACGCCCCGCCGCCGGCGGCCTTCATCGTCGGACCTCCGGCCACTCCGTCGCCTCGCCCCTATGCCTTCTGCTCCTTCCTCTCGATCTCCTCTCACATCTCTCCCTCTTTCTCGCTGAACAGGGACCTCCACGAGGGCCATGGCGCCGCCGGCCCTCAATCTCGCCGGATCTGGCCGCCTCCACGCCAAATCCGCCGAAAGTGGATCGACCCTGGCCAGATCCGCCCGGATCCGACCGGGCCTCGTGCCGTACGACCCCTCATCGAGGAGTACAACAGCTGCCCCATGCCAGCCAACATCCTCCAGATCCTCTCCACCCAGCCGCCGTTATTGCAGGAGGTCTTTGACGAGTGGCTCACCAAAAAACTTCCCCAAATCCTACAAGAGGATCAGGTAGGAATACACATGTACATTAATCTCAATATCTACTTGATTAATTCAGTTATCACACTTGCCTTTTGAACCAATATATGCACTTTCAGTTGAGGACACTCATCTTGCTAATTTAAATTGCGTGGCAAATCTTACATGGGCACTTTAATTGTGTGATTGTTGAGTGGTCCAGTGAGCAGTCCTTCTATAAGCAAGGAATGATAGAATGATGCATGATTCTGTAGGTTAAACGAGCCGCTGACAAAGACACACCTCTATTCTGAATTTTTACTTGCAAAGATGGACCATCAGCTGCAGAATATGTTGGCTAAACTCTCACATGTCGCTAACAATTTTTTTTATTGTTATCTTGGTAATTGGCATTGGTGGTATAGTCTTTTGGTTCAATAGTAAGTTGTTCAAGTGAAAATGCAGAGGAACATGTTGAACAAAAGACGTGGTATAAAAGGGAAAGGACAACCTAAACAGTACAATGATGCAAGTTCAGATTTCATATCTTGTCTTCCCTGCCTCATGAATATGCTAGCATGGTGGTCTTCTAGATTATGCACATGTCTTTGTTTTCCATATACTGTCGACGCATTGTGTGGTATGTACTAATTCTAGGGAAACTGATCTCATATTGTTCACTCTTCAGAATTAGTATTTATAAGTTTTTGTGTGGTTTTGGTACCTTATTTAAGAAATAAACATTAGCCTTCTCTAAAGAGGTCTGCTGCCTTGCTTTTTATAATTCTATTAATTTATATTAATCTCCTTGCATAGAACTTCTATTGCTGTTAGTGGCCCTGTCAAAAGAGATTGTTGTAAGTCCTCAATTTGTGTTTGATGTCAAACAATATCCAATCTACTACATGGTGTCTCAGTCTCAAGTTCATAATTTCTGCATCATTTGAATTGTATACAACAAGATACCAAAGCAGTAGGTCTCCAGCCAGCACAAAAATGCATACTTGATTTGTTTCAGTTCCTTAATACAGCTACTACAACCTACAAGAGACCCTAGCTAAGAAAACAAAATCAAGGACCAATGTACTTCTGACATTATTTCTTATTAATATCAAACTAGAATAACATTGATGGAACATATTATTTTTCACTCCTTGCTTGAGTTAATGGACTACAATATTCCATTTTGCTGAGATGTTCTGCTCAATGCAGGTTTGGACCCGGCCAAGGAAGTCACAGTTTAAGAGCTCGAGGAGGAGGGGTGTGTGGAGGTTTCCGCTGCCAGTGGCTGCACTGCTGGTCTTCGTCGCCTGCTCCTGTCAGATCCAGCATGACCTATCCTATCGGTTCTCCATCGCTTCACTCTGCTTCATGTGCATATGTGTGGAGAAGATGACGACCCCGCCCCTGTTCTTCGCCAGCCACACTCTAAATGCCCTTTTCGTTTACATGAACATCAAACCTACTTTTTTGTTTGATGTTGGTGCATGTCCTACCTGATATGTGTGTTGGGCTGCTGCTGTGCGATTGCTGGTTGTGTTGCTACTTGTGGCAACAATTATTTTGTTAAAGTATGTGGGATAACAACGCTTCTGTCTTTTGGTGGAATCATATTCCTTTTAATTTAATTACTTGAGAAAAAATTATATATTTTCTTACTTTCCTTTCTCTGTTGTTTTCATGGCTGACTATTTGAAGTTATCTGTTCACTGAAGCAGTTCTTGCCTGAGGGCAAGTTTTTGTATGTTCATCTAATAATGGAAAAGATTCAGACCTTCGATTCTATAGGAACGATTTTATTGCTCGAGTAAGATATGTTTTTACCAAAGAACATGAGAAGGGCAAGTTTTTCTACATTGGAACTTTCATTACCCCCCAGTATTTTAGTCCTTGCATCTTTCTCCCAGGAATCCTTGAGTGTATAGGTTCTTTCCATTGAAACCGTTTAGGTAGAATACTTATAGTGGTATAGTTGTTTTACCAGTATTGTAATTCAGCTGTGCAAAATTTAATTGGGGTTGTAAGCATTCAGGTTTGTCTCACGGTAAACCTTATCAGTTAGACCTGGTAAAAGTGGAATACTGCATACATTTATATTATATTCTGCTGAATAATATATCAAATTATCCATCTCTTTTACGGCGGTTTGCTAACTTATTTTGCATAGCATTTCTAACCGCGTCAAGTGTGTTCTTTGTCTCTTTGATGAAACCTAAACAGATATAGACATACATCTTTGATTAGGCCGCCTAATCAGTTTACTTTATCTAATAGATGGAAAGTTTTTTGGTTTCTATTTATGGTGAAACAAATGGGTTCTTCACAATTTAGTTGATGGTAAAGAGTTAGTGAATCCGACATTCCAAATTACTTTACTAGATTAGTCGTATTGCACTTATCTTTCATAGAATATGAATATTTACTTTGTTTTTCATATCACATCTTTAAGATATTTAGTTGAATATGTTTCTATTGGCACCCAAAAGTTTAGCAAACTATTTTACTTTTCCTTTATGCAGCACAATAACCATCATCGCAGAAGATTAGCTGATAGGCGGTGCGCTTTTTGGAGGAAGCGGACACTAATATTTCTACTGGCCAAACAGATGGGAGGCGCCATCGGAAGCACTGGCGAGCAACACTCTCAGCCTCCCACCCTATAGATTGCACTAATTTGTTTGATTATTATTGAGTGGTATGACCTAATTAATCTGTACACTTAGACACACGACCAAGGAAGGAAAGATCGTCTCCAGAGATCTTCAAAATAGTACAATATCAGGTATTGTAGAGTACAATTTCTTTAAGATAAGTTTTTCTTTTGCATTGAAGCTAATTTTATATATAAGTTTTTCTTTCGCATGGAAGCTAATTTTGTATTTGAAGTGTAATAGATACACATGCCTGAATCTGGATACACTCCAGTGCTGATGGTAATACTTTCAGTGCCCGATGATATTGGACTGGTGTGCTGTTATGCAATTCCTTGTACATTTTACTTCTATAGGATTTCCGATTACTGGGTGCAAACTTTGTACAAGGCAGTCTGAGATACCACTTGGTGAAGATGCGATCCAATATGTTCAGTGATACCCTTTTATGTGTAGGGAATCACTGATATGATACAACTATTCGTTATCTAAAATTTTGAATATATGTACACCCATGGTGATGTTTCAGTGCTCATTTATAAAGCATTCATCTATGAATGAATTTTCTGAATATTACCACATGCAATGTGTATGTATGATAATAGTAGTACACTTGCGATGATGCAAAACACTTTTGATGATGTTGTTAAAGTATTGTACTACAACTCCATTCAAGTCATTTTCCCACGGGCATTTGTACTTATATAAATATATGCATATACAACACCCTTATAACGCACTAAGTCTTTAGGTCAAATAAGCTACTTCCTCCGTTCCTAAATATTTGTCTTTGTAGACATTTCAAATGGACACAACATACGGATGTATATAGACATATTTTAGAGTATAGATTCATTCATTTTGCTCCGTATATAGTCACTTGTTGAAATCTCTAGAAAGACAAATATTTTGGAACGGAGGGAGTACTTAGCAACTCAGATTTGCACGTCGCTTCGCCGGCATCGCCGCTGACACCTCGTCTGCCAGCATCAGCGCTGGCAGCAAAGACAACAAGCCATCAGGTGAGTTCATCATTATCTCCTTCCACCTACAATGTATAAATTAAGAAATAATCATTGATTTACAAAAAATACTCAGTGTAACCTTATTTCTGATGTTTACAAAATTGGATTAAAAAATTATTGCATAATGGCACTGGAGCCGGTTATATTTCATTTTTTGCCCGGTGCAACGCACGGGCATTTGTACTAGTAAAATAAAAAGGGGAGGTTGACTGTGCCCGCAGGGGATCGAACCCGGGTCTCCACCGTGGAGGCGCAACATGAATACCAGCTGGGCTAGGCGCGGCTGTTGGTTAGAAAAGGGGCTCGACACCTTTTGAAGCTCTGAACAGGCGGGCCTTCTTCTTCCTCACCGCACGGGGAAGATGGCGATGGCGCCGGCGAGCAACAACAGCATCCAGCGGAGCCACAGATCACCGGCGGGGGTGCGGAAGTGGTGTGAGAGCGCGTGTGCCTGGAGATACTACGAGCAGGGGTGTGTGTTTAGTAGCTCGTCTCAGGTACGGCGGCGGCAAGGCTGGGCGAGGCCGCCGCTCCTTGCGTTCGAGCGCGGGCGTGCGTGTGCGTGCATGATGGGGCGCGAGGCAATTGCAGCTAGGCGGGAACCAGAGCATGGGGACGCACGGGCACGCTGCAGCAAGTACACACACACACACACACACACACAAAACTACAGACTTCGCCGGAGCACCGGGAGCACGACAAAGACATAGATCGGGAGATTCTCACGAAGGTCTACATGCCACGGGATGGATGGGAGATGGAGTAGCGTTACCTAGCTTACCCTAGAACACGACATGGTCGACGGAGACGAGCCTGAGACGGCGCGAGGGAGCTCTGAACTTGGCGGTTTTCTGTCAAGGAAGAAGAGGAAGAAGACGTGGTTGTGGGGGTCGTACCAGAGGCCGTGTCGATGCGTGCTTTGTGGTAGAAGGAAGCCGGGGCTTTGGGGGTCCTCCCCACGGCGGCGGAAGGGTCGGAGGTGCGACGTGGATGGTTACCCCGAGCTCGAACTCGAGCTCGGCCAGAGCAGGGCGACGGTGTGATATGGCTAGCCTTACCTGGCGGCGGCGAGGGAAAGAGAGGAACTGAACCGGTAGAGGGGAAGTAGGGCTAGGTTTAGGACAAGACTTATAGGGCTCTAGGGCGCCGGACGGCTGTCAAATCGACCGGGGCGCCGACGTGGACACGGCCGATGCACTGCCGTACAAAGGTTGGGGACGATCCTGTGCGCGTGAGCGTTGCTGGGCCTGCGGGGGGTCGGACTAGGCCGCTGGTGCGCTGAGACTGTGGCTCCTAGGTGGGCTGAAGGCTGCGGGAGGCCCAGGTAAGCTCCTCTGCTTATCCTTCATTCTCTGTTTATTTAAATAAATAGTTGACTAAAGAAAAACAAAAGGAGGGGCTAGGAGAGGAGTTTGGGAAAAATAAAAATACCCCCGAGATCCTGGATTTTATGCACAAAATTGTGAAATTGTCTTGGACATTTTTTGGGGCAGAAAAATAATACAAGTTTGAATAAAATGCAAACTTGTGCCATTTTTGAACCCAACCAAGATAACTCCCCAAAGGATGAAATTTGGCAGAGAGGTTGTAGACATGGTGCAAGATTTGTTGGGAGGAGATGAACATTAAAGGAGGAGGCTAGATGGCACTTAGCAAAAAAAAAGTAAAGAAAGTAAGAAAAGGAGGTAATAGAAGAGGTTAAGAAGAAGGAGGGGCCTAGGGTTTTGGCAAGGGCATGGCTATGCACCAACATCACACAACATACACAAGGTGCCTCACACACACACCAAAAAGAAGTAAACTAAGATGCCATGATGCCATGATGATGAAGCAATGCAAGGATGCAAAATAAAATAAATGACATGACAATGCAAAAAATAAAATGAGCTCAAATGACAAGAACCCCCACAGATGAGGACAATGATCAAATTGAGAAAGCTTTATTGCCATTATAGGAAAGAATCACATATGGGGCATTACAGCTGGTTACTATATGGGCCATGTTGACTGCCACATTAGATTCTTGTAGGTATCACGTCAGGTGCATGTTGCTTCAACGTCACAGAGTCCTGGGCCTAGCTTGGGCCGGATGGTCCTAGGTACATATCGATGACAGACAAAAACCGTCATGGATGGTACGGTGTCAAATTATGATGCGATATACATGACAGATTCTGAATCCGTCATCGATCTCCAACCTTGACGGTTTTCCACTCATCTGTGATGGATTGGATCTGGCACGTATTAACAGATTTCTTGTAGTGTTAGTTTCTTTTTGAGCTTTCATAAACTTATAGCTCTAGTGCATCCGTTGCATGGCAATCCCTACTCACTCACATTGATATTTATTGATGGGCATCTCCATAGCCCGTTGATACGCCTAGTTGATGGGAGATTATCTTCTCCCTTTTTGTCTTCTCCACAACCACCATTCTATTCCACTATAGTGATATGTCCATGGCTCACGCTCATGTATTGTGTGAAAGTTGAGAAAGTTTGAGAATACTAAAGTAAGAAACAATTGCTTGGCTAAAACCGGGGTTGTGCCTGATTTAAATATTTTGTGTGATGAAGATAGAGTATAGCCAAACTATATGATTTTGTAGGGATAAGCTTTCTTTGGCCATGTTATTTTCAGAATACATAATTGCTTTGTTAGTATGCTTGAAGTATTATTATTTTTATGTCAATATTAAACTTTTGTTTTGAATCTTATGGATCTGAATATTCCTGCCACAATAAAATATAAAATATATTATAACAAAGAGTTACTGGAGGGGAGGCCCGTGGGCCCCACGAGGGTGGAGGGCGCGCTCACCCCCCTGGGGCGTGCCCCTGTGCCTCATGGACTCTCCGTGGGGGCCCCTGACTTGCTCTCGACGCCAACCCTTACTATAAATCCCCAAACCTCTAGAAAATAACCTAGATTGGGAGTTCCGCCGATGCAAACCTCTGTAGCCACCAAAAACCAATCGGGACCCTATTCCGGCACCCTGCCGGAGGGGGGATCCATAACCGGTGGCCATCTTCATCATCCCGACGCTCTCCGTGACGAGGAGGGAGTAGTTCACCCTCGGGGCTAAGGGTATGTACCAGTACCTATCTGTTTGATCTCTCTCTCTCTCTCTCTCGTGTTATTGATTTGGCACGATCTTGATGTACCACAAGCTTTGCAACTATAGTTGTATCCTATCATGTTTCTCCCCTCTAGCTTGTTGTAATGGATTGAGTTTTCCCTTTGAAGTTATCTTATCGAATTGAGTCTTTAAGGATTTGAGAACAATTGATGTATGTCTTGCGTGGGATACCCGTGGTGAAAATGGGGTATTCTATTGACTCACTTGATGTATGTTTTGGTGATCAACTTGCGGGTTCCATAACCTTGGGAATCTATGCACAGGGGTTGGCACATGTTTTCGTCTTGACTTTCCGGTAGAAACTTTGGGGCACTCTTTGAAGTTCTTTGTGTTGGTTGAATAGATGAATCTGAGATTGTGTGATGCCTATCGTATAATCATACCCGCGGATACTAGAGGTGACATTGGAGTATCTAGGTGACATTAGGGGTTTGGTTGATGTGTGTCTTAAGGTGTTATTTTACTACGAACTCTAGGGCTGTTTGTGACACTTATAAGAATAGCCCAATGGATTGATCGGAAAGAATAACTTTGAGGTGGTTTCGTACCCTACAATAATCTCTTTGTTTGTTCTCTACTATTAGTGACTTTGGAGTGACTCTTTGTTGCATGTTGATGGATAGTTATATGATCTAATTATGTTATTATTGTTGAGAAAACTTGCACTAGTGAAAGTATGAACCCTAGGCCTTGTTTCGAAGCATTGCAATACCGTTTGTGCTCACTTTTATCATTAGTTACCTTGCTATTTTTATATTTTCATATTACAAAAGCCTATTTGTACCATCCATATTGCACTTGTATCACCATCTCTTCGCCGAACTAGTGCACCTATACAATTTTCCTTGTATTGGGTGTGTTGGGGACACAAGAGACTCTTTGTTATTTGGTTGCAGGGTTGTTTGAGAGAGACCATCTTCATCCTACACATCCCATGGATTGATAAACCTTAGGTCATCCACTTGAGGTAAATTTGCTACTGTCCTACAAACCTCTTCACTTGTAGGCCCAACAACGTCTACAAGAAGAAGGTTGCATAGTAGTCATCACCTATCTATTTACTTTTATACAATACTTATTTTTATCAAGTCCCTATCTTCTCTTCTAAATTACCAACTACGGAACACTATTATCACACTTGAGCATTGGATGTGTTTCATGAATGGAGGAATGATTGAGCATAATGGGCTAGGGATAACTTTCTTTAGCGTTGATATTTTGAAAGACATGGTTGCTTGTTGATATGCTTGAGTATTAAAGTCTTCATGTCAAATTATAGCCTATTGCCTTGATTGATCGAAAAGTCCATATGTCTTTGCGACAAAGACATGTTAGGCATCATTCCACATCAAAAATTATGTTTTTATCATTTAGCTACTCAAGGATGAGCAGGAATAAAGCTTGGGCATGCTGATACGTCTCCAATGTATCTATTTTTTTATTGTTCCATGCTGTTATATTATCATTCTTAGATGTTTTACAATCATTTTCTAGCAAATTTACAGTATTTTTTGGGACTAACCTATTGACATACTACGTTGTGGAAGTTGTTGTATTTTGCTTGTTTTTTGATTCGCAGGAAATCAATATCAAATGGAGTCCAAATGCCACTAAACTTTTTGGAGAACTTTTTTGGCCTAGGAGACATCCAGGGAGTCAAAGAAGTGCACGAGGGGGAGCACATGGGGCCCATGAGACACCAGGGTGCGCCCGAGGCCCCTGTCGCACCCTGGTGGGTAGTGGGACTCATGGGACTCCGTTCCACCAATCTCCAGGTCTATAAATACCCTAATATTCCAGAAACCCTAGAGGAGTCGGAGAAAAATTGTTTCACCTGCCGCAATTTCTAGAACCAAGAGATCCTATCTAGAGCCCTTTTTGGAAGTCTTCTGGAGAGGAACACAATGATGGAGGGATTCATCATCCTCATTGGTGCCCCTCCGATGATGCGTGAGTAGTTAACCACATACCTACAAACGGGTCCGTATGCAGTAGCTAGATGGTTTCTTCTCTCTTTTGGATCTTCAATACAATGTTCTCTTCAGAGATCTATTTGATGTAACTCTTTTGTGGTCTGTTTGTTGGGATCCGTGAATGGCGACTCTCACCTCCCATCGCTCCCGCCCACCATTGACGGCGATCTCTCCACACCACCTCTAATCTGAGGTTTCTCTCCGATCAAACTCTTCGGCGCCTTCTCCTCTACTTGGTGATATACTTTTCTTATGGAGATCTCATCTGGATCAACCCTTGGCTTTGATTTCTCCAAGGGTCTTGAGTTCGTGGATAGGGTTTTCAGATCTATTGGTCTTTCCATTCATCCTACGGATGACACTGGTCATTTCACGATGGTTGTGTCCTTTGGGAGACATGCTTTTCGTCTCACGGAGGATTCTGTGGCGGCGGCTTTGGAAGCGGCCATTGGAGGTTCTGCCATTGAATTGGGGGTTTCATACATACATGACAAGGTTTATTCTTTCAATGTCTCCTCTAAGCAAGTTGGATTTCTTGTTCTCAATCTTCGTTCTTTTGCTTGCTTAAATTTCAAATGTTATTTCAACCTTTGGGGTCGTGGAGGTCCTAATTGGGAACGTGAGTTCAATCGTTGGAATCTTGAATGTGATGCTGAATGGATCCTCATTAGTCCTTCCAAGAGGCGAGCTGCCCTTGGTATGTTAGCTATGCATCCTCCTCCTCGTAAGTCCTCTCTTCGATCGGGTAAGCAAGTTAGGAAGAAGATTTCTTTTGCCACGACGCAAAATTATGAGGCTTGCAAGGGCTATAGATACCCTACCACACAGGCTGAGGTTGATTCCATAACGGAAGCTGGTTATGAAGTTTCTGCTCACGAGAGGGTTATCATCCACCCCTTGCCGCCGGTGAGCTTACGATGGACGGCGGCGATTTTTGGCACCGTTACATCCGCGGATTTCTCTCCCCCTGATAACCCGGCTGACTTATCGCAACCACAAGATCTGCATGCACGTGATACGCTGCTGGCTTCAAACAAGTTGAACCCGGAATCGTCGGCTCCCCATGTTGGGCCTGAATTTACTGGGCCGATTGCGTCTATGGAGATGCCACAGGCTGATATTCCCTCGTCGCAGGAGGAACGTACTCAGTTCGACGTCATGGTCGATGACATGGTGGCCTATGTTTTAACTTGCACTAAATGTTTCCAACAGGGCCACATGTCAGTCTATTGTCTGGTTTGATCAGCTTGCAATCGTTCGGGCCATCGACGCTTTCAATGCAAACAGTGGGCAAGGGATAATGGGTTAGTTTGGAAAGTTAAAAATATCCCAAGCAATCTTGGTAAATCGAAGGAGGTGGAATCCACACCCGCCACGAGTCCGCCATCTATTCAACCACCACGGGACTCCTCGGTTTTAGAGACGACTACCCACGCGCATACGCAGCGCATTGTTCCATCGCAGCCGTCCTCTCCTGTTGGCCAAGCTCCTTCCTCGCCGCCTCCCCCATCAATGGCCAACTTTGCGCTAGATCCTTTGGAGTTCATCCCGCCGGGGTTTGATGTCATCGATGGAGGACCAACCCAGCTGCCTCGGACCTTTTTGTCCCCTGCGGTTGCTCCAGACCAACGACATGAGCAGTACGCTATCGGTATCGTCGAGCCTCCGCCGCCGCCTTGTTAGATTCAGCAGTTTCAACAGCTGGTTAGTGATTTCGTAATGACTCAACTTCATCATGATGTTCTTAGCGATCAGCATTGGATTGAGGGTGTTGGCTTGTTTGAGTTTCGAAGTGCTGCATCTAGGCATGCTATCATGGATCATCCACCTTACAATCTTGGCAACAGTCATTTTGTTCGCTTTGTACCCCACAACATTGGCATCAATCATCGAGCTATCCAAGGTTTTCGTAGAGGTTGGATTATGATGTTGGGCATTCCACTGGACTATCGCACCACCCAATACATATCTGATGCAGTTAGCACTTTTGGCCGTTTTCATAAGTGGCATCAAGAGGATCCTCGTATGGTACGCACTTTGGTTTATGCCTCCTTCCCATGCCCTGAACAAGTTCCTCGCGATGTAGTTTATCGCGAATATGGTGATTTCGGCGCTACTAGGATTTCTTGGACTGCACCTATGTATGTTCTCTCGGCGGAGTTTGCAGATATCCTTCCCACGGATGAGGACCAGATGCCTCTCAATGGCAATCCACATCCTCTCCCTGGCCACCTGCAATTTGACAATGTTAACTTTGTTATGCCTGAATACCCTCAGTTAGGGTGGAACGACCCACCAGAGCCACCACATATCAATCATCCACTTCAGCATGAACAGCATAATCATGAGGTCTTGGTTGAAGAATGGGTTCAAGACAATAACCCACAGGCTGTTTCTCAGGAGTCAGTTGTTATGCAGAACTCTGGGCCAGCTTCTAGTTCTGAAGATGATAGTCAACAAGCACTCGCAGTTTATCAGCCTCCCGTTATTCAGGCGCCGATCTTTGTTGGCCGTGTGCTTACGGTCTTTGGGCCGGAGATTCCCCCTGAGATGCTTTGGTCTCGTTGTTTTGATAGTATGATGCCGTTTGTTGAAACTCTACAGATTCCCAAAGGTATGCCACCGCTCAGCCCCTTTAAGCCAATCGTCTTATCAAAGAGATCTTGGGAAGTTTCCTTTTCACACACACATCTCTGCAACAAGTTGGTTTTCAAACCAACCCCACAGTGCTTACCTGAGGCAGCTCGCTCCAAGCCCAGAGTGGTCCGTTCTCTCTGCTATGATTCAGTTGCACCACACTCAGGCGATGCAGTTGTTTCTTTAGACTTGCCACTTCTGTCAGACGTTGAGATGGCTTCATTCAATTTCACTGCCACGGCTAAGAGACCACGACGCCGCAAGATCAGTGTTATTCTGGTTGAATCTGAAGTACTATGCAGCGCTAGGCTTTCTGCTCTTTGGGATGGTTTCAGGCAGGGTATGCCGAAATTTGTCCCTCTCAAGAAGCCTTCAGCCAAGCCTCTCAAGAAACGTCGAGTGCAGCAATCTTCATCGGATCATGAGCCCGACGACTCACAAGATGCAGTTCCTCCACCTACCTCGATCAGAGTGCAGGTCGTCTTGGCATCGCCCCTAAGAAGATCACCGCTGAGTAGCTTAATGCGGCGCCGGCCTCCTCTTCATCATCTTCTTCGGCTGATGGTGTTTAACTTGCTAACTATTTTGGGTTTATGGTTGACCCCTGCTTAAACCATTTATCTAGATCGTTTCTTATTTTCAGTCCTTCATGTTAAGTGCAACTTGCGTCAGTTGGTGGATCATCATTATGTGGTGATCGTTTATGTTCCTCTTATTTTGGGTTTGTAATGGCTTATACAACCTTTAGAGACTGCAAAGTGCTCTGCTGGAATGTGCGAGGCTTAAATTCAGAAAATCACCAACGTGTTGTTCGTCAGAATATTGATGAAAGTGGCTGCTCAGCTATTTGCTTACAAGAAACAAAATGTGAGGCTATGGATCAACGCTTCATTCGTAAATTTTGCCCGCGATGTTTTGATCACTTTGTCTTTGTTCCATCTGTTGGGGCATCTGGTGGTATGATTGTGCTATGGAATTCTGCACTCTTTTCAGGCAAACTGATCGAATCTTTAAGCTTTGGTATAACTATGGAATTCCAATCCAAACACAACTCTGATATTTGGACTTTGGTTACGGTTTATGGGCCGTGTCAGAACCCTGCTCGAGATGATTTTATCACATGGCTTCATAATCTAGTTATACCCATTGATGATAACTGGCTTCTGCTTGGGGATTTCAACTTTCTCAGATCCATGGAAAACAGAAATAGGCCAGGTGGAAATGTTAATGACATGCTCTTGTTTAATGAGGTTATTGGGCATTTAGGTCTTATTGAACTACCTTTGAAGGGCAGAAGATTTACTTGGTCTAATATGCAAGCTGTCCCTTTGTTGGAACAAATTGACTGGTTTTTTACTACTGTTAACTGGACATCTCATTATCCCAATACTTTGGTGATCCCTTTGGCCAGATCGGCTTCTGATCATACACCTTGTGTGGTAACCATCAAAAGTATGATCCCTAAGGCCAAGATCTTTCGTTTTGAGAATTATTGGGTAGACTTGCCTGGTTTTATGGAGTGTGTTAGCCAGTCTTGGTCTAAACCTGTTCATAGAAAATCATCTGCTGCCATCATATCTACAAAATTCAAAAACCTTAGACATGCTCTTAAAGTCTGGCACACAAATCTTTCCAGGATCAAAATGCTTATTAATGACTGCAACAAGGTTATTATGTACCTTGATACTCTTGAAGAGCATAGGCCTTTATATTTACCTGAAGCTAATTTCAGAAGAATTGTGAAACTCCACTTGGAAGAGGTCCTTAGACTCCAATTTATTTACTGGAAACAGAGATGCACAGTCAGGAATATAAAAGTTGGGGAGAGAACACCAAGTTTTTTCATGCCATGGCAACTGAAAGATTCGGGTCAAACACCATATCTAGTATTATTGTGAATGATGATGTAATAACTGATCGTGCTACTATGTCAGCTTTATTCCTGCAAGACTTCAGGGATAGAATGGGTTGTTCCAATGATATCCAAATGGGGTTTGACCTTGCCACTCTTATTAAAAGAGTTGAGGGGCTTGATGATCTGACAAAGCCTTTTTCCATGGAAGAAATTGATCTGGTTATCAAGCAAATGCCACCTGATAGAGCCCCTGGGCCAGATGGTTTTACTGGTCTATTTTTAAAAAAAAGTGTTGGGATTTGATTAAAGAGGATTTCATGTTATTAGTGCAAGAATTCTATGGTGGATCCTTGGACCTGGAATGTATAAACACATCTTTGATCACTCTGATACCTAAGAAAATCAGTCCTGAGACTTTGAATGATTATAGGCCAATTTCCCTCATCAACACATGTTTAAAGTTTCTAACCAAACTGCTAGCTAACAGGCTGCAAAAAGTGATCCTTTCCTGTCTTCACAAGAATCAGTATGGGTTTTTGAAGTCCAGATCTATCCAAGATTGCTTGGCTTGGTGTTTTGAGTATATACACCAATGCCAGACCTCTAAAAGGCCTATTGTGTTGCTAAAATTAGACTTCACCAAAGCTTTTGACACTATTGAGCATGAGGCTATCCTCAGAATCCTCAGATACAAAGGTTTTAATGAGAAATGAATTTCATGGATGAGGAATATATTATCTTCTAGATCTTCCTCTATCTTACTCAATGGGGTACCAGACAATCACTTTCATTGTAAGAGAGGGGTCAGACAGGGAGACCCCATGTCTCCTTTGTTGTTTGTGTTAGCTGCTGATTTGCTACAGTCTGTGATTAATGACATGTGCAGCAAAGGAATCTTAACTTTTCCAATACCCACAAGCTGTCAGGACTATCCCATAGTTCAATATGCTGATGACACTCTCATTGTTTTACCAGTAGTGGATCATCAACTCCTTGCTTTAAAGGACATGTTAAATATTTTTGCAGCATCCACTGGCTTATCTGTTAACTTTGCTAAATCCATGATGGTACCTATCAATCTCTCTATTGAGGAGGCCAACGGGTTATCCAATGTTCTAGGCTGCAAACTGGGAGAAATGCCTTTTACATACTTAGGACTGCCTATGGGTACCACTAAACCTTCAGTGCAGGATTTACTGCCTTTAGTGCACAGAATTGAAAGGAGGCTTTCTGCCACATCCTGCTTTCTCAATCAAGGTAGCAGACTGCAACTGTTACAGTCTGTATTATCCTCCATGCCCATTTATTTCCTTTGCAGTCTAGACATTCCACCTGGTATTTTGAAACAAATTGAACGAATACAGAGGCAATGTCTTTGGAGAGGCAACTCTGACACCCCAAGACAATCCCTTGCTGCATGGGACCTTGTTTGTTTACCTAAAAATAAAGGTGGTCTTGGTGTTCTTAATCTCAGGATTCAAAATGAAGCGTTATTGATGAAATTCCTTCACAAGTTCTATAACCATCATGACATACCTTGGGTCAGCTTGGTCTGGGACTCTTACTATCATAACACTGTGCCTCATTCAACTATTCTTTGCGGATCATTCTGGTGGCGTGATG
The DNA here is from genome assembly GCA_902687465.1 of Secale cereale. Lineage (NCBI taxonomy): Eukaryota > Viridiplantae > Streptophyta > Magnoliopsida > Poales > Poaceae > Secale > Secale cereale. Next base: position 312,438,465 of record LR738710.1, read on the forward strand.
TCTTCAAGTTGTCCTTCAAATACTTGAATCTTGCAAAGCCTTGCCTTGGTAATGGAAGGTCTATTCTTTTTTGGAATGATCCTTGGATAGCTGATCTCAATGGGACCACACTTAGTCATAACTATCCAAGATTATTTTCATTTGTGATAGATGCGCAACTTTCAGTTGCTCAAGTGCTGGATCAGGATATCATGGAGAGTTTCCATCTGCCTATTTCCACGCAAGCTTTTGATGAGCTTCAGTCTCTCAAGATTGTTCTCGACACCCATCAGACTTCACAAGAAAATGATAGTTGGATTTGGCCTTTCAATAAGGGGAATTTTAGGCCTAAATCTTACTATACTCAGGTGCATCAGAATATTGTGGTTGATCCTATTTTTTCATGGATATGGAAGAGCTCTTGCACAATGAAGATTAAAATGTTTGGCTGGCTGCTACTTAGGGACAGGCTGAATACGAGAGACATGCTTCAACATAGGCATTGGCATGTGGATGATCTTACCTGTGTTCTCTGTCCTCACCTTATTCATGAAGATGTGAGTCATCTTTTATTCTCCTGCCTTTTCAGCCAAAGAGTTTGGAATTATTTACAAATTTCTTGGGAACCTCTGCCTGGTATGACTACTTACCAAATGGCTTCACAAGCCAGGTCTAAATTTGGCAAACCTTTATTTACTGAAGTGGTTTTCACTGCTGCATGGAACATATGGATCATCAGAAATGGGAAAGTTTTCAGAAATGAACAGCCTTTTTTTAGGAAGTGGAGACACAATTTCATCCATGACATGACTCTTTTATCTCACAGGATTAAATGTAAATACATGGATAGTTACATGGACTGGCTAGCTAACCTTCCTTAGATATTTTGTATAGATAACATGTGATGTAAGTATTTCTAACAGTAGATGTCCCTAAACTTTGTATTTTCTTTCCTTTTATGCTTTCAATAACGAGGGCTGTGAGGCTTTTGCCTTGCAGTATATAGTCAATTTTTTTTTATCCATACATGATAATTATAGCCTTGTATTTCTTCTTCGATATTTTGGTTTTGTTTGGCCAACTTGATTGATTTATCTTGCGATGGGAATAGGTGCTTTGTAATCGGTTCGATATTTGTGTGCTCAATCTCAGTGATAGAAAGAGACATGAATGGATCTTGTCTACATCATGTGATCGTTCTTAAGGCATTACTACGTTCTTTTAGGAACTTAATACACTAGATCCATGTTGGATAGTGGTCGATGTGTGGAGTAATAGTAGTAGATGCAGGAAGGAGTCGGTCTACTAATCTTGGACATGATGCGTATATACATGATCATTGTCTTGGATATCATCATAATTATTTGCTCTTTTATCAATTTCCTAACAGTAATTTGTTTACGCATCGTATGCTATTTTTTTGAGAGAAGCCTCTAGTGAAACCTATGACCCCCAGGTTTGTTTCTCATCATATACTTTCAGATATATATGACAAAGCGACATTGAATCATAAGACTTCGCACTAGCGAAGGGAGGAGCAATCGACGTACTAATAAATCATTATTATTAGTATTGGAAAAATCACACACCTTGGTGTTTTCTTGAGACATCATGACTACGCAAAGAAGAGATCTCACAAGCAAAAGACAAACAGAAAGAAGGCAAATAAAAAGGCATTTTTTGTGTTTTTGTAAAAGAGTTTTAGAAGTGGGGGAGATGAAAACGAGAGGAAAATGGAAAATAATGTAATTGCGAGGAGATGAGAGTTTATCCATAGGAACCTGATACATTTTGGTGATGCCTCCCCGACAACCTCACCAGAGGTTGACGAGAGACTATCTTATATTGATCCTCCGCGGCAACGGTGCCAGAAATTCTTCCAGCTACTTGTGATCCGCGTTGGTAAATTCCCCAAAGAGGGGATGATGCATTACAGGACAGGTAAGTATTTCCCTCAGTTATGAAACCAAGGTTAATCCAGTAGGAGAACCAAGCAACACTAAACAACACCTACATACAAACAACAAAACCTTGGAACCCAATGCATAGAGGGGTTGTCAATCCCAACAAGGTAAGATAAATAGATAGATTGATAGATGCAAATAAAATAAAGGCAAACAAAATGCAGCAATGTATTTTTGGTATTTTTGCATAACCTGAAAATATATGATACGAAATAGACACGGGGGCTGTAGATTTTACTAGTGTCTTCTCTCGAGAAAATAGCATACGGTGGGTAAACAAATTACTGTTAGGCAATCGATAGAAGCAAATAATTATGAGGATATCCAAGACAGCGATCATGTATATAGGTATCACGTCCAAGATTAGTAGACTGACTTATGCCAGCATCTACTACTATTACTCCACACATTGACCACTATCCAACATGCATCTAGTGTATTAAGTTCATGGAGAAACGGAGTAATGCTTTAAAAATGATGACATGATGTAGACAAGATCTATTCATGTACAAATAGACCCCATCTTGTTATCCTTAATAGCAATGATACAAACATGTCATGTTTATTTCTTTCACTGAGATTAAGCACTACAAAATCAAACCTATTACAAAGCACATCTTTCCATTGTAGGATAAATCTATCAAGTTGGGCAAACAAAAGCGAAATATCGAAGGAGAAATAGGAGGCTATAATAATCATGTATGGATAGATCTGACCATAAACTCACAATTCATTGGATCCCAACAGACACACCCAAAAAAGAATTATATCAAATACAACTCTAAGAACATCGAGGAGAACATTGTATTGAAGGTCAAAAAGAAAGAAGAAGCCATCTAGCTACTAACTACAAACATGTAGGTCTGTATTGATGCTCAAAAATGGCATGATCGCAAAGAGTGACTTGAGTCTATAATGGAATGAGGTTAAACTTATGAGTTCATGTCACCATTTGAAGGCGCTCGTCAAGATGATCGAAATAAATATGAAGATGGACCAAAACAGAGCTCAAGTGCAGAAGATATGACAATTTCGGAGATGCCCGTGTTGACATCAGATTAGAAAATGGCATGAAACCTAATTAAGATTGCCTCGGATGAAAAAGTCTTCTACTGCAAAGTTCTTCGTATCATCGAAACAGATGATTTTGATATAAAAATCGTCTTAATACGAGGTTGTATGAAATAGTTACATGCAAAACCGTGCGCTGCAGCAATGTTTGGCTGGATCATCCGGCCCGGGGTCCAAATCATCCGGGAAATTGAAGCACCAAGACAACATAAGGTTTGTGATGAAGCTGGATGATCTGGGTGCAGCCCCGAATGATCTGGGTGGAGGCCGGACAATCTGGGCAGAAGTCCGGACGCCTGGACAACTTTTTCGGCTACAGACTTTATAAAACGCCCCGAAACATCCTTAATATGTCCTCAGATAAAAAAGTGTTCAACGGAAAAGTTCTGCGTTTTGTCGAGGCGGTTGATTTTGATATAAAAAAACATCTTAATCAAAGTTCATATGCAAAAGTTACAGCCCGATTAGTAAGCTGCTGTCACAAAACTGTGCTAGGCCGGATCATCCGGGCCTTGAGCCGGATATCCGGGCCGGAGGTCATGAATAGCCCGTGTTTTATTAGGTTTTGATGATTTGGATGGCTAGGAAAGTCCTTTTCTTGTATGGGAAGTCCATCCGCCCCATATATAGACAAGAGGCGACGGCTGATTGAATAACACACAATCGACATATCAATCTACCACTTTTACCTTTACTTTTATCCTCTCCCTTGTTCTTCTTCTTCCTCGTTCTTCGTTCATTCTTCTTGTTGCAGGGCGGCGAACCCTGAGGCCCTAGGGAAAATCAAGTCGACCTAGGGCAGCCCATAGCTGCCGCATGCCCTGACGGGGTCCCTACCGGGCAAGCGGGTTTCAGGTCTAAAAAAGCGCTCGCCGGATTGCTTGCGTATCGCGCTTCCAGACAGGTCTCCTTCGACGTGAACTGCGGTGCATCACCCTCGCTGTCGAGGGTACACGGTGACGTGTTTGTGTGTGAACAGTCTGTGGTAAACTACTCATGCATCATCGAAGGAGCACCAATGAGGATGATGAACCCTGTCGTGATCACGTTCCCCTCCGGTGGAGTGCCAAAAAAGTCCTCTAGATTAGATCTCGTTGTTCTGGAACTAGCGGCGGCTGAAACAATTTTTCATCGACTCCTCTATGGTTTCTGAAATATTGTGGTATTTATAGAGCCAGAGGTCGGTGGGAAAGGGCACTGTGGTCCCCACAAGGCACCCGTCCCTATTGCTTAGTGGGCTCCACTGGCCTCCTCTGGTACACCTCTTGGGATCTGTGGGTCTCTTTTGGGCAGAAAAAAAAATCTCCAAAAAATTCCGTTGCATTTGGACTCTGTTTGGTATCGATATTATGCACAGTAAAAAACAAGCAAAAAAATAGCAACTGGCACTAGGCACTATGTCAGTAGGTTAGTCCGAAAAAATGATATAAAGTTGCTAGAAAATGTATCTAAAACATCCAAGATTGATAATATAATAGCATGGAACAATAAAAATTATAGATACGTGGGAGACATATCAATGGGCAAACGACGCAAAAGGAGAGACAACCTTGCCGAAGAGCTCCATCAACATGACACATCACGGTGCGATAAATGTTTTTGTCCTAACCCATCAGAGTTAGGTATGTGGCATGATACTTCTCTGTCGTATATACTTTTCCAAACTATTTTGCCCTTGTTTTGGACTCTAATTTGCATGATTTGAATGGAACTAACCCGGACTGACGCTGTTTTTAGCAGAATTGCCTTGGTGTTATTTTTCTGCAGAAATAAAATTTCTCGGAATGACCTGAAACTTCATGGATAATATTTTTAGAATATATAAAAAATATTGATGGAAAGAATCTTTGGAGGGGCCCGCACCCTGGCCACTAGGGTGGGCGCGCCCCCCTAGGGCGTGCCCCAACCTTGTGGGTCCCCTAGAGCTCCACCGACGTCAACTCCAACTCCATATAATCTCTTTCAGGGAGAAAAAAACCAGAGAGAAGATCCCATCGTGTTTTATGACACGGAGCCACCGCCACCTCCTGTTCTTCATCGGGAGACCTGATCTGGAGTCCGTTCGGGGCTCCAGAGAGTGGAGATCGTCGGCGTCGTCATCATCAACCATCCTCCATCACCAATTTCATGATGCTCACCGCTGTGCGTGAGTAGTCCCATCGTAGACTTGCTGGACGGCGATGGGTTGGATGACATTTATCATGTAATCAAGTTAGTTTTGTTAGTGTTTGATACCTAGTATCCACTATGTTTTAAGATTGATGTTGATATGACTTTGATATGCTTAATGCTTGTCACTAGGGCCCGAGTGCCATGTTTCAGATCTGAACCTATTATGCTTTCATGTATATATTTGTGTTCTTGATCCTATCTTGCAATTCAATAGTCACCTACTATGTGTTATGATCCTGCAAACTCGGAGTGACAATAACCGGGGCACTTCCCCGGCGATGACCATAGTTTGAGGAGTTCATGTATTCTCTAAGTCATAATGCTTTGGTCCGGTACTCTACTAAAAGGAGGCCTTAATATCCCTTAGTATCCATTAGGACCCTGCTACCATGGGAGGGTAGTACAAAAGATGACATGCAAGTTCGTTTCCATAAGCATGTCTGACTATATTCGGAATACATGCCTACATTACATTGATGAATTGGAGCTAGTTCTGTGTCACCCAAGGTTATAGTTGCTACATGATAAATATTATCCGACACCTATCATTGCAGATCCATTGCCTACGAGTTCATTCCATATTGATACTTGCTTTGTTACTTTCGTTACTGCTACTCTCACCATCACTACAAAACTCCTACTGTTACTTTTGTCACTGTTACCGTTACTACCATATTACTTTGCTACTAAATACTTTGTTGCAGATATTAAGATTTCTAGGTGTGGTTGAATTGACAACTCAGCTGCTAATACTTGAGAATATTATTTGGATCCCCTCGTGTCGAATCAATAAATTTGGGTTGAATACTCTACCCTCGAAAACGGTTGCGATCCCCTATACTTGTGGGTTATCAAGACCTTTTTCTGGCGCCGTTGCCGGGGAGCATAGCTCTATTCTATGAGTCACTCGGGATTTATAATTGCTGATCACTGTGAAAAATATGAAGAATCTAAAAGATGACTGAACCAAGATCGTTCCCTCTAGAACGAGGGGAGGTAAGGAACTGCCATCTAGCTCTGCACTTGATTCACCGTCTGTTTTGAGTAAACTTGTGACACCTACACCTGCTATTGATTTTGATATGTCGCATGATATTGATGATGCCACTTCTACTATGGATGATGCTTATGATGAAATTGTGCCATTGGCTGAATTACTTGATAAACATCTTGCTAGAGCCAGTACTATTGATTATGCTGAAGATGATGATATTTCTGAAACTGATGAAATTATTGATACTGAAAACTTTGAAACACTTGTTAGACATACTTCCTCTAGATATGAATTGCCTATTGTTCCTGAGGGATCTGTTATGGAAGGAGAAGTATCTAGAGACTTTCTTGCTTGTAAGGATAGGAATGATCTTAAGAAATTAGTACGCAAGTGGAAATAACAATCTTTGAATGCTAAAATGCAATATGATCCTGAATTTGCTACTTCATCTATCCGTGTTACTAATAAGGATTATGAATTCTTTGTTGATCTCGAGTTAATTACTTTAGTTAAATGTGATCCTTTTCATGGTTATGAATCTGAAACCGTTGTGGCTCATCTTACTAAATTGAATGATATAGCCAACCTATTTGCTCATGAGCAGAAAATTCGTTATTACTATATTCTTAAGTTGTTTCCTTTCTCATTAAAGGGTGATTCTAAGTTATGGTTTAATTCTCTTGCTCCTAATTGTGTGCATAGTCCCCAGGATATGATTTACTACTTCTCTGCAAAGTATTTTCCTGCTCATAAGAAACAAGCTGCCTTAGAGGAAATATTTAACTTTGTGCATTTTGAAGAAGTGAGTCTCCCACAAGCTTGGGGGAGGCTTCTCCAATTACTTAATGCTTGCCTGATCATCCTCTCAATAAGATTTAAATACTTGATATCTTTTATAATGGACTAACTGATGCTTCTAGGGACCACGTAGATAGTTGTGCTGGTTGTGTTTTCAGGGAACGAACTGTTCAACAAGCTGAAAATTTATTGAATAATATATTGAGTAATGATGATGATTGTATACTTCCTGAACCAACTCTAAAGCATACTCTGAATTAAAGAGGTATCCTATTTCTCAGTCCTGAAGATATGCAAGAGGAAAATAAATCTATGAAGGAAAAAGGTATTAAATCTGATGATGTTCAGAATTTACCAGTTGCTGAAGAAATATATGGTCTTGCTAACCCAACACAAGTAGTGCAGGTAAATTCTCTCTATATATTTGATGAATGTGATATTCCTCATAATAAGTCTTCTAGCCAATGCTTAGATGAGTTTGATAACTTCATTGTTAAGCAAGAAGACTTCAATGCTTATGTTAGTAGACAACTGAAACATAATGCCTATATGCTTGACCGCTTGGGTGATCTTGTGACTAGAACTTCTAATGATCTTAAACTTATTAGTAAACATGCTTACTTGGTTACAACTCAAGTAGAACAAGTACTTAAGGCACGAAATGATTTGCTTAATGAGGTGAATAGTAAGAATAATGAGAAGTTGTTACGGTTGCTACTAGAGGTGGTAAAGTAACTCATGAACCTTTGTATCCTGAGGGCCATCCTAAGAGAATTGAGAAAGATTCTTAGAGAATTAATATTGATAAACCTAGTCCTAGTAATAAAAAGAAAAAGAAAACTGATAGGATTTTTCCTGCTTCTAGTGGACCTGTTACCGATACACCTGAGAATCCTAATAATATTTCTTCTGATGTTGGGACTCAGTCTGGTAATGGACATGAACCTAGTGATAATTTTAATGATGATGTTCATACCGATGCTCAACCTAGTAATGATAATGATGTAGAGATTGAACCTGTTGTTGATCTTGGTAACCCACAATCAAAGAGTCAACATTATGATAAGATAGACTTCATTGCTAGGAAACATGGTAAAGAAAGGGAACCATGGGTTCAGAAACACATGTCGTTTCCTCCTAAACCATCCAAGAAAAAGGATGATGAGGATTTTGAACGCTTTTGTGTGATGATTAGACCTATCTTTTTGCGTATGCGTTTGACTGGTATGCTTAAAATGCCTCCTTATGCTAAGTATATGAAAGAAATTGTTACTAATAAAATAAAGATACCAAAAGCTGAAATTTACACCATGCTTGCTAATTATAATTTTAAGGGTGGAATACCAAAGAAACTTGGAGATCCAGGGATACCCACTATACCATGCTCCATTAAAGGAAAGTATGTTAAAACTGTTTGATGTGATCTTGGAGTCGGTGTTAGTGTTATGCCTTTCTCCTTGTATCACACACTTGAATTGAATAAGTTGACACCTACTGAAATTTCTTTGAAAATGGCTGATAAATCAACTACTATACCTATCGGTATTTGTGAGGATGTGCATGTTGTTGTTGCAAACGTTACTATCTTAACGGACTTTGTTATTCTTGATATTGTCGAGGACGACAGTATGTTGATCATCCTTGGTAGACCATTTTTGAATACTGCTGGGGCTGTTATTGATTGCAACAAAGGCAATGTCACCTTTCATGTAAGTGGTAATGAGCATACGGTGCACTTTCCAGAGAAACAACCTCAAGTTAATAGCATCAATTCTATTGGAAAAATTTCAACTATCACTATTGGAGGTTTTGAATTCCCACTTCCTACAATTAAGAAGAAATATGATATTCTTATTGTTGGGGACAAGCATATCCCCATTGAGGTAACCTAGTGTTATTCGAAAATTCTCCAGTTTTATGCTATTCGAAAGAAGTTTGATAATGAGACTTGATCAACCTCGTTGACAGATTCCTTTTGCTGAGCATGAGATGGATGAATTTAGAGAGCACCACCCTCTATATCCAACTTTTACTTTCTGTTATTCAGATTAAATAAAGTAAAATTAGTATTATCTGTCTGTTTTCTGAATTATCCGTGCAATAAAGAATATCCCGAAAATAAAAGTTCTCCAAATGCCCTGAAAATTTAATATGATTTTTCTAGAATATTTAAGAATTTTTGGCACTGAGAATGCACCAGGGGGCTGCACCAGTGAGCCACAATGGTGAAGGGCACGCCCCTATCCTTGTGGGCCCCACGTGGCCCCCTCCACTTATTCCAGCACCCATCCTCTCCTTCTGCCTCACGAAAAAATCATCCACCAGCTCAAATTCGTGTTCTAGCTAATCTTGCTGCCATTTTCGATCTCCTTGCTCAATCCATCATTTGCAAAACTGTTTTGGGGGATTGTTCTTCGGTATGTGACTCCTCCAATGGTCCAATTAGTTTTTGTTCTAGTTCTTTATTTATTGCAAATTTTTGTTGTTGTGGTGACCTTGTTCTTGAGCTTGCATGTCAAATATATATGGTCAAAAGTAGTTTTCATGCATGATATAGCCTCTACACACTTGTAGGAGTAGTTCCTATGAATTTTGTTGAGTTTGGTTCGCTTTTATTATGAGTAACTAAATGTTCCAGAATTTTGCATAAAAAGAAAATGTCTAGGAGAACATATCAAGGCGGTCCTTCAAGAAAACAAGCACTCACGCGTGCGATACGCGAACCGGACCTTGAACCACCAAGAAATGCTCAAGTACGGCCTTGTTAATGGTCCTCGGATGAATTTATGATTCAAGCAGGATTCAAGGATGAGTTTGATGCATACATACGAAATGCCGGCCTTGAGGAATTCGTGTCAGATAAGTGCCGACAACATTATTACCTCATCGATTCCTTTGTGCGGAGGTTTGAATTTTCATCCAAGCGCAATACTCATACCGTCCTGTTTGATCTTTATGATGAATCTTATACCATGGACCTAGAAGATTTTTGTGTTGCATGCAAAGTCCCACAGTGGGGTAGTTTCAATGATCCTCACAAATTCGAATACCGTGATTTCCTTGATAGCATCACAGTGGGGGAAACTAGACACATTACACAAATCACCATAGGGAGCATTCATTTTCCTGCTATACATTATTTTGCTCTCTTCATAGGTAGATGCATTAACGGTAAACATGAGCGTAGCCATCTTTGTGTTTCGGATCTTAGTATCCTTAAATGTGCGGTGTTAGGTGATAAGAGTTATTATTTGGGAGCAATTATTGCAAGGAGGTTACACCTTAATGCTAAAGATGGAGATTTATTTGGAGGGATACATGCAACTCGTTTAGCTAACTATTTAGGTGTACCCATAAGAGGATATGATATTGAGCTTCCACCTACTTTTCTAGATTATGAAGCTCTGATTCGTTATCAGTCTCTTGATAGGAATGAGCAAAACCTTCAGTATCGACTAATCTTTGAGAGACGGTGCACCGTCCATATTACTCTTCCTACTCCTGCTTTCTTTGACTTTGTGGCAAACGGGACATATTTTATAACCAGAGAGGGGAACGCATATGAGAGAGAGGGGGAGACCGCCCGCCTTCATGAAGAAGCTCGCCTAGCAGTAGCTGCCGCAGCACAGTACAATCCCAACTAGATTTCGGTATCATCCAGGCCACTGGTGGCCCTATACCAACTTAGGGAAAAGCCTAAGCTTGGGGGAGTACATATTTCTCATCGACATTACATTCATGTTCACACATTCATTTCAGTTGTCGTTGTTCATACTCTTTCACTATATCATCCATATTAGTTTATTTTTCTCGCTTTCTTCTTGTGTGTTTGAAAAACCACAGAAATCCCAAAAAATATTTCTTGCTTATTTTTGTCTTTTCTTTCTAGTTAGTTTCTTAGTAACTTGTAGTATTAATAGAACATCCAAAAAAATTGCTCGTTCTTCTTTTGTTTTTTGGGAGTTTTCCCGTGTAAATAGTTTTTCTCGTTCTTGTTTTTCTTTCTTCAGAAAAACAAAAACTCCAAAAATATTTCAGTGTGTTTCTTTGAAATTATTTTCTTTTCCTTTGGGGGGTCGAGAGGCGAAGAGCACGATGAAAATGATGAGTGGCTCTCATATGCATTATTGTTGAAATAACAAAGAGCCCATATTACCTTGTCTTCTCCTTTGAATAAATGTTTGCAGATTCCACCTTAGTCCAATGCACGTGCACTATTATTATTATTCACACAGTTCGGTCGTGCAAGTGAAAGGCAATAATGACGATATATGATGAAATGATTGAGATGGAGAAAAGTTGGTATGAACTCGACCTATTTTGTTTTTGTAAATATGATTAGCTTGTCATTCCTGATTCAGCCCATTATGAATGAAACATGATTGCAATGACACTTAGATATTATAGTTACTCATGCCATGCTTAATTAGCTAGGAGTTTATAATGGTTTACCTTGCGTGCCAACATGCTTTTAAAATGGTTGTGATGTGGTATGATAGGATGGTATCCTCCTTTTAATGATTTAAGTGGCTCGACTTGGCACATGTTCACACATGTAGTTGAAACAAAGTCAACATAGCCTCCATGATATTTATGTTCATGGTAATTTATATCCTACTCATACTTGCACTGAATGTTGGTTAATCTCAAGGCATGTTTATGACCGTTGTTGCTCTCTAGCTGGTCGCTTCCCAGTCTCTTTATAGCCTTCACCTGTACTAAGTGGGAATAATGCTTGTGCATCCACTTCCATAAACTCAAAGGTGTTCCATAAGAGTCCACCGTACCTACCTATATGCGGTATGTACCTGCCGTTCCAATTAACTTTGCATGTGCCAAACTCTAAACCTTCAAATAAAATTCTGTTATGTATTCCCAAATCGCTCATGTGGCGACTGGGGGACGTATGTATCTTCCATGCTAGCTGGGTTATTCTCACGATGAGTGGAATCCACTTGTCATTCACGAGAAAATGGCTGGTTACCGGGATACCCAGTCCCATGATCAAAAGGTCAAAAATCAAATTGAAAATAATTAAATAAAGCTCCCCCTGGACTGTTGTTGATTTGGACGGTACCCGTTGTTTCGGATAAGCCGTGGAGTGTGTTTGATGGTGGAGGGGGATTAAAAATTTACCATTATGTTTGGGAACCGCCTATAATGTATGTAGCATTCATAGCGTTGACAAAGAAAGCATATCGCTCAAAATTATATTCATCTCGGATTTAAAAACTTGAGCTCTGGCACCTCTGCAAATCCCCGCTTCCCTCTACGAAGGGCCTATCTACTTACTATTATTGCTGAGTCATCATCCTCTTATAAAATGCACCAGTTGGAGAGGACCTCCGTCATTTATATGCTTTGTTATTTATTGATGTTGAGTATGAGTGTGACTGGATCTCTTTAACCATGAATTACAATGTCTAGTCAGTCCTTGATCTTCTTGGGTGCTCTGCATTTATGTTTTGCGGTCTTAGAAAGGGCTAGCGAGATACCACTTTGTCATATTATATCATGATTGTTTTGAAAAAGTGTTGTCATCCGAGATGTATTATTATTGCTCGCTAGTTAATTATGCCATTGATATGAGTAAACAAGAGACCTAAATGTTATTGTGAATGTGGTTAGTTCATAATGTTTGCTGAAAACTTGAATGTTGGTTTTATGTATTTATAGCAACAAGATAAAACATAATTTGTAAAAAAAACTTTGTCACTTCCAGTTTATCAACTGAATTGCTTGAGGGCAAGCAATGAGTAAAGCTTGGGGGAGTTGATACGTCTCCATCGTATCTAGTTTTCCAAACTCTGTTGCCCTTGTTTTGGACTCTAATTTGCATGATTTGAATGTAACTAACCCGGACTGACGCTGTTTTCGCCAGAATTGCCTTGGTGTTATGTTTGTGCAGAAATAAAAGTTCTCGGAATGACCGAAAACTTCACGGAGAATATTTTTAGAATATATAAAAAATATTGACGGAAAGAATCATAGGAGGGGGGCCACACACAGGCCACAAGGGTAGGGGCGCCCCCCCCTAGGGCATGCCCCTACCTTGTGGGCCCCCTGGAGCTCCACCGACGTCAACTCCAGCTGCATATAATCTCTTTCAAGGAGAAAAAAATCGGAGAGAATATCCCATCGCAGTTTACAATACAGAGCCGCCACCACCTCATGTTCTTCATTGGGAGACCTGGTCTGGAAACCATTCGGGGCTCCAGAGAGTGGGGATCGTCGACGTCGTCATCATCAACCATCCTCCATCACGAATATCAGGATGCTCACCGCTGTGCATGAGTAATCCCATCATAGGCTTGTTAGCCGGTGATAGGCTGGATGATATTTATCATGTAATCGAGTTATTTTTTAGGGTTTTATCCCAAGTATCCACTATGTTCTTAGATTGATGTTGCTATGACTTTGCTATGCTTAATGCTGGTCACTAGGGCCCAAGTGCCATGATTTCAGATCTGAACCTATTATGTTTTCATGAATATATTTGTGTTCTTTATCCTATCTTGCAAGTCAATAGTCACCTACTATGTGTTATGATCCGACAAATTCGGAGTGACAATAACTGGGGCACTTCCCGATGATGACCATAGTTTGGGGAGTTCATGTATTCACTAAGTGATAATCCTTTGGTCCAGTACTCCTTTGAAAGAGGCCTTAATATCCCTTAGTTTCTGTTAGGACCCCGCAGCCATGGGAGGGTAGGAAAAAAGATGTCATGCAAGTTCTTTTCCATAAGCACGTATGACTATATTCAGAAAACATGCCTACATTACATTGATGAATTGGAGCTAGTTGTGTGTCACCCTAGGTTATAGCTGCTACATGATGAATATTATCCGACACCTATCATTGCTGATCCATTGCCTACGAGTTCGTTCCATAATGATACTTGCTTTGTTACTTTCGTTACTGCTACTGTTACTTTTGCCACTGTTACCATTACTTCCATATTACTTTGGTACTAAATAATTTGTTGCATATATTAAGCTTTCCAGGTGTGGTTGAATTGACAACTCAGCTGCTAATACTTAAGAATATTCTGTGGCTCCCCTTGAATGGAATCAATAAATTTGGGTTGAATACTCTACCCTCAAAAACTGTTGCAATCCCCTATACTTGTGGGTTATCACGGCACTGTAGCCTCTATCTACCCTATGTATTTACCATTTTGCCATTGCGGTGACCCCTTAATCTGTAAAAGGGGGCCCATGGCTACCTTTCCAAAGGTCGACACTTTGCACAAACACGCTTGTAGTTGCATTTCCCGTTCTACCTTGTCGGACATGTGCTCCCTTGTACTTGTTCTCATACAACCAATATACAAAAGCAAGATTAGGGTTTTATGCTCCACAGCAGCCCGAACCTAGGTAAAACCTTGTGCGTTCTACTAGTTTTGCTCTTTGTGCTTGTCTATCTCCCAAGTCAAACTGTAAAGGGATCACCATGAATCCATAGATGGTCATACCCACTACAGCCGGTAGTGGGTTAGAGCCATCACCGAGGACGACTGCATGAACATTGCACCTTCTCACCTTCCTGGCGGAGGGGATCCGGCAGGATCTGTGACTATCGGTGAGCAGGACGAGAGTGTGGCCATCACTGTTGTGTTTAGATCTAGAGAGGATAAGAGTGTGTGAAGAGAGCAACCCTAGCAAGCAAGCACGGAGTCTCCTGCCTATATAATTGAGTAGTTTACTTTTTTCTCTCCATAACAAAAATCGTTTCAAATGGCATATGTGTAAGTTCACACTTTATATTGCTCACTTCTAGTCACCGGTCCTCGATTTATCAAACAACCACACGGGTCAAATTATAATAGGTGAAAATGTAGAATGAACAAGCCCGAACTCATTTGAAATTGAGATGTGGATGGCAGGATTTGAACACATTGCATCCATTGACAAAGTAGTTTGAATTTGAGGTAATGTGTGGCTTTTGTAATTCACATCTAAATGCAGGAACACCATACATATTGTTTCATTACCATGTTATACATATAAAACTTGCATAATTTACATTTCAAATAGCTAGCTAGAGCTTGAAATTTATTTGTTTTCAACAGAAAGTGATATCAAAAATTTGAAAATTCGTGATTGAGCATTTGCAAACAAAATGTAAGGGGACATCATTCTTTGTTCTGCTATTGGACATAATCTATATGCAACATTTATTTAAAATAACCGGGTCTATTTTGAATGTTCGCTAGTGGTACAAAGCGCCTTCGATGAAAAATACACTGAGATTCGAAGACCACCAAACGACCAACTGCAGTTAGAACGAGTCGTCGATGTGTTGTTATCGCTACTATTTTATCGGAGCTGGCTTGACCTCGCCAATGACAATCTACGAGTCTTCACGCATGTGCCCCTAAGAAGCAGTGGCCCAGAGGCGTAGTTGTTGTCATTTTGATCTGAAGCTCTGCGTGTGAGCTCTGCATGAGCCAGGACTAAAAACCCTAACATAAACTAATAACTTGAGCGGGGGCCAGGATTCCCCTCCCCGCCACCAGCCGATGGGCAGTGTGAAGAGGGGAGGGGAGAATTCACGGGCTCACCAGTGAAGCATGGAGGGGAGAGGTTGCCTTAGCCGCCTATGATGACTGGAGTAGATTTGTATTCACACTGAAAATAGATTCAAAATTTATTGGTAATGTAATATATGTGGTGCTCCTTTTTTAGATTTCTCATCAGAACTACAGCCCGTATATTTTGTACATACAACACAGCCTGCACGATATGTAGACAATGGCCAATCCAGTCGTCTGCTGGAGTCTGGTCACATGCATGGACGAACTGATCGCCTGTGTCATGCAGGGATCGTCCAGGCAACGATGTGTCTATAGCACTGCTCCAATACTATTGCTCGCCTCTCTCTTTTATAAACGGATACGTCTCCAATGTATCTAGAATTTCATATTGTTCCATGCTATTACACTATCCATCTTGGAAGTTTCGTATACACTTTCAAGAAATTATATATCATTTTTTGAGACTAACCTATTAACTTAATGCCCAGAGCCAGTTGTTGTTTTTTGCTTGTTTTTGGTTTCGCAAAATGTCAATATCAAATGAAGTCCAAATGCCACAAAACTTTTTAGCAATTTTTTCTGGCAATAAGAGACCCTGGCAGCATCAGGAGGGGATGAGAAGATGGAGAAGTGGCCCACGAGGCACCATGACGCGCCCTGCAGGGGAGAGTGCGCCTTCGTCGCCCGTGGGGCCCATGTGGATCCGTTTGAACAAACTCAGCCTCTGTAAATTATCTAATATCTTGAAACCAATAGATGAGTCCATGAAATACTTTTTCCACTACCGCAAGTTACGGAACCACGAGATCCTGTCTAGAGGCCTTTTCCGGCACTCTATCGGAGGGGGATTCGATCATGGAGGTGCTCTACATCAACCTTGTTGCCCTTTCGATGATGCATGATTAGTTGACCACAGACCTATGGGTCCATAGTTAGTATCTACATGACTTCTTCACTCCATATTATCTTCAATACAATGTTCTCCTTGATAGTCTACGAGTTCAATCCAATGTAATGAGTTTTTGCGGTGTGTATGTTGGGATCCAATGAATTGTGAGTTTATGATCAGATCAATCCATGTATATTATGTGAGTTTTCTCCAAACTCTTGTATGCATGATTACTATAGCTTCGTATTTCTCTCTGGTCTATTGATTTCGTTTGGCCAACTAGATTGATTTTTCTTGCAATGGGAGAGGTGCTTTGTAATGGGTCTGATCTTGCGGTGCTCAATTCCAGTGACAGAAGGGTACATGACACATATTTTCATCTTGGCCATTAAGGGTAAAAATATAGGGTTTATTCATACATGACTTTATCTTGTCTACATCATGTCATCTTGCTTAAGGTGTTACTCCATTCTTTATGAACTTAGTACTCTAGGTGGATGTTGGATAGCGGTCGATGGGTGGAGTAATAGTAGTAGATGTTTGCAGGAGTTAGTCTACTTGTCTCATACGTGATGCATATGAATGATCATTGCTTTGGATATCGTCATAATTATTTGCATTTCTATCAATTTCCCAATAGTAATTTGTTTACCCACCGTGTGCTATTTTCAAGAGATACGCCTCTAGTGAACCTATGGCCACCCAAGTCGATCTTTTATTATATATTAAAACCAAAGACACCATGCTGCATTTTTACTTTATTTATTTTATTTTGTATTTTTGTCCGATCTATCTATCAAACACCATACAATTTAATCTTGCTCGTAACCGTCAAGGGATGGACCCTTGTTCGCATTGGGTTGCAAGGATTTGTTAACATCTATCAAGTACCTAATCACAAACTTTCATCTCCTTGCATTTACATTATTTCCCTTTGACTCTAGTTTCCATCTCCGCCACTACTAAAAAGTTTTTGCAAAAATACAAAATTATTTTTTGTTTGCCTTTTTGCTTCTTTGCTTCTTGTTTGCTTGTTACTTGTTTCAAACTGTTACAATGGTGATTTTTGTATGGAAAAAGTGAGGAAGGTAGAACTCCTAAGATCAAAATCCCTAACAATTTAGATGCTAAGACCTCTGTGATGGGACAAGAGAATATTATAGGAAAAAGCATTATCCAAGAGTTCTTTTATCGTGTTGGAACTTTGACTTGCGATGATGCTCCTATACTTAAAAGAACTAAGAATTATGTTGAGTCTATTTCTGCGCTTCTTCTTAAACTAGAGAGAAGATTTATTCGTACCCATCCTACTTTCCAAAGATTTTTTTAAGAATTACCCTTGTTCTCATGAATGAATTTGACTACATAGTGAGGGAAGCTAGAGAGATCTTTGATTTTTATGGTATGAATCATGAAAAACGGTAATATATGAGATTTTAAATGATAGAGATTATTTATTGAGATATTTATTTCTTGATGGTCATCTTTATAATGAGAATACCAAAAGGGAAGTCCCTCATGTAAATATAATCCAACAAGTTTTCAATGGTATTAATAAACCATATTCCTGGATTGTTACCAGTAATCAAGAAGGATTTGCGGATGGTCAATTTGTTAATGCTAAAATTTCCATGGATGATGTATTTCGTATTGTCTTTGAAAAGCTTCCCGAGAAGAATACAATTGTAGATGAGAAGACGAAGGATGACAACACTTGAAACCATGTATAATGCCTAGCTAGGGGCACAAAACGATAGCGCTAGTTTGGAGGCAACCCAATATTTATCTTATTTTTTTCTTGAATCCTATCTGTTTTTCAATAAGAACACAATTATGCCTCTATTTTGGATGTGTTCTGTGATTTAATTAGTGTTTGTGCCATGCAAAGCCTTTGGGATTATTTTGCATATAGTTGATTTGATTCTATGCAGAAACTGAAACTTTCGCGTCTAGTAGCAGAATTCTATGCAATCTCTGGAGCATGAACAATATCTGAAACTTGTGCATGAAATTTATATACAGATTTCCCACGTTTTCCTAATTGCTCAGATTTTTCAGAGCTAAATAAGTATGACCATAAATTGTGTCATTACAGAATGTTCTGTTTTTGACAGATTCTGTTTTCATTGTGTTGTGTGCTTGTTTTGATGAATCTATGGATTGTATCGGTGGGTATAAGGCATGGTGAAGTTCGAATACAATAGATATAATGCAATAATAAATATGAATGGGTTTGCAACAGTACTTAAAGTAAGGATTAGTTTTGTTATGCTAACGGATCTCACAAGGTTTTGTTGAGTTTTGTGTGATTGAAGTTTTCAAGTTTTGGGTGAGATCACAATGGATAAAGGAATAAGGAGTGTCAAGATCCTAAGCATTGGGATGCCTGAGGCACCCAAAGGTAATATTCAAGGACTCCCAAGCAACTAAGCTTGGGGATGCCCCGGAAGGCATCCCCTCTTTCTTCTAATGACCATCGATAATTTTACTTGGAGCTATATTTTATTCGTCACATATCATGAGTTTTGCTTGGAGCGTCGTGTATTATATGAGTCCTTGTTTTGTTTGATTTTTAGTTTGTCACAATCATCTTTGCTGAACATACTTGTGTGAGAGATCCACATGTTTGTCATGATTTCTTAGAATACTCTATGTGCCTCACTTAAATCTTTTGAGCTAGGCAGTTGCTCTAGTACTTGGCCAACCCAGATGTCTGCTGGAGTCGGGTCACATGTAGGGACGAACTAATCGCATGTGTCATGCAGGGATCGTCCAGGCAATGATGTGTGTATAGTACTGCTCCAATACTATTGCTCGTGTCTCTCTTCTATAAACTGATATGTCTCCAACGTATCTATAATTTTATATTGTTCCATGCTATTATACTATCAATCTTGGAAGTTTCGTATACACTCTCAAGCAATTATATATCTTTTTTGAGACTAAACTATTAATTTAATGCCCAGTGACGGTTGTTGTTTTTTGCTTGTTTTTGGTTTCGTAGAATATCAATATCAAATGAAGTCCAAATGCCACGAAACATTTTCACGATTTTTTCTGGCAATAAGATACCCTGGAAGCTTCAGGGGGGATCTGAATATGGAGAAGTGGCCCACGAGGCACCACGACACGCCCAACGGGGGACGGTGTGCCTTGATGGATCGTGGGGCCCACGTGGCTCCGTTTGACCAAACTCAGCCTTTATAAATTCTCTAAAATCGTGAAACCAACAAAGGAGTCCATGAAATACTTTTTCCGCTGCCGCAAGTTCCAGAACCACGAGATCCCATCTAGAGGCCTTTCCTGGCACTCTGTCAGAGGGGGATTCGATCACGGAGGTGCTCTACATCAACCTTGTTGCCCTTCCGATGATACATGAGCAGTTGACCAGAGACCTATGGGTCCATAGTTAGTATCTAGATGGTTTCTTCTCTCTATTTGATCTTCAATACAATGTTGTCCTTGATAGTCTAGGAGTTCTATCCAATGTAATGACTTTTTGTGGTGTTTTTGTTGGGATCCAATGAATTCTGAGTTTATGACGAGATCTATCCATGTATATTATGTAAGTTTTCTCCGAACTCTTTTATGCATGATTACTATAGCTTTGTATTTCTCATTTGGCCAACTAGATTGATTTTTCTTGGAATGGCAGAGGTGCTTGTAATGGGTCCGATCTTGCGGTGCTCAATTCCAGTGACAGAAGGGGATATGACATGTTTTTGTATCAATTCCATTAAGGGTAAAAAGATGGGGTTTATTCGTATATTAGTTTATCTTGTCTACATCATGTCATCTTGCTTATGATGTTACTCCGTTCTTTAAGAACTAAATACTCTAGATGCATGCTGGATAGCGGTCGATGGGTGGAGTAATAGTCGTAGATGCAGGCAGAAGTCGGTCTACTTGTCTCAGACGTGATGCCTATGATCATTGCCATGGATATCGTCATAATTATTTGCTTCTCTATCAATTTCCCAACGATAATTTGTTTACCCGCCGTATGTTGTTTTCAAGAAGAAGCCTGTAGTGAAACTATGGCCCCCGTGTCTATATTTTATCATATATATTAAATCCAAAAAACACCTTGTCGTGTTTTTACTTTATTTCTTTTATTTTGTATTTTTTTGTCTAATATATCTATCAAAGACCATACAATTTAATCTTGCTCGTAACCGTCAAGGGATTGACAACCCCTTGTTCGCGCTAGATTGCAAGGATTTGTTGTTTGTGTGTAGGTGCCGCTAACGAGGTGTTGCTTGGTTCTCCTAGTGTATTGATAACCTTGGTTCTTAACTGAAAGAAGTACTTATCTCTACTATACCGCATCATCCTCTCCTCTTCGGGGAAATCCCAACGCGGTTCAGAAGTAGCATTAACTCAGCCGACTTGCGGGGATGGGGGAGTGTGCCTATGGCCGGTTGCTCGATGGCGGATCCACATGTGTGTGAGAACGCAAGATGATGTCCGTTCCATCGATAAGCCGCTTGCCAGACCAACCGACCATCTCGTGTGTGACACAAAAGGCGACGGGCGTGTTGTATACATGTACCACTATTTCCTTTTGGCTTTGCTCCATGGTGCAAACCATCGATACAAGATTATATTTAAAAGTCGATGGCGGGGCTTTTCCCGTGTAGTAGGCGATGCAGTTTCGCCTAGTCCGTTCGATAGAGAGGCGAGGATGAGGGAGTAGCGGTTCCAACTTACTACTACAAACGTAGGGTTGTGTGACTTGACAACTCGTTACTGCTGGACATGTGGATCCTGTGATTTGATTGGCCATTATCATTATTATTGCGGCACTATGATAACCCACAAGTGTAGGGGATCGTTTGTAGCCTTTTTCGATAAGTAAGAGTGTCGAACCCAACGAGGAGCTAAAGGTAGAACAAATATTCCCTCAAGTTCTATCGGCCACTGTTACAACTCTACTCACACTTAATGTTTGCTTTATCTAAAACAAGAATAAAACTATGAATAAACTGCAAGATAATAAAAGTAGATAGCTTTTGTCAAGCAAGAAAGTCATTTGTCCCTAGGTAATTGATAACTAGAAAGGTAATAATTCTTGGAATTTTACATGAGGGAAAAGCATGAGCTAACATACTTTCTCTACTTGGATCATATGGACTTATCATCGGAACTCTAGCAAGCATCTGCAACTACTAAAGATCATTAATCTAAAACCCATCCATAGCATTGAGTATCAAGTCATCTTTACTGCCATACGCAATAACCCACTTATCTGCGTTCAGGCTTCTGTTACTCCGGCAACCGACAATAAGAAATTAATGAACGTGTTGCAACACCCTACAACGAGGACCCCTCAGGTTTGCACGAGATGGAGGGCACTGTAGGACAACACCATAATTAAATATACACTCAAACCAACCATGATCATCAATTATCCCATAGGACAAAATGAATCTACTCAAACATCACAGGATAGCCACATATCATTGGGAAATAATGTATAGTGTTGAGCAACATGTTATGTAGAGATTGCAGCGAGGGAAAGATGTGTTACACCGCTTCATAGAGGGGGATAAAGTTGGTGTCGGGGGAAACTGTCCACCACGAGCACCTATGGGACCGGAGCCCCTTGTACGTTGCGGTAAGGGAGCGGAGGGAGCACAAAGAGCAGATCGAGGTGAGCACGCGGGCAGTTTACCCAGGTTCGGGCCGCGCGGACGCGTAAAACCCTACTCCTGCTTTGGTTGTATTGAGCTCGGGAGGTTGAAGATCTACAGTACCAAGCTACACCGATCGTGAGAGTTGCCAAGGTTCCGAACCCCCTCTACGTTGTGCATGGGCCTCCTTTTATAGCCCAAGGGGTCACCGACAGGTGTCACGTAGAGGAGGAGGGTAGAAAAGTAACTTTGGTGGTAGTTGTAACAGTGCGGGAACAGTGGATGAACAGTGGATGAACAGTGGTCATCACCTACTTTGACAGTGAGGGACAAGAGCATTTAATGCCCATCGCCGTCGACCCCAAAAGCGCCCGCCCTTGCGTCTCCATTTGCCACGGCGATAGCTTCGTCACCGTGGAGTGCCACCGTGTCCCCCAGGCTGCACAGCCATCCGCCACGCGTCCCTGGAACGACCCCAGGGCGACGCGTGGACCGATGAGCTGGAGCGCGGGCACACAGCGCAGACTTCCCCCGGCAATTACCTTGCCGGGGTCTTGACCTTGTCGAGCCGGGAAGCTTGTCGCTCCCCGGGTCTTGCCGGGGCGCCGAGTGCGCCGAGGCGTGTCTTCTGAGATGCAGTCTTCCGGTCTCCCTGGCAAGCTCCTCTTGCCAGGGTCTTGTGTAAATGAGATAGTCTTGAGCCTGGGACGGCCTTCCCAGCAAGCTCCACTTGCCGGGGCCTTGATCTTCTGTCTTGTATACTTTGTTTTTGAATGGCTTTATATGGATCAGAAAAGGTCTCCGACGAGCACGTGGTAAGCCTTACCGCGGGAAGCTGCTACTGCCCGTGCACAAGTTGGGGTACTGAGGTACCCCTACCTTAGTACACCGACAGGAGCCCCCGGGCCTGGGCCACACACGGTGCCGAGCGCTGTTGGGCCAGGCCCAAAACAGTGCACGGGCACGCGCGGCCCACGGCACGCCGAATCCCCTTCCGCATCCGCCGCGTCCCTCCCTAACGGCACGCGTCGATTGCGGCGTCGTGGGAGAGATCGTGGCCACGTTCTTTAATGGGAAATGCGGAGCGTCCCCCACTTCCCCCTTAAAAGCAGAGGAAGCAGGGGCCGTTACCTTACTTCGTCTTCATTGCTTCTTCCATCTCTAGAAATTCCCCTCTGCGCTCCGCCTCCACACCTCCTCCGCCCTCTTCCGCATCCGCGGCGCCGTCGAGCTTCCCGCCCCTTCCTCCGCCGCCTCCGCCATGGCCCCGAAGACCGAGAAGGCGAAGGCGGAGAAGACCAAGAGGGAGAAATCCGAGCAGGCGGCTAAGCTTGCTCTCCTGCGGAAGAGGAATGTCGTCTTCGCGACAAGGCTCGGCGCGCGGGAACTCTGGAACAAGTACTACCTGTTCTGGGCCAAGAAGACCAAGGCGCATCCTCGGACCAGAGTTTACCCCGCCGCCGCCAAGGATCTGTACCCCGGCGGGTATTTCTTCTTCGCTGTCTTCTTCCACTGCGGCCTATGTCCTCCATTCTCTGAATTTTTCTGCGATATCATGAACACCTACAACCTCCACCTCTTAGACTTCACCCCCAACGCCATCCTTACGATGGCGGTTTTTGCACATCTGTGCGAAAACTACATAGGGATCTATCCAAACGTAGCGCTCTTCAGGCATTTCTTTACGCCTAGAGTCGAGGCCGGCGCTCCCCTTTCCGGGGGTATCTCTTGGGTCTTCCGCTTGAACAAGAAGGAATCCTATCTGCAAGGGGAGCTCCGCGGCAAGTGGGAGGAGTGGCGCGCGGATTGGTGCTGGGTAGTGGAGGAGGAGCTGCAGCCCTTCACTGCGCCGCGCACAACAGCCATAGTGCGCGGCAGGGACTGGAGCGACCTGGACTCGGACGACATCAAGCTCAACGTCGCCCTTGTCAGAATTCTTCGTCTCCGGGTAGCCAAGTTGACCATCGGAGAAGTAGGGGCAGACTTCCTCCGCCGCCGCATTGCCCCTTTACAGGAGAGGAAAAGGCCAGCATGGGAGTACGGCAATGCGGCGGACATTATGAGACTGCGCCCAGGACTGAACTTCAACTTCACGTCGCTGGAGCTGAAGGGGATGGTCCGGGAGCTTTTTAAGCACGACCCGGCCCACCCGGAGTGGTTTAGAGCTCCCCGGGGAGTGGTGCCTCTATGCAACAGCACGGCCCGGGACTCCTTGCGCGCAATGATGCCCGCATGTGACTCGCACGGCGTCGATCCCACATGGATAGTGCCCACGCCGGACCCCATCATGAGCTTCTTTGACAACTTGGTGGAGGTGCCGAAGAACAAGGAGGAGATCAAGGGTCTCACCCGAGCCACCACTGAGAGGGAGATTGCTTATATTGCTTCCCGGGTAGAAGAGGCCGCCGCAGCCGCAGCGGCAGGAGAGTTCGGGTTTATAGTTGAAGAGGCAGAGGCCGCGGAAGCGTCGTGCCAAGCAGAGGAGGCGGAGATCCGCAGGCTGCTTAAGCTTCCGCCCGACGAGCTCGCCGGGGTCCCCTCTCTGAGGTATGCTGGGATCCTCGGGATCGTGAGCGAGGCCGCCGCGAGGGGCGACGTTGCCGGAGGAAGCAGAGGTGCCGGAGGGAGCGGAGGCGCCAGAGGGAGCACGGCCGCAGGGCGGGGTGCTGGGCCCAGCTAGCCGGCCGAGGAGGAGGAGGAGGAGGACGCCGGGGCCGGCGAGGACTCCGGTGGGTCTCTGGGGCTCAACGACGACGCCTCCTCGTCATCGGAGAGCTCCCCGCCTCGGGCAAGTCCTAGGCGATCACCGTTGAAGCGCCTCCACAAGGCGACGACGACGACGAGGGCGCAGGCGCCCCGACAACAACCTGCTCGCCGGGCGGCGCGAGCTACCTGGGGGAGCCAAGCCGCGACGGGAGCGCCCGGCGCGCCAACCGCGGCGGAGGCGCCCCGCACACAGGCTACGGTGGAGGCGCCCCGTACGTCAGTGCCAAGTGGAGGAGGGTCTTCTCAGAGCGGAACGGCTGCTCCGCCTGCTCCCCGGGCCTCGGCATCCACAGGGGCCGGGTCTTCGCAGCCCCCAGCCCCGGGGACCGCCAAGCGCCCGAGGGAGCCTTCTCCTCCTGCTCCTCGCGCGGACACGCCTCAGGTGGAGTTTGATTTCTCCGCCCTCAGCGACGACGACGAGGAAGAGGAGTAAGTGCTTGAAGTTTTGTATCTTCTTTAATTTTGTCTTGATTCTTTCTTTGATGATTCTGATTTTGCTTCTTGCTTTGATTCCAGGACCCTGGCCCAGCGAGCGGCGAAGAAGGCCAAGGTTCCCGTAGTCGAGGTCGAGGACGACTCGCCCGTCGCGGCGACAGGGGACGCGCCGGCGACGAGCTTGCCGGACCCAAGCGCTGCTCCGAGGAGCAGCCCCCAGCGCAGCCCCCTGCGTAAGTCTGGTTTTGAACTTTCCGCTCGTCGGGCGCGCCTGAAGTTTTTGTCTTGTACTAACATCGTGTTGCTCTGTTTGGTCTTGATTGTCCTGTGCAGAGGTGGAGCCGTAGCCACAGGAGCGCCCGGAGACCACTCCCGAGGAGCCGCAGGTCCCGCCGTCCCCGCCAAGGACGAACTCTCCGGCGAGGGAGAGCGCTCCGCTAAGGGCGGGTACTCCGCCAAGGGCGAGTACCCCGCCAAGGGCGAGCAGCCCGGCGAGGGCGGCCACCTCGCCAAGGGAGAGCTCCCCGGCGAGGGAGCCTGTCGTCGACGAAGTCCGCCAAGGTAAGTCTTGTAACCTCGTCTTCTTGGACTTGTCTTTTTTGGATATTTGCTTGAACTTTTTCTTTTTCTTCTTCTTCTATCAGATCCTCCTCCCCCGGAGCGGATGGAGACGGAGGCCGCCGTCGAGGAGGAGACGGGCGGCGGCGACGGCAACGCCACTGCTACTGATAGCATGGCGGGAGCCGACGAGCCCGCCGTGGAGGAGACTGCTCCAACCGCAGATGCGGCGGCCGGGGAGGGGGACGGCGACCGCACTGCCGGCCCGGAGGCGGCAGGAGCGTCGAGCGCTGCACCGGCCGCCGATCCCTCCGCCGGAAAGGAGCAGTCGGGCTTCTACCTTGAGGCTCCCAACGGCGTCTTCATTCAGGTGCCGTGGGGATCCTCGTCGCGAGCCCCCGTGGAGGGAGAGGCCTTTGATGGAGAGGTCCTCGCCTCCGCGGGGCTGAAGATTGTCGAAGTGCCCGGCGGGAGCGATGAGCCCGAGGAGGAGAAGCTACTACATCGGCTCCTGGCCCTTTACCGGGCCAGGCAGGCGAAACTTGAGTCTCGGGAAGCCCTCACCGCCAAGGCCGCAGCTGATATGGAGAAACGCGCCGCGGAGCTCCGCGCTGCCAACCAGGCGGCCCTCCGCGACCTAGCGGAGGAGCGCGAGAGGCTTGCTGGGGAGTACCAAGAGTGGCTCCTGGAGAAAGCTGAGGCCGAGGAGCAGCAGCGACTCGCCGGAGAAGCGCTGTCTCAGCGAGAAGGAGCGCCCAACCAGCGGAAGGTCGACCTCGATTCTCACGAGGACGACCTTGCCGCCCGGGAGCAGGCCCTTGGCGGAGAGCTGAAGGAAGCGAAGGCCGCTGCAGCCACCGCGGAGACCGCCAAGAAGGACCTCGAAGCTAAGGTGGCGCAGCTGGAGGAGTACCTGAAGGCGAGCACGGAGAGGGTCACCGCGCTCAACATAGAGCGCGAGAAGGACGCCCATACCAATTCTGAACTCCAGGTACGCCTCTCCAAGCAGGGCGACGAGCTGAAGGCCGCCAAGGACTCAATTGCAGATCTGGAGCTGAAAGTCTCTACGCTGAAAGACTCACTCGACACCGTCCGGGACCGCGAAACCAAGCTGAAGGACGAGCTCCGCAAGGAGCGAGGCCTGGTGGAGAGCGCCGTGACTTCAGCTAACAACTTCCGCTAGACCGTCGAGGTATGGACTGAAGATCTGGTGGCTTCTGCTGCTGCCATCGACAAGGAGCTGATGGCGATGAGGGTGGAGCATCTCATATATTCTCCGGATCCAAACCTCCCCCACAGCGCCAAGCTCAGTCTCTTCTTCAGAGGGATCGCGCCGGCGCTCGCTCGTCTTCAGGAGAAGCTTCCCGCGCAACTGGCCGAGGAGTCGCGCCAGCTCTGCGTGGGAACCTTGGAGCGCGTTCTGACGAAGATAGTGTACCGCAATCCTGGTATAAACCTCGTCAACGTTCTCCGCAGCTTGCCGGCCGACGCGGATATGGAGGCGCTGAAGGGGCAGGTCGCCCACATCATCGCCAAGGTGAACAAGATCTCCAGGCGTGAGGGCGATCGCATGGATTAAGCCTCCTTTTCTTTATCTCTTTTGCTGCTGCATAGTGTGCCATGGACATAAACTTATTAGTCATTGCGACAAGTTATCCCTTGTAATATATTATCTCATTTCGATCAATTGATGCGGTGCTATCTTCCTTGCTTTGGTCCTTTACTTTGTATGTTTTTGACCCTACGCTTCTAGGGGACTTGCCGGTAAGGGACCCTTGCCGCGAGCGCTGAGTGCTGGACTCTGAGCATCCTGCTGGCCAAGGGCTTACCGACAAGCAACCTTGCCGCAGCTAGTCGCAACGCACTTAGCTTGCTGAGCGAACTCGAAAACAAAGCAAGGGCGCGACACTTGTCGCAGCTCACTTAAGTCGTTGAGCGTACTCGAAAACAAGATAAGGGTGCGGCTAGCCACGGGTAGGTTCCTCCGCGCACAGGTTTTCCATACAAAGTGTGGTTGTTCAAGGAAGATAACTAAAATTTTAAAATTTGAACTGCTCAAATTCTGGTAACTTAGCTTTCATGTATTGCTTGTCTCCCCGACAAGGCTCCTCTTTCTTGAACAACACTTGGTTCATCCTCCTCCTCCTTCCCCCCTCGGCAAACTTGTGCGCGAGGAACAGTCCTCCTGCCCAAGAGGGAAAGAAAAAAAAAGGGAAAACAAGTATGGTGCCTTTCGGCGTGGTAATTCTTACCGGGTACTTGTGTTGCACAAGATGCCAAACAATGCATGCAAATAATGAATAAAAGCATGGAGAAGGCAAATAGTGCAAAACACAAAAGCTTTACTGATGCACGGGATCTGCGCCCGGCTTTGTACAAAGGGTTACATGCAACAGCGGCAAGGCTTTGTACAAAAGGTGGTTGCCGGAGCGGATCACGGCAACCGCGCCTTATGGGTGAAACTTGCGTAGATGCTCTATATTCCAGGAGTTGCTCGCCGGTAAGCCTTCTTCGGTCTCAAGGCGGACAGCGCCGGGCCTTGTTACTTGTCTCACCCGATAAGGGCCTTCCCACTTCGGCGTCAACTTGTTGGAATTCTTGGCGGACTGAACACGCCGAAGAGCAAGGTCGCCTTCCTCAAGACTCCTGGCCTTAACCTTGCGGCTATGATAGCGGCGCAAGGCTTGCTGGTATCGAGCAGCTCGTACAGCAGCCTGGAGACGTTCCTCCTCGAGGAGCAATGCATCATCTTGTCGCAGTTGCTCTTGCTCGAGCTCATCATAAGCGAGCACTCGAGGAGATCCGTATACGAGTTCCGTGGGGAGAACTGCCTCTGCTCCATAGACTAGAGCAAAGGGTGTCTGTCCGGTGGCTCGACTTGGTGTCGTTCTGATTGACCAAAGAGCCGCCGGTAGCTCCTCTATCCAGTTTCTTCCGCACTTGCGCAGCCTGTCAAAGGTCCTTGTCTTGAGTCCGCGCAGCACTTCAGCATTGGCCCTCTCCGCTTGACCATTGCTCCTCGGGTGAGCAACAGAAGCGAAACAGACCTTGGCGCCAAGGTCTTGGACGTACTGCATGAAGGTGCGACTAGTAAATTGTGTACCGTTGTCGGTGATGATCCTGTTAGGGATCCCGAAACGGCAAACAATCGACCTGAAGAACCTGACCGCTGACTGTGCTGTCACCTTTCTCACTGGTTCCACTTCCGGCCACTTTGTGAACTTGTCGATTGCAACGTACAAGTACTCAAAGCCCCCGACAACACGAGGGAAGGGGCCGAGGATATCGAGCCCCCAGACCGAGAAGGGCCAGGACAAAGGGATCGTCTGGAGAGCTTGAGCTGGCTGATGAATTTGCTTGGCATGGAACTGGCACGCTTCACACTTGGTTACTAGTGCAGTCGCATCTTGGAGGGCTTCTTGCCAAAAGAACCCTTGCCGGAAAGCTTTCCCGGCAAGTGCCCTTGCGCCAATGTGGTGGACGCATATGCCTCCGTGTATCTCTGCTAACAGCTTCTGTCCATCTTCCCTGGAGATGCACTTTAACCTGACACCATTGAGTCTTCTTCTGTACAGCTCGTTATCCACGAACTGGTACATACTTGACTGCCTGGTTATCTTCTCTATCTCTTTTGGGTCGTCGGGAAGTTCTCCAGTTTGCAGAAAACGAACGATCTGCTGCGCCCATACCGGAGCCCGAGGCTCAACGGCAAGGACTAAAGGCATGAGGGCCGCTGCGGGAACCCCAGCTTCCACGGCAAGAACCTCTGGTTCTGCCGGAGCGGATGGTCCCCCGGCAAGCTCGCCGGGGCGAGGCTTGTCGGGAACGCTTGCTTCAACTGTACAGATCCGAGGATCTGCAGGAGCAAACTGCTCCTCAGCATTCTGATCGTTGATCTTGGGGACCTTGGCGGCGGGTTCAGGAAGATCCGCCGGCAAGTAGTCGCTGGAGACTAACTTTCTCTTCTTGGGTTGCCCAATTGATGGTGTGACGGATGGCTGAGTCAGCTTGAGCAGGAAGGTCCCTGGTTCCACATGTAACTTCATTGCAGCACACTTTGAAAGGCCATCCGCAATATCATTTTGAGCTCTCGGAACGTGCTCCATTTGCAGACCTTCAAAGTGTTCTTCAAGCTTCCTCACTTCATCTACATAAGCTTCCATCAAAGGGCTCTGATAACTCTTGTTGACTTGCCGGACCACCAACTGAGAATCTCCCCGCACAATCAGCTTCTTAATCCCAAGTTCGGCCGCAATCCTGAGGCCGGCGAGCAAGCCTTCATACTCAGCAGTATTGTTTGTCGCTTGCTCCCTGGGAAAGTGCATCTGGATAACATACTTGAGGTGCTCTCCGGTGGGCGCTATGAGTACCACGCCGGCACCGGCGCCTTGCAGCGAGAAGGCACCATCAAAGTACATTACCCATTCACTCGTCGTTTCTTGTACGGGAACACTTGTCTCTGGAATTTCTTCATCGGGCGTCGGGGTCCATTCAGCTATGAATTCTGCCAAAGCTCGGCTCTGTATGGTTGAAGTACTCTCAAACTTGAGACCAAAGCTCGACAGCTCAAGTGCCCACTCAACGATCCTGCCTGTTGCTTCCGGATTATGCAATATCCTCTTCAGCGGAAAGCGAGTGACCACTGTTATCTCATGTGCTTGGAAGTAATGGTGCAGCTTTCTCGAGGCCATGAGGAGGCCGAAAAGCAACTTCTGCACCCCGGAGTATCTTGACCTAGCCCCCTGCAAGAGGGAACTCACAAAATACACCGGGCGCTGCACCATCCTTCTTCGCACTTCTCCTTGTTCCTGCGCAGAGTTGTCCTTGTCGGGGCCAGAGCTTGCCGGAGTAGTCCCCTGCTTGTCGCTGGATTCGCTTGTCGGTGGTGTAGACTCCTCGTCGGACTCCCTCTCCGCTACTAACGCAGCACTAACCACTTGATTGGTTGCCGCTAAGTATAGCAGCAACTTCTCCTGTGGCCTAGGTGCGACAAGTATTGGAGTGGAGGATAGGTACCGTTTCAAGTCTTGCAGCGCTGCCTCCGCTTCCGGAGTCCATTTCATAGGACCTGCCTTCTTCAAGATCTTGAAGAAAGGCAAGGCACGTTCTGCAGACTTCGAAATGAACCTACTGAGGGCAGCCACACAACCTGCAAGTCTCCTCACATCCTTGACGCGCTTCGGGGCTTCGATCTGCTCGATGGCTTTTATCTTGTCGGGGTTGGCTTCAATCCCCCTCTGTGACACAAAGAACCCGAGAAGCTTGCCGGAGGGGACTCCAAAGACGCACTTCTCGGGGTTCAACTTAAGCTGGATCTTGCGCAGGTTCTCAAACGTCTCTTCCAAATCTTGGATCAGGGTATCCTTGCTCTTGCTCTTCACCACTATGTCATCCATGTAGGCTTCTACATTCCTGTGGATCTGTGGCTCAAAAGCAGTGTGCACTACCCTTGCAAATGTTGAGCCTGCATTCTTCAGTCCGAAGGGCATGCGTATAAAGCAATATGTGCCACACGGAGTGATAAATGCAGTCTTCTCTTCATCTTCCTTGGCCATGAAAATCTGGTGGTAGCCTGAATACGCATCAAGGAAAGAGAGCAGCTCACATCCAGCGGTGGAGTCAACAATCTGGTCAATGCGCGGCAAGGGAAATGGATCCTTGGGACATGCTTTATTCACATCGGTGAAGTCTATACACAGTCTCCTCTTCCCGTTGGCCTTACGCACGACAACTGGATTTGCTAACCACGTGGGATGGATCACGCCTCTAACCAGGCCTGCTGCTTCTAGTTTCTTGATCTCTTCGGCAATGAATTCTTGGCGCTCCACGGCTTGCTTCCTGACCTTCTGCTTGACGGGCCGCGCATGAGGACAAACAGCAAGCTTGTGCTCAATTACCTTCCTGGGAACACCAGGGATGTCAGATGGTTGCCAGGCAAACACATCGACATTCGCCCGCAGGAAGGCAACGAGCGCGCTTTCCTATTTGCTGTCGAGCGTGGCACTAATGGTGAAGGTACCACCAGTGCCGTCCTCCTTGGCGGACACCTTCTTGGTTGCCGGTGGAGCAGCCATCCCCTTCTTGCACTTGCCGGTGGAGCTCGATGGAATGTCCTCGACGGCAGCGCAGCACTCCGAAGAGGTGCGGTTGCCGGAGTGGGTCCCAGAGCACTTGCCGGACTTGGTCTTCGTCTTCTTCCCCCCGGGAGCTTCAGCGGCAAGTGTACTGCTCTCCGCCGCGGCTGCTGCGTCCCGGTAGATCTTGTCGGCGCAGATAAGCGCGTCCTTCTTGTCGCCATGGACAGAGATGACGCTTATCGGCCCCGGCATCTTGAGTACATTGTAGGCGTAATGGGAAGCTGCCATGAACTTGGCGAGGGCGGGACGGCCGAGTATCCCATTATATGGCAATGGTATATCGGCGACGTCGAATGTGATGCGCTCAGTTCTGAAGTTGAGCTCCCCGCCAAAGGTCACTGGCAGAGTGATCTTCCCCTTGGGCTTGCTTCTCCCCGGATTTATTCCTTGGAACGAACCGGTCTCTTCGAGCTCGCCGTCTGGGATTTGGAGTTTCTTGATCACAGCCGAGGAGATCAAGTTTAGGCCGGCCCCGCCGTCAACCAATATTTTGGTGACCTTGAGGTTGCGGATGGTTGGAGAGACCAACATCGGCAAGCACCCGACCGCAGTGGTGCGGTCAGGGTGATCCTCAAGATCAAAAATGATGGGCGTGCTGGACCATTTGAGGAGCCTGCGCGACTCCACGGGCGGCTCTGCTGCATTTACTTCCCGCACCCACTGCTTGAGTTGGCGGTGGGAAGTGTGCAGAGAGGCGCCGCCGTCGACGCATAGGACTTCCGTGGCCTTCTGGAACTCCTGCTCGCTGTTATCATCTTCCTCCATGTCATCTTCGTCGTCTTCTTCATCCTTGTCGCGGCCCCGGGGAGGTCGATCACCTTGCCGCTGCTTAGCCTTGCCGCGGCGTCCTCCCCGGCCATTGAATGGCCGCTTCTTGCTCGGCTCTCCTCCACCACCTTGGGCCTTCTCCTTGTCGCGACGCTCGTACTCAGCCTTCTGCTGCTCGACGAGGTACTCGACGCGTTTGCAGTTGGAGAGGTCGTGGCCTTTGGTGCGGTGGATCTTGCAGTATTGCTTGTCGGAGCCGTCCTGCTTGTCGGCTGCCGCTACAGGGGCAGGCTCCTTGCCGGAGCCGCCAGCCTGTGCTTGCTTGGCGGGAGCCTCCTTGCCGGACTTCTCGACGGCAAGCACTTCCTTGCTCTTCTTCTTCCTATTGTTCCGCCGCCGGCTCTTCTTTGCCGGGGCGGCATCCTCGCTGTCGCTTCCTCCTGCGCCAGCATCCTCTCCGGGGAGTCTCCTCCCCTCCTCGGCGCGCGCGCACTTATCAGCTAGAGCATAGAGCTCGCTGACATCCCGTATCTTCGTCATGGCCATCTCCTCACGCATGCGGCGGTTACGCACGTTCTGGTGGAACGCGCTGATAACCGCGGCAGGGTGGACGTCAGGGATATTGTGCTGCACGCGGCTGAAACGCTGGATGTACTTGCGCAGAGGTTCTCCTTCCTTCTGGGCCAAGATGTGGAGATCGCTCTCCTAGCCGTGGGGTTTGTGGCCGCCCGTGAAGGCGCCAACAAACTGGTGGCAAAGATCCGCCCAAGAAGAAATGGAGCCTTCCGGCAAGTGCATAAGCCAAGAACGGACATTTGGCTTAAGCACCAGCGGGAAGTAGTTCGCCAGTATCTTCTCGTCGCGCCCCCCGGCAGCCTGCACCGCGATGGTGTAAATGCTGAGGAATTCCGAGGGGTGCGTCTTGCCGTCGTACTTCTCCGGTACGTCGGGCTTGAAGTTCTTCATGCTGGGCCACTGGACACGCCGTAGCTCACGGGTAAACGCAGGGAAACCTGCCGCGTATGGCAAGTCGCCTGGTTCACCGGGCGCGTGCGTATCGACAGCGGTCCCAGCCCGCTGATCAGATTGTCGCCGGGCTTCTCGGCGGCGCTCGATTGTAGTCCGAGCGTCTTCTTGTCGCCGGTCGTCGAGGACTTGGCGCTGGTCCCGACGAGCCCGCGGATCCGACGACGCCGTGGAGTCGTCGTCGACGTTGATCCGGCGGGGAAGCGTCTTCTGCTTCCGCGGCGGGGAGTGCACGGTGGTTGCACCCCCGGCGGTTTTGTCGCCATCGGCCTTCGTCTTCTCAACTTGCCGCGGCCGCGATGTCGCCGGTTGCTGCGGCGTGTCGTTGTTGGCGAAGGCGATCAGGCTCTGGATGGTTTCCCTCCAGTCTTCGGCCTTGTCGGCCGCTGGAGGGAAATCAAGGAGCAGTTGCGCTCTTGCGAGCGCTTCTGCTGGAGAGGACGGGAGCGGGGGCGAGCAGTGCGAGGAGCGGGATATGCTCGGACTCCTAACGGGGTTAGAAGGAGCGGCTTCCCGCCCTGGTGACCGCACCTTGCTCGTGCCCGGACGGTGGTCCGGAGCATCCCGCGAACCTCCGACTTGCCCTTGCCCCAGCAGGCGGATGGTACCTCCTGTACCACGGCGCTGCTGGGTCGTCGTTTGCTGAGATGGACGTGGCGCGTCCACGGAGACCGAGGCTCGGTCGTCCGTCTTGTCCTTGGACTTGGTGGTGCCGCGAGTCTCCTCGCCGGCGACCACTCTTCCGACGGCGTCTCCTCCACCCACCGTCGGCTCAGGTGGCGGTGGAACAGACGCAGACGGGCCTCCGACCTCCGAAGCCTTCTTCTTCGGGGCCATGCTGTTGTTGCTGATGAAGTGGATGTGGCTGGAGAGGTTGATGAAGAATGCGCCCGCGTGAACGCCGGATCAGGTTCGCACAACCTCGACGCCCCCTACCTGGCGCGCCAAAGATGTCGGGGGAAACTGTCCACCACGAGCACCTATGGGACCGGAGCCCCTTGTACGTTGCGGTAAGGGAGCGGAGGGAGCACAAAGAGCAGATCGAGGTGAGCACGCGGGCAGTTTACCCAGGTTCGGGCCGCGCGGACGCGTAAAACCCTACTCCTGCTTTGGTTGTATTGAGCTCGGGAGCTTGAAGATCTACAGTACCAAGCTACACCGATCGTGAGAGTTGCGAAGGTTCCGAACCCCCTCTACGTTGTGCATGGGCCTCCTTTTATAGCCCAAGGGGTCACCGACAGGTGTCACGTAGAGGAGGAGGGTAGAAAAGTAACTTTGGTGGTAGTTGTAACAGTGCGGGAACAGTGGATGAACAGTGGATGAACAGTGGTCATCACCTACTTTGACAGTGGGGGACAAGAGCATTTAATGCCCGTCGCCGTCGACCCCAAAAGCGCCCGCCCTTGCGTCTCCATTTGCCACGGCGATAGCTTCGTCACAGTGGAGTGCCACCGTGTCCCCCAGGCTGCACAGCCATCCGCCACGCGTCCCTGGAACGGCCCCAGGGCGACGCGTGGACCGATGAGCTGGAGCGCGGGCACACATCATAGACTTCCCCCGGCAAGCACCTTGCCGGGGTCTTGACCTTGTCGGGCCGGGAAGCTTGTCTCTCCCCGGGTCTTGCCGGGGCGCCGAGTGCGCCGAGGCGTGTCTTCTGAGATGCAGTCTTCCGGTCTCCCTGGCAAGCTCCTCTTGCCAGGGTCTTGTGTAAATGAGATAGTCTTGAGCCTGGGACGGCCTTCCCGGCAAGCTCCACTTGCCGGGGCCTTGATCTTCTGTCTTGTATACTTTGTTTTTGAATGGCTTTATATGGATCAGAAAAGGTCTCCGACGAGCACGTGGTAAGCCTTATCGCGGGAAACTGCTACTGCCCGTGCACAAGTTGGGGTACTGAGGTACCCCTACCTTAGTACACCGAAAGTTGGGGTTGATGGTAGCAAGATTGTTGATGTAGATCGTTGTCATGATCCTAGCCCCGGCGGCACTCCGGCGCTATCGGGTGAGAGGGGGGAGAGCCCTCCCTCCTTCTTCCTTGGCCTCCCCCCTAGATGGGAGGAGGGTTCCCCCTCTGATCCATGGCCTCCATGGCAGTGGAGGAGCAAGAGCCCCTCCGAGATTGGATCTGTCTCTCTGTCATGTTCTGTTTCACATTCCTGTTTTTTGGCCCTTCAAGGTTTCTTGAATTCCCAGAGATCCGTAAGTCCGATTGCGTTGAAATTTTACACGAGTTTTTTTCCATAAATTATCTTTCTTGCGCCCGAAGAAGGGCCCCAACCGACTTACAGGGAGGGCACAAGGCACCTGGGCGCGCCCTGGTGGGTTGTGCAGGCCGTGGCATTCCAAAATAATTCTCCATAATTTTTATCGCGTTTCGACTTTGTTTAATATGGATTTTCTATGAAACAAAAAACATGCAACAAACAGGAACTGGCACTTGGCATTGGATCAATATGTTAGTCCAGATAAATCATATAAATTGTTGCCAAAAGTATGTAAAAGTTGAATAATATTGGCATGGAACAATAAAATATTATTGATACAATGGAGACATGTCACGCTACGACCGGGGTGAGTCTCCCCTGATCCCCTCCATGGTATGCAGGTGCTATGAGCAAGTACCCTACAATAATGGGCTTATAGTATGCTTACATGACACTTTTGCTTAGAGCATGGTTAATAGTACAGTCAGCCGATGGCTAAGTGATGCTGACACGTCATCTATAGCCAAGCTTATAATCGTCAAGTACAATAGTTAGATGTAAATTAGTACTACTTTGTTGATACATGGCCCACCTTCCTCTCTCACAAAATGTCTAGGAGTACTATTTTAAGTCTTACAGCCAACCTACGTCATCCTAATATACTTGCTCTTATCTGGAGGAGAGAGACACGAAAAAATGGTGGGAGTGGGCTCTCATGCAAGACCCTAGCTACTTATATACGCACTCCTTGGCAAATGCAATAAAAAATAAGAAGAAAGAGATAGAGAGAAGTAAAAAACTCGTATAGCCAACCTTATAGCTCACCTTGTTGTATGAGTGATTATAAGTGATGACTATATATGACATGCCAACATCACATAGCCTAACACACATGGACAGAGGAAGTAGTTTCATGCATGTGAAGTAGGAAAAAAATTGGCTCACTTATAGCCATCTGAAATCTCAAAGGGTGTGACGGCGCAAGCGAGGCAACGGTCATGGTAGGTACGACCATGATACGGGTTGCTGATAGGCATTGGATATGAGATCGAACGGTCGCATGCAAGGTTGCTGAAAATTCGCAGAACGGCCTCCCAGATATGACATTCACCCATCGGTCCATAATCATGGCATGCAACCATTCGAACTCAGTTCCAAGGGCTATCAGAATCCCGTATCATGGGAGCATGGAAAGTTTCATATCACCTGAAATTTTCACGACACTTGATATGCGAACACGCACATGCTATATTGTCAGACCTACGAAGTGGTTCTAGTAGACATGACATCTAATTGGGCCCCCAAAGTATTGTGCATGCAACCATTTATCCACCGAGCAAGCCACTACCCCATTGTTTGCAGGCCCACTCAACATTATAGCAGTTCGCTACCAGTCATCCTGTTCTTTCACATTCCAGCAATTCCACTTCTCCTAACCCTCCTCTAAAATCCATGGCCGCCCAAATCATCATGATCGTCTGTGAGTACAAGGTTAAAACCTTCACCTATGATGAGTTCGACGTCATCTACCCATGTTCTTCCGCGACGGTGAAACGATGCCTTCCTCACTTCAAATGCATGTTCGAAAAGTCAAATGGTGATGACTGGGTCGCCGGGCTAGATGTTGAGTACACCACAGTCCTGGAACCAGGGAAGAGTCTAAAGGAGGAAGAGAAGAAGAAGTCTGTCATAATCATGGTTTGCGTGCATAACTTGTTCTTGGTCAACCACATATGCCATGCCGATGTTAAGTGCGAGGATTTTAGGAAATTCCTTGTGAATGAAAGAAGTATCAGCGAAGAGGAAGTGGGACATGGATGAGGACTCCGAGTAAGGTGGCAGTGTCATTGCTCATGTCGGTTCTAATGTAGTGTGTACTGTATTAGTTGCTTGGTTTAATTTAGGGTGCTTAGTTTTATTTCACGTGTTTGTTGTGCTAAGCCCCGAGCAGAACTATGTTATGTTCTTGCACGTTACTTGAACTATGTTATGTTCATCTTGTAGTTTGCACTACTAGTCATTTCTTCATGCTATATATGTACTATGTATGAGTGACTACAAGTGATGACTATATATGATATGGCAACACCATATAGCCAGCAGGTAGCTATACTATTAACCATGCTCTAAGCATGCCACAATGCAAAACACTTAAGTGAGAGAAGTAATTCTAAAAAAACTTAAATGAGATAATTTTACCCAACGCATGAAGGAGTTTAGTTTTCAAAGAATTAAATAGGTATGCTAATTTTTAATTGACTTTAGCACCCCATCTAATCACGTACTAGCTTTTTAATAGTATTATGCATCATTTGGCGACGAGCATTCTTTATATCTACCACATTTTTCTTTAATTTCATCTTGTTAGTTTTGCTCCATGGCACAATCCATTAATATTACTACTATACAAAACTATATTTAAAAGGCTAGGGCAGGGCAGTCTCGCCTGGTCAGTTTGACAGAGAGGCAAGAGCCTTAGTGATTTGATGGCTCATTACCGCTAGAAGGTGGGGCCTTGTGATTTGACAGCTCGTGTAATCTGTGGCGCTACCACCGTGGTAATCTGGGGCATGACATGTCAACCGTCTTGCTGGCAGTCCCACATGTCGGCGAAAGGAAGTATAATTGTTGCCCACGACCCGAGGAGAAGCAAATAACCATGTGGTATACTCTAGTTTTCTATTGGAGTACTAGTACGATGGTGGAGTGCGAAACACGGCAGCCCAGTGTGATATGGCGATAAAAAATGATCTAATTTGCTTGTGATCGGTCCCACGGTGCCACTCATCATTACCATTGTTCTATTCGTGCCTCACAGAGAATGTGACACATGCGGCGCAACATGTGAAAGACACATTGGCAAAAGAAGAAGACAAAGGGGCAAAAGAAGAAGGAAGATAACTCCCCCCAATCGGATTTCGGGCTCCGTAGACCCTAGAGAGGTTCAAACTCTGGGGTGCGCATGAAGAACACTCTCTACCCAGTGTGCTCGCCCTACGATCGCACTACCTAGCTCGACGAACTCAAGGAACAAGAGACACGGGGGTTTATGATGGTTCGGGCCACCTTGGGGTGTAATACCATACTCATGTGTGTGTGGTGGATTGCCTCGTGGGGCTGAGGATGAACTAGTATAGTGGATGAACAACCTCAGTAGGTGAGGTGTTCTTGGGCTCGATGAGCTGGTGAGGGTGAGGATGATCTGGGTGATCCACTCCTCGGTGTGGTGGAATGATCCTCTGGTGGCCTCCCCCCTCTATGGTGGTGGCTAGGTCCGATTTATAGTGGCCTTGGTCCTCTTCCCAAATGTTGGCGGGAAGGGATCCCACAACAACCAAATTTGAATGGGAACAACTAGTACAAGCTATCCTGACAAAAGCGGTCTTCGCCTCCCGAAGGCTCTGGTGGTGACGCCGCACCGGGCTCCACGGTGACCTCTGTCCTGGCGGTCCTTGATCTTGTTGCACCGATATGGAAACTTTGCTTGATTCCTCGGGACACCGCGCATGCGCTTGCCCCCTTGGCACAAAAGAGGAAAGTGGTACACTGCACCTGCTGGCGCCCGCCTGGCCTTGGTCGTCATGGCTCACGTCATGTGAACCTCGCGAGGTGCACCTTGCATAGATATTTTCGCTCCTCGGGAGCCATCCTAGAGAGGCTGCCCCTAGGAGGTCTTACTGTCATCCGCCTCGCGAGGCTTGGGCCCTCGCGAGGGTCTTGAGCTGTGGTTGCTGAAGCTTGGCCGTACCAGGCCGTCGATGGAGCCACGTCATGGGCCGCAGTGCGGGAATAGTGGAGCTACAGTGCGCGAACAGTGGTCGCCACCTACTTTGACAGTGGGGGACAAGGGCATTTAATGCCCGTCGCCGTCGACCCCAAAAGCTCCCGCCCTTGTGTCTCCGTTTGCCACGGCGATGGCTTCACCACCGTGGAGTGCCACCGTGTCCCCCAGGCTGCACAGCCATCCGCCACGCGTCCCTGGAATGGCCCCAGGGCGACGCGTGGGCTGATGAGCTGGAGCGCGGGCACACAGCGCAGCTCTCCCGGCAAGCACCTTGCCGGGGCCTTGACCTTGCCGGGCCCGGGAGCTTGCCGCTCCCCGGGCCCTCGCCGGGACGCATATAGCGCCGAGGCGTGTCTTCTATGATGTAATCTTCTAGTCTTCCTGGCAAGCTCCTCTTGCCAGGGCCTTGCGTGAGTGAGGTAACCTTGAGCCTAGAACGGCCTTCCCGGCAAGCTCCGCTTGCCGGGGTCTCGATCTTCTGTCTTGTATACTTTGTTTTTGAATGGTTGGATATGGAGAAGGAAAGTCTCCGGCGAGCACGTGGTAAACCCTGCCGCGGGAAGCTGCAACCGCCCGTGCACAAGTTGGGGTACTGAGGTACCCCTACCTTAGTACACCGACAGGAGCCCCCGGGCCTGGGCCACACACGGTGCCGAGCGCTGTTGGGCCAGGCCCAAAACAGTGCACGGGCACACGCGGCCCACGGTGCGCCGAATCCACTTCCGTATCCGCCGCATCCCCCCGTAACGGCACGCGTCGATTGCGGCGTCGTGGGATGGGACGTGCCCACGTTCCTTCAATGGAAAGGGCGAAACGCCCCCCACTTCCCCATAAAAGCAGAGGAAGCAGGAGCGGTTCCCCTCCTTACGCTTTCATTGCATCCTCTTCGTCCTCCAGAGATCCCCTTTGCGCTCCGCCCCCATACCTCCGCCGCCGCCGTCTGCATCTCCGGCGCCGCCGGGCTCTTCGTCCCCCTTCCTCCGCCGCCTCCGCCATGGCCCCGAAGACCGAGAAGGCGAAGGCGGAGAAGGCCAAGAAGGAAAAGTCGGAGCAAGCGGCGAAGCTTACCGCGTATCGAAAGCGGAACCTCGTCTTCCCGCCGAAGCTCAGCGCGCGGGAGCTCTGGAACAAGTACTGCTTGTTCTGGTCCAAGGGAACCAAGGCGCACCCCCGCACTCGAGCTTATCCGGCCGCCGCCAAGGACAACTACCCCGGCGGGTACTATTTCTTCGCAGCCTTCTTCCACTGCGGTCTTTGCCCTCCTTTCTCTGATTTCTTCTGTGACATAATGCACACCTACGGCCTCCATCTTCTTGACTTCACCCCCAACGCCATCCTCACAATGGCGGTTTTCGCACACATGTGCGAAAACTATATAGGAATACACCCAAACGTAGCTCTGTTTAGGCATTTCTTCACCCCTAGAGCATAGGCCGGCGC
This sequence comes from Secale cereale, assembly GCA_902687465.1. Taxonomy (NCBI): domain Eukaryota; kingdom Viridiplantae; phylum Streptophyta; class Magnoliopsida; order Poales; family Poaceae; genus Secale; species Secale cereale. Next base: position 312,479,619 of record LR738710.1, read on the forward strand.
CCCCCTCTCCGGAGGAATTTCTTGGGTTTTCCGTCTGAACAAGAAGGAGTCCTACTTGCCGGGGGAGCTCCGCGGCAAGTGGGAGGAGTGGCGTGCGGAATGGTGCTGGATTGTCGAGGACCAGCCGCAATCCTTCACCGCGCTGCGCACAACGCCCATCGTGCGCGGCAGGGACTGGAGCGAGCTGGATTCGGACGACGCCAAGCTCAACGTCGCCCTCATCAGGATTCTGCGTCTCCGGACCGCTAGGTTGTCTGTCGCAGAAGTAGGCACAGACTTCCTCCGCCGCCGCATCGCCCCTCTCCAAGATAGGAAAAGACCGGCCTGGGAGTACGGCAACTCGGCGGATATCATGAGGTTGCGGCCCGGGCTCAACTACAACTTCACGTCGCTGGAGCTGAAGGGGATGGTCCGGGAGCTGTTTAAGCACGACCCGGCCCACCCGGAATGGTTCAGGGGCCCCCGGGGAGTGGTGCCCCTTTGCAACAGCACAACTTGTGATCCTCTCCGCGCCATGATGCCCGCGTGTGATTCGCACGGCGTGGACCGCACGTGGATTCCGCCCAAGTCAATAGACATCCTCAGCTTCTTCGACAACCTTGTGGAGGTGGCGAAGAACAAGAACGAGACCCGGGAGCTGACGCGGGACACCACCGACCAGGAGATTGCGTATATCGCCTCTCGGGTTGAAGAGGCTGCCGTAGCCGCGGCGGCAGGAGAGTTCGGCTACACGCCCGACGAGGCAGATGCTGCGGAGGCGTCCTGCCAAGCGGAGGAGGCGGAGATCCGCAGGCTACTGCAGCTGCCTCCCGACGCGCTCGCCGGAGTCCCATCCTTGAGGCACTCCAGGATCATCGGGATCCAGACGGAGGCCGCGGCGAGAGGCCACGCCGCCGGAGGGAACAGGGGCGCCGCAGGGAGCGGAGGCGCCGGAGGGAGCGGAGGCGCCGGAGGGAAGGAGGCCGCGGCGCAGGGCGCTGGGTCCAGCAAGCCAGCCGGGGAGGAGGAGGAGGAGGACGCCGAGGCCGCCGAGGACTCCGGCGGGTCCACGGAGCTCTACGCCGACGACCTCTCCTCGTCGGAGACCTCCCCGCCCCGGGCAAGCCCTAGGCGGTCTCCACTTAAGCGCATCCGCAAGACGGCGACGGGGGAGAGGGCGCAGGCCCCCCGGCAACAACCAGCTCGCCGGGCAGCGCGAGCTCCCCGGGGAAGCCAAGCTGCGCCGGGGGCGACCGGCGCACCAGCCACAGCGGAGGCGGCCCGCGCGCAGGCCACGGCAGAGGCGCCTCGCAAGCCGGCGCCGAGCAGACAGGAGTCTTCGCAGGGCGGAGCGACGGCTCCGCCCGCCCCTCGGGCCCCGGCTACCACGGGGGCTGGGTCTTCGCAGCCCCCAGCCCCGGGGACCGCCAAGCGCCCGAGGGAGTCTTCGCCTCCCGCTCCTCGCGCAGACGCGCCCCAGGTGGAGTTCGACTTCTCCGCCTTGAGCGACGACGACGAGGAGGAGCAGGAGTAAGAACTCGATATCCTTCATCTTCTCAAATTTTGTCTTGATTGTTGTTGATGCTAATTCTTGTGTCTTGCTTTGATTTCAGGACCTTGGCCCAGCGCGCGGCGAAGAAAGCCAAGGTGCCCGTGGTCGAGGTCGCGGATGACTCGCCCACCGCGGCAACTGGGGATGTGCCGGAGCCAAGCCTGCCGGACCCGAGCGCTGCCCCGAGGAGCAGCCCCCAGCGCAGCCCCCAGCGTAAGTCTGGATTCTGTACTTTCGCTCGCCGGGCGCGCTTGGAGATTTCGTCTTGTTCTATCATCTTGATGCTTTTGTCTTCTCTTGTGCAGAGGTGGAGCCACAGCCGCAGGAGCGTCCGGAGGCCGCCCTCGAGGAGCCGCAGGCCCCGCCATCCCCGCCAAGGCCGAACTCCCCGGCAAGGGAGAGCGCTCCGCCAAGGGCGGGTACTCCGCCAAGGGCGAGTACCCCGCCAAGGGCGAGCAGCCCGGCGAGGATAGCCACTCCGCCAAGGCAGAGCTCCCCGGCGAGGGAGCCCGCCGCTGACGACGTTCGCCAAGGTAGGTCTTGCAACTTTGTCTTCTTGGCGCTGTTTCTTTTTGGATATTTGCTTGAGCTTCTTTTGCTTCTTCTTATTCTAGATCCTCCTCCCCCCGAGCAGATGGAGACGGAGGTCATCAACCTCGAGGAGGAGGGCGCGCAGGGCGGCGGCGGCGACGCCCCTGTCGCCGAGGACACGGCGGGAGCCGCCGAGCCGGCCGCGCAGGAGATCGCTCCGGCTGCAGATGCCGCGGCCGGGGAGGGGGACGGCGACCGCACCGCCGGCCCGGAGGCGGCGGGAGCATCAAGTGCTGCGCCGGCCGCCGACCCCTCCGCCGGAACGGAGCAGGCCGGCTATTATCTCGAAGCCCCCAACGGCGTCTTCATCCAGGTGCCGTGGGGTTCTTCGTCGCGAGCTCCCGCGGAGGGCGAGGCATTTGATGGGGAGGTCCTCGCCTCCGCGGGCTTGAAGATTGTCGAGGCGCCCGGCGGGAGTGAAGGGCCCGAGGAGGAGAAGCTGCTTCACCAGCTCCTGGCCCTTTACCGGGCCAGGCAGGCGAAGCTTGCTTGTCGGGAGGCCCTCGCCGCCAAGGCCGCCGCGGAGATGGAGAAGCGCGCGGCGGAGCTCAGCGCCGCCAACCAGGCGGCCCTCCGCGAGGTGGCGGAGGAGCGCGAGCGACTCGCCGGAGAATACCAGGAGTGGGTGCTGGAGAAGGCCGAGGCCGAAGAGCAGCAGCGGCTCGTCGGGGTGGAGCTGTCCCGGCGAGAAGGAGAACTCGCCCAGCGGAAGGTCAACCTCGACGCCCACGAGGAAGAACTTGCCGCTCGGGAGCAGGCCCTTGGCGGGGAGCTGAAGGAGGCGCGAGCTGCCGCGGCTACCGCGGAGACCGCCAAGGAGGAGCTTGCCGCCAAGGTCGCGCAGCTGGAGGAGTCGCTGAAGGCGAGCGTGGAGAAGGTCGCCGCGCTCAATATAGAGCGCGAGAAGGACGCCCACACTAACTCAGAACTCCAGGTGCGTCTTTCTGAGAGGGACGACGAGTTGAAGGCCGCCAAGGACTCCATCGAGGACCTGGAGCTGAAGGTCTCCACACTGAAGGACTCGCTTGACGCCGCCCGGGATCGGGAGACCAAGTTGAAGGAGGAGCTCCGCAAGGAGCGAGCCTTGGTGGACAGCGTCAACAAGGCGTCCGAGAACTTCCGCCGTACCATTGAGGTATGGACCGAGGACTTGGTATCTTCTGCGTCCAACATCGACCAGGAGCTGCTGGCGCTGAAAGTCGAGCATCTCATCTACTCCCCGGATCCGAACCTCCCTCACAGCGCCAAGCTCAGCCTCTTCTTCAGAGGGATCGCGCCGACTCTTGCAGGTCTTCGGAAGAAGATCCCCGCGCAGCTGGCCGAGGAGTCGCGCCTGCTCTGCACGGGAACCTTGGAGCGTGTGCTGACGAAGATTGTATACCGCAATCCCGGCATAAACCTCACCAACGTTCTTCGCAGCCTGCCGGCCGACGCAAACATGGAGGTGTTGAAGGAGCAGGTCGCCCACATCATCGCCAAGGTGAACAAGATCTCCAGGATTGAGGGCGACCGCGTAGATTAGGCCTCCATTATCTTTATCTCTTTTTGTTGCTGCATAGGGTGTTATGAACTCATTAGTCCATTGCGACAAGTTATCCTTTGTAAGATATTTATCTCATTTTGATCAATCAGTGCAATGTTATCTTCCTCGTCTTGATCTTCTACTTTGTATGCTTTTCACCCTACGCTCCCGGGGAGCTTGCCGGCAAGGGGTCTTTGCCGCGAGCGCTGAGTGCTGGACTCTGAGCAGCCTACTGGCCAAGGCCTCACCGGCAAGCAACCTTGCCGCAGCTAGTCGCAACGCACTTAGCTTGCTGAGCGAACTCGAAAACGAAGCAAGGGCGCAACACTTGTCGCGGCTCACTTAAATCGTTGAGCGTACTCGAAAACAAGGCAAGGGTGCGGCTAGCTACGGGTAGGTTCCTCCGCGCACAGGTTTTCCATACAAAGTGTGATTGTTCAAGGAAGACAACTAAAATTTAAAAATTTGAACTTGCCAAATTCTAGTAACTTAGCTTTCATATATTGCTTCCCGGTAAGACTCCTCTTTCTTGAACAGCACTTGGTTCCTCTTCCACCTCCTTCCCCCCCGGCAAACTTGTGCGCGAGGAACGTTCCTTCTGCTTAAGAGGCAAGGGAAAAGAAGAGGGAAACAAGTATATGGCCTTTCGGCGTTGTAATGCTTACCGGATGTGTATGTTGCACAAAATGCCAAATAACTCATGCAAATAGCAAAGAAGAGCATGTAAAAGGCAAATAGCGCAGAACACAAAATCTTTACTGATGCACGGGGTCTGCGCCCGGCTTTGTACAAAGGGTTACATGCAACAGCAGCAAGGCTTGTACAAAAGGTGGTTGCCGGAGCGGATCACGGCAACCGCGCCTTATGGGTGAAACTTGCGAAGATGCTCTATGTTCCAGGAGTTGCTCACCGGTAAGCCTTCTTCGGTCTCGAGGCGGACAGCGCCGGGCCTCGTGACTTGTCTCACCCGATAAGGGCCTTCCCACTTCGGCGTCAACTTGTTGGAATTCTTGGCGGACTGAACACGCCGAAGAACAAGGTCGCCTTCCTCGAGACTCCTGGCCTTGACCTTGCGGCTATGGTAGCGACGCAAGGCTTGCTGGTATCGAGCAGCTCGTACAGCAGCCTGGAGACGTCCCTCCTCAAGGAGCAATGCATCATCTTGTCGCAGTTGCTCTTGCTCGAGCTCATCGTAAGCGAGCACTCGAGGAGATCCGTATACGAGTTCCGTGGGGAGAACTGCCTCTGCTCCATAGACTAGAGCAAAGGGTGTCTGTCCGGTGGCTCGACTTGGTGTCGTTCTGATTGACCAAAGAGCCGCCGGTAGCTCCTCTATCCAATTTCTTCCGCACTTGCACAGCCTGTCAAAGGTTCTTGTCTTAAGTCCGCGCAGCACTTCAGCATTAGCCCTCTCCGCTTGATCGTTGCTTCTTGGGTGAGCAACAGAAGTGAAACAGACCTTGGCGCCAAGGTCTTGGACGTACTGCATGAAGGTGCGACTAGTGAATTGTGTACCGTTGTCGGTGATAATCCTGTTAGGGATCCCGAAACGGCAAACAATCGACCTGAAGAACCTGACTGCTGACTGTGCTGTCACCTTTCTCACTGCTCCACTTCTGGCCACTTTGTGAACTTGTCGATAGCAATGTACAAGTACTCAAAGCCCCCGACGGCTCGGGGGAAGGGGCCGAGGATATCGAGCCCCCAGACCGAGAAGGGCCAGGACAAAGGGATTGTTTGGAGAGCTTGAGCTGGCTGATGAATCTGCTTTGCATGGAACTGGCACGCTTCACACTTGGTTACTAGTGCAGTTGCATCTTGGAGGGCTTCTTGCCAAAAGAACCCTTGCCGGAAAGCTTTCCCGGCAAGCGCCCTTGCGCCAATGTGGTGGCCGCATATGCCTCCGTGTATTTCTGCCAACAGCTTCTGTCCATCTTCCCTGGAGATGCACTTCAGTCTGACACCATTGAGCCTTCTTCTGTACAGCTCGTTATCCACGAACTGGTACATACTTGACTGTCTGGTTATCTTCTCTATTTCTTCTGGGTCATCGGGAAGTTCTCCAGTTTGCAGAAAACGGACGATCTGCTGCGCCCATGCCGGAGCTTGGGGCTCAACGGCAAGGATTAAAGGCTCGAGGGGCGCTGCGGGAACCTCAGCTTCTACGGCAAGAACCTCTGGCTCTGCCGGAGCTGATGATCCCCCGGCAAGCTCGCCGGGGCGAGGCTTGTCGGGAACACTTGCTTCAACTGTACAGACCCGAGGATCTGCAGGAGCAAACTGTTCCTCAGCGTTCTGGTTGTTGATCTTGGGGACCTTGGCGGCGGTTTCAGGAAGATCCGCCGGCAAGTAGTCGCCGGAGACCAACTTTCTCTTCTTGGACTGCCCAATTGATGGTGTAACGGATGGTTGAGTCAGCTTGAGCAAGAAGGTCCCTGGTTCCACAGGTAACTTCATCGAAGCACACTTTGAAAGGCCATCTGCAATTTCGTTCTGAGCTCTCGGGACGTGCTCCATCTGCAGACCTTCAAAGTGTTCCTCAAGCTTCCTCACTTCATCGACATAAGCTTCCATCAAAGGGCTCTGATAGCTCTTGTTGACTTGCCGGACCACCAACTGAGAATCTCCCCGCACAATCAGCTTCCTGATCCCAAGTTCGGCCGCAATCCTGAGGCCGGCAAGCAAGCCTTCATATTCAGCAGTGTTGTTCGTCGCTTGCTCCCTGGGAAAGTGCATCTGGATAACATATTTGAGGTGCTCTCCGGTGGGCGCGATGAGTACCACGCCAGCACCGGCGCCTTGCAGCGAGAAGGCACCGTCAAAATACATTACCCATTCACTTGTTGCTTCTTGTACGGGTGCACTTGTTTCTTGGACTTCCTCATCGGGCGTTGGGGTCCACTCAGCTATGAATTCTGCCAAAGCTCGGCTCTGTATGGTTGAAGTACTTTCAAACTTGAGTCCAAAGCTCGACAGCTCCAGTGCCCACTCAACGATCCTGCCTGTTGCTTCTGGATTGTGCAATATTCTCTTCAGCGGAAAGCGAGTGACCACTATTATCTCGTGTGCTTGGAAGTAATGGCGCAGCTTTCTTGAGGCCATGAGGAGGCCGAAAAGCAACTTTTGCACACCAGAGTACCTTGATCTAGCCCCCTGGAGAAGGGAACTCACAAAATACACTGGGCGCTGCACCATTTTCTTCCGCACTTCATCCTGTTCCTGCGCAGAGTTGTCCTTGTCGGGGCCAGAGCTTGCCGGAGCAGCCCCCTGCTTGTCGCTGGATTCGCTTACCGGTGGCGTAGCCTCCTCGTCGGACTCCCTCTCCGCTACTAACGCAGCACTAACCACCTGGTTGGTTGCCGCTAGGTATAGCAACAACTTTTCCTGTGGTCTAGGTGCGACAAGTATTGGAGTGGAGGATAGGTACCATTTCAAATCCTGCAGCGCCACCTCCGCTTCCGGAGTCCACTTCATGGGACCTGCCTTCTTCAAGATTTTGAAGAAAGGTAGGGCGCGTTCTGCAGACTTTGAAATGAACCTACTGAGGGCAGCCACACATCCTGCGAGCCTTCTGACATCCTTGACGCGCTTCGGGGCCTCGATCTGCTCAATGGCTTTAATCTTGTCGGGGTTGGCTTCAATCCCCCTCTGTGATACAAAGAATCCGAGAAGCTTGCCGGAGGGAACTCCAAAGACGCACTTCTCGGGGTTCAACTTGAGCTGTATCCTGCGCAGGTTCTGAAATGTTTCTTCCAAATCTTGGATCAGGGTTTCCTTGCTCTTACTCTTCACCACAATGTCATCCATGTAAGCCTCTACATTTCTGTGGATCTGCGGCTCGAAAGCAGTGTACACTACCCGTGCAAACGTTGATCCTGCATTCTTCAGTCCAAATGGCATGCGTATGAAGCAATAAGTGCCACATGGAGTGATAAATGCAGTCTTCTCTTCATCCTCTTTGGCCATAAAGATCTGATGGTAGCCTGAATATGCATCAAGAAAACAGAGTAGCTCACATCCGGCAGTGGAGTCAATGATCTGGTCAATGCGCGGCAAAGGGAATGGATCCTTGGGACATGCTTTATTCACATCGGTGAAGTCTATACACAGTCTCCATTTCCCGTTGGCCTTGCGCACGACGACTGGGTTTGCCAACCATGTCGGATGGATCACACCTCTAACTAGGCCCGCTGCCTCTAGCTTCTTGATTTCTTCGTTGATAAATTCTTGGCGCTCCACGGCTTGCTTCCTCACTTTCTGCTTGATGGGCCGCGCATGAGGACAGACAGCAAGCTTGTGCTCAATTACCTTCCTGGGAACACCGGGGATGTCAGATGGTTGCCAGGCAAACACATCGACATTCGCCCGCAGGAAGGCAACGAGCGTGCTTTCCTATTTACTGTCAAGTGTGGCACTGATGGTGAAGGTACCACCAGTGCCGTCCTCCTTGGCGGACACCTTGTTGGTTGCCGGAGGAGCGGCCATTCCTTTCTTACACTTGCCGGTGGAGCTCGATGGGACGTCCTCGACGGCAGCGCAGCACTCCGAAGAGGTGCGGTTGCCGGAGTGGGCCCCAGAGCACTTGCCGGACTTGGTCTTCGTCTTCTTCCCCCCGGGAGCTTCAGCGGCAAGTGTGTCCTTCTCGGCCGCAGCTGCCGCATCCCGGTAGATCTTGTCGGCGCAGACAAGCGCATCTTTCTTGTCGCCATGGACAGTGATGACGCTTATCGGCCCCGGCATCTTGAGTACGTTGTAAGCATGGTGGGAAGCTGCCATGAACTTGGCGAGGGCGGGACGGCCAAGTATTACATTGTATGGCAATGGAATATCGGCGACGTCAAAGGTGATGCGCTCAGTTCTGAAGTTGAGCTCCCCGCCAAAGGTCACCGGCAGAGTGATCTTCCCTTTGGGCTTGCTCCTTCCCGGGTTGATTCCTTGGAAAGAACCGGTCTCTTCGAGCTCGCCATCTGGAATTTGGAGTTTCTTGATCACAGCAGAGGAGATCAAGTTCAGCCCGGCCCCGCCGTCAACCAACATTTTGGTGACCTTGAGGTTACGGATGGTGGGTGAGACCAGCATCGGCAAGCACCCGACCGCAGTGGTGCGGTCAGGGTGATCCTCAAGATCAAAAATGATGGGCGTGCTGGACCATTTGAGGAGCCTACGCGACTCCACGGGCGGCTCTGCTGCATTCACCTCACGCACCCACTGCTTTAGCTGGCGGTGGGAGGTGTGCAGAGAGGCACCACCGTCGACGCACAGGACCTCCGTGGCCTTCTGGAACTCCTGCTCGCTGTTATCCTCGTCCTCCATGTCTTCGTCGTCGTCTTCTTCATCCTTGTCGCGGCCCCGGGGAGGTCGGTCACCTTGCCGCTGCTTGGCCTTGCCGCGGCGTCCTCCCCGGCCGTTGAACGGCCGCTTCTTGCTTGGCTCTCCCCCGCCACCTTGGGCCTTCTCCTTGTCGCGCCTCTCGTACTCAGCTTTCTGCTGCTCGACGAGGTACTCGACGCGCTTGCAGTTGGAGAGGTCGTGGCCCTTGGTGCGGTGGATTTTGCAGTATTGCTTGTCGGAGCCGTCCTGCTTGTCGGCCGCCGCCACAGGGGCAGGCTCCTTGCCGGAGCCGCCAGCCTGTGTTTGCTTGGCGGGAGCCTCCTTGCCGGACTTCTCGACGGCAAGCACCTCTTTCTTGCCTTTCCTTCTGTTATTCCGCCGCCGGCTCTTCTTTGCCGGGGCGGCGTCGTCGCTGTCGCTTCCTCCTGCGCCAGCATCCTCTCCGGGGAGTCTCCTCCCCTCTTCTGCGCGTGCGCACTTATCAGCCAGAGCATAGAGCTCGCTGACATCCCGAATCTTGGTCATCGCCATTTCCTCACGCATGCGGCGGTTACGCACGTTCTGGTGGAACGCGCTGATAACCGCGGCAGGGTGGACATCAGGGATGTTGTGCTGCACACGGCTGAAGCGTTGGATGTACTTGCGCAGGGACTCTCCTTCCTTCTGGGCCAGAATGTGGAGATCGCTCTCCTGGCCGTGGGGTTTGTGACCGCCGGTGAAGGCGCCAACAAACTGATTGCAAAGGTCTGCCCAAGAAGAAATGGAGCCTTCCGGCAAGTGCATAAGCCACGAACGGACGTTCGGCTTAAGCACGAGCGGGAAGTAGTTTGCCAAGATCTTCTCGTCGCGCCCCCCGGCAGCCTGCACCGCGATGGTGTAAACGCTGAGGAATTCTGAGGGGTGCGTCTTGCCGTCGTACTTCTCCGGTACGTCGGGCTTGAAATTCTTCATGCTCGGCCACTGGACGCGCCGCAGCTCGCGAGTGAACGCAGGGCAGCCTGCCGCGTACGGCAAGTCGCCTGGTTCACCGGGCGCGCGCGCGTCGACAGCGTCCCCAGCTCTCTGATCTGATTGTCGCCGAGCTTCTCGGCGGCGCTCGATTGTTGTTCGAGCGTCTTCTTATCGCCGGTCGTCGAGGACCTGGCGCTGGTCCCGACGGGCCCGCGGATCCGACGATGCCGTGGAGCCGTCGTCGGCGTTGTTCCGGCGGGGCGGCGTCTTCTGCTTCCGCGGCGGGGAATGCACGCTTGTCGCACCCCCGGCGGTCTTGTCGCCGTCGGCCTTCGTCTTCTCAGCTTGCCGCGGCCGCGAGGCCGCCGGCTGCTGTGGAGAATCGTTGTTGGCGAAGGCTATCAGGCTCTGGATGGTGGCCCTCCAGTCTTCGGCCTTGTCTGCCGCTGGAGGGAAGTCGAGGAGCAGTTGCGCTCTTGCGAGCGCTTCTGCTGCAGTGGAGGGGAACGGGGGCGAGCGGTGCGAGGAGCGGGATATGCTCGGACTCCTAACAACGTTAGAAGGAGCAGGGTCCCGCGCCGGCGCCTTCGCTTTGCTTGTGCCCGGACGGTGGTCCGGGGCGTCCCGTGAGCCTCCGGTTTGTCCTTGCCCCAGCAAGCGGATACCACCTCCTGTGGTATGGCGCTGCTGGGTTGTCGTGTGCTGAGATGGACGCGGCGCGTCCACGGAGACCGAGGCTCGGTCGTCCGTCTTGTCCTTGGATTTGGTGGCGCCGCGAGTGTCCTCGCCGGCGACCACCCTTCCGACGGCGTCTCCCCCGCCCACCGTTGGCTCTGGTGGCGGCGGATGAGACGCAGACGGGCCTCCGACCTCCGAAGCCTTCTTCTTCGGGGCCATGGAGCTGCTGCTGGTGAAGTTGCTGACGAAACTGGAGAGGTTGATGAAGAATGCGCCCGCGCGAGCGCCGGATCAGATTCGCACAACCTCGACGCCCCCTACCTGGCGCGCCAAAGATGTCGGGGGAAACTGTCCGCCACGAACACCTATGGGACCGGAGCCCCTTGTCTGTGCGGTAAGAGGGCGGAGGGAGCACGAAGAGCAGATCGTAGCGAGCACGCGGGCAGTTTTACCCAGGTTCGGGCCGCGGTAGACGCGTAAAACCCTACTCCTGCTTAGTTGTGTATTGAGTTGGAGAGCTCGGGAGCTTGAAGAAGCAGCTACACCGAGCGTATGAGTGATCTAGGTTCCGAACCCCCTCCACGTTGTGCATGGGCCTCCTTTTATAGTGCAAGGGGTCACCGACAGGTGTCAACGTAGGAGAAAGGGGTAAAAACGTAAAAGAGGTGGTAGTTGTAACAGTGCGGGAATAGTGGAGCTACAGTGCGCGAACAGTGGTCGCCACCTACTTTGACAGTGGGGGACAAGGGCATTTAATGCCCGTCGCCGTCGACCCCAAAAGCTCCCGCCCTTGTGTCTCCGTTTGCCACGGCGATGGCTTCACCACCGTGGAGTGCCACCGTGTCCCCCAGGCTGCACAGCCATCCGCCACGCGTCCCTGGAATGGCCCCAGGGCGACGCGTGGGCTGATGAGCTGGAGCGCGGGCACACAACGCAGCTCTCCCGGCAAGCACCTTGCCGGGGCCTTGACCTTTCCGAGCCTGGGAGCTTGCCGCTCCCCGGGCCCTCGCCAGGACGCATATAGCGCCGAGGCGTGTCTTCTATGATGTAATCTTCTAGTCTTCCTGGCAAGCTCCTCTTGCCAGGGCCTTGCGTGAGTGAGGTAACCTTGAGCCTAGAACGGCCTTCCCGGCAAGCTCCGCTTGCCGGGGTCTCGATCTTCTGTCTTGTATACTTTGTTTTTGAATGGTTTGATATGGAGCAGGAAAGTCTCCGGCGAGCACGTGGTAAACCCTGCCGCGGGAAGCTGCAACCGCCCGTGCACAAGTTGGGGTACTGAGGTACCCCTACCATAGTACACCGACAGGACACTTTCCAGAACGATTCAGAACCCTAAAAGGAAGAGGTATGTGGTACGGTAAGTAAATCGACTCCAAAACAGTTCTAATGGCAATTTTTTTCGTTTTGGAATATTTAAGAAAATAGGAAAATAATAAGTAGTCCGAAAGGGAGGGGTGCAGGGCGCGCCCTACCCCCTGGGCGCGCCCCCTGCCTCGTGGGCACCTCGTGTGCCCTCCGGACTCCGTTTTCTTGCACGATACTTCTTTTGGTCAGCAAAAATTCATTATTTAATCTCCCAAAGGTTTTGACCACCGTATCACGCCAACATCCTCTACTTTTTGTTTTGAGCTGTTTCCTGCCAGAGTTACCAAGGTCAGGCATCATGTCATCCCCCGCCTCCAACAATGAGGGCAACGATGCTTTGCTAATGAAGATAGAGCTCAAGAGAGAAGAACCCAAGGATCAAGAAGGCTATGGAGGATCAAGATCCGGCAGCGGAAGAAGAAGACATCCTCCAACTTCACCAACATCTTCTTACCCCAACTGAGGTTGAAGCTTTGAAGATGATTGAATTAGTTCGCATACAAAACAAGTATCTCACACATGAAAATATTTTGTTGAAGGAGCATATCACCTCACTCAAGGGTATTATCCGCAAATTGGAGGATCTCCTACGCTCGATGTACGACACTCCATCATCACCATCTCCGGAGAAAGATACATAATCACATGGGTATGGGCACTCCCCTTGGCAACTATCAATCTTGGGGGAGGTGTCCCGGTATCGTATCACCATCACACCTCTATCTTTACCTTTTTTCTTAGTTCGATACTTTTGGTAATATCTTGATCTAGTAGAATAAAGTTTAGTATGATCTAATTGTGAGCTTTGCTTTCTGATCCTTATCTATGTAATCGAGTCCGTGAGCTTTATAATAAAGATTAGTTTTGAGTCAAGGGCTTGATTATATCACTATGATCTTAAGGGATTAAAATAAAGAATAAAAAGAATCAAAGAGATCATATTGATCTTACGGGGAGTAATGACTTCACATATAAAGAGTATGTTGAATAAAAATTGTTGAGAGTTGACAAACATAGTTTTGGTCATCGTTGCAATTAATAGGAAGTAATGAAGAAGAGAGGTTTTCACATACAAATACACTATCTTGGACATCTTTTATGATTGTGAGCACTCATTAAAATATGACATGCTAAAAAGTTGATGTTGGACAAGGAAGACAACGTAATGGGTTATGTTTTCTTATATATGAAATAAAGTATATTGTCATGGATCATCCAACATGTTGAGCTTGCCTTTCCTCCTCATGCTAGCTAAACTCATTGCACCAAGTAGAGACACTACTTGTGCTTCCAAATACCCTTAAACCCAGTTTTGCCATGAGAGTCCACCATATCTACCTATGGATTGAGTAAGATCCTTCAAGTAAGTTGTCATTGTTGCAACTCTCTAGATAGGTATGATCTATTAGTGTGGAGAAAATAAACTTTATACGATCTTGTGATATGGAAGCAATAAAAGCGACGGACTGCATAATAAAGGTCCTTATCGCAAGTGGCAATATAAAGTGACGTTCTTTTGCACTAAGATTTTGTACATCCAACCATAAAAGCACATGACAACCTATGCTTCCCTCTGTGAAGGGCCTATCTATTGTTCTTACCTTATACAGGAGTCATGGTGATCTTCACCTTTCCTTTTTACATTTTTTCCTTTGGCAAGCACATTGTGTTGGAAATATCTTGACATATATACCCAATTGGATGTAAGCTATCATGAACTATTATTGTTGGCATTACCCTTGAGGTAAAAGGTTGGGAGGCACCCAATTGGATGTAAGCTATCATGAACTATTATTGTTGACATTACCCTTGAGGTAAAAGGTTGGGAGGCAACACTATAAGCCCCTATCTTTCTCTGTGTACAATTAAAACTCCATACCCATAAGTATTGCGTGAGTGTTAGCAATTGTGAAAGACTAAATGATAGTTGAGTATGTGGACTTGCTGAAAAGATCTTATATTGACTCTTTTTGATATTATGATAAATTGCAATTGCTTCAATGACTGAGATTATAGTTTGTTAATTTTCATTGAAGTTTCTAATTCATACTTGACATTGTGAATGGATTGTTACTTTAGCATAAGAAATCATATGCCAATATATGTTGCTATTATAAGAATGATCATGATGCCCTCATGTCCATATTTCATTTTATCGACACCTCTATCTCTAAACATGTGGACATATTTTTCGATATCGGCTTCCGCTTGAGGAAAAGTGAGGTTTAAGCTTGGGGGAGTTGATACGTCCATTTTGCATCATGCTTTTATATTGATGTTTATTGCATTATGGGCTGTTATTACACATTATGTCACAATACTTATGCCTTTTCTCTCTTATTTTACAAGGTTTACATGAAGAGGGAGAATGTCGGCAGCTGGAATTCTGGGCTGGAAAAGGAGCAAATGTTGGAGACCTATTCTGCACAACTCAAAAAGCACTGAAACTCCACGAAAGTCAGTTTTGGAATATATAAAAAATATCGGGCGATGAAAGCACCAGAGGGGGGCCTAGGGGGGTAGGGTGCACCCCCTACCTCGTGGGCCACCTAGTAGCCCCTCGATGCCTACCTTCTGGTATAAGGTGTCTTCTGCCCTGGAAAAAATCAGAAGGAAGCTTTCGGGACGAAACGCCGCCGTCTCGAGATGAAATCTTGGCGGAACCAATCTAGGCCTCCGGTGGAGCTGTTCTGGCGGGGAAACATCCCTCCGGGAGGGGGAAATCGTCACCGCCGTCATCACCATTGATCCTCTCATCGGGAGGGAGTCAATCTCCATCAACATCTTCACCAACACCATCTCCTCTCAAACCCTAGTTCATCTCTTGTATCCAATCTTTGTATCAAAACCTCAGATTGGTACTTGTGGGTTGCTAGTAGTGTTGATTACTCCTTGTAGTTGATGCTAGTTGGTTTATCCGGTGGAAGATCGTATGTTCAGATCCATTATGCATATTAATATCCCTATGATTATGAACATCAATATGATTTGTGAGTAGTTACATTTTTTCCTGAGGACGTGGGAGAAGTCTTGCCATAAGTAGTCATGTGAATTTGGTTTTCGTTCGATATTTTGATGAGATGTATGTTGTATTTCCTCCAGTGGTGGTATGTGAACGTCGACTACATGACACTTCACCATTGTTTGCGCCTAGAGGAAGGCATTGGGAAGTAATAAGTAGATGATGGGTTGCTAGAGTGACAGAAGCTTAAACCCTAGTTTATGCGTTGCTTCGTAAGGGGCTGATTTGGATCCATATGTTTCATGCTATGGTTAGGTTTACCTTAATACTTCTCTTGTAGTTGTGGATGCTTGCAATAGAGGTTAATCATAACTGAGATGCTTGTCCAAGTAAAGGCAGCACCCAAGCACCGGTCCACCCACATACCAAATTATCAAAGTAACGAACGTGAATCATATGAGTGTGATGAAAACTAGCTTGACGATAATTCCCATGTGACCTCATGAGCGCTTTCCTTTATAAGAGTTTGTCCAGGCTTGTCCTTTGCTACAAAAAGGATTGGGCCATATTGCTGCACCTTATTTACTTTTATTACTTGTTACCCTTTACAAATTACCTTATCACAAAACTATCTGTTACCGATAATTTTAGTGCTTGTAGAGAATACCTTACTGAAAAATACCTATCATTTACTTCTGCTCTTCGTTGGGTTCGACACTCTTACTTATCAAAAGGACTACGATAGATCCCCTACACTTGTGGGTCATCAGGGTACAAGATACCTGGGCGTGCCAAGGGTGCCCGGGCCGCCCTGGTGGGTTGTGGTCACTTTGGGCCCCCATTTGTGTTGATTCTAAGTCTCAAAAATCACATATATTCCAAAATAATTCTCCGTAAATTTATATCACATTTGGACTTCGTTTGATATGGATTTTCTGTGAAACAAAAACATGCAACAAACAGGAACTGACATTGGGCATTGGATCAGTCAGTTAGTCCAAATAAATCATATATATTGTTGCCAAAAGTATGTAAAAGTTGAATAATATTGGCATGGAACAACCAATAATTATACATACGACGGAGACGTATCAGCATCCCCAAGCTTAATTCCTGCTCGTCCTCGAGTAGGTAAATGATGACAAAGATAATTTTTGATGTGGAATGCTACCTAGCATAATCTTGATCATATATCTAGTCATTGCATGAATATTAAGACATGAGTGATTCAAAGCAATAGTCTATAATTTTACATAAAGACATCAATACTTGGGCATCCCAACAAACAATCATGTCTTTCAAAATATCAAATGCTAAAGAAGTTATCCCTACAAAATCATATAGCCTTTCATGCTCTATCTTCTTAACACAAAGTATAAATCATGTACTAGCCCGGTGTTAGTCAAGCAATTGGTTCATACTTTTTAACGCGCTTCAGCATTTTCACTCTCATGCAATACATGAGAGCAAGCCATCGATATAGCAATATAGGTGGAATAGAATGTGGTGGTAGTAGCCAAAACAAGGGAGAAAGTATCACATCAACAAGGCAATTTAGGCTATGGAGATGGCCATCAATAGATATCAATGCGAGGACTAGGGATTGCCATGCAACGGATGCACTAAGAGCTATAAGTGTATGAAATCTCAATATGAAACTAAGTGGGTATGCATCAAGCTCTACTACAGAAAATTCCCACTAGTATATTAAAGTGACAATATAGGAGACTCGCTATATGAAAAACATGGTGCTACTTTGAAGCACAAGTGTGGAATTAGCATGCCCCTTCTCTCTTTTTCTCTCATTTTTTTATTTTTTCTTTCTTTTTTTCTTTTTTTCTTGGGCTCTTTTTGGCCTCAATTTTTTTTTCATATTTTCATTATTTTTTATATTTGTACGTAGCCTCATCCCGACTTGTGGGGGAATCATGGTCTCCATCATCCATTCTTCACTGGGACATGCTCTAATAATGGATAATGATGATCGTCACACTTCTATTTACTTATAACTCAAAAGAAAAATAAATTACAACTCGATACCTAGAACAAAGTATGACTCTATATGGATGCCGCTGGAAGTGTACCAGGATGTGCAATGATCTAACATAGCAAAGATATCAAAAAAACGGACAAGCCATGAAAATATCATGCTAGCTGCCTTACGATCATACAAAAGCAATATGAAAATGAATGCTCAAGTCAACTATATGATGGAAATGCATGGAAATATATCTCAGAATGGCTATGGAAATGCCATAATAGGTGTGTATGGTGCCTGTTTTGAGGAAGGTATAATAAGGTTTATGCACCGGCGAAAGTTGCGCGGCATGAGAGAGGCTAGCAATTGTGGAAGGGATAGAGTGCGTATAATCCATGGACTCACATTAGTTATAAAGAACTCACATACTTATTGCAAAATTTTATTAGCCCTCAAAGCAAAGTAATACTACGCATGCTCCTAGGGGGAGGTTGGTAGGAGTTAAGCATCGCGCGCCCACAACCTTCACACACAGATAGACAATCATGGATAAATTGTGCTCCAACTTCCCGGCATAACGAGAGACTATATGTGCATGCTTCGGGAATCGCAAACCTTAACACCAATATCTAACTAAACACAATCATCCACTAGTACCTCCCACATATTACTATATCTATATCGCAAAACTATTGCAAGGAATCAAACATATCATATTCAGTGATCCACAAAGTTTATGTAGGATTTTATGACTAACCATGAAATTGACCAATTCATGTTGACTCTCTAAATAGATATAAGTGAAGCATGAGAGTTTAATTCTTACTACAAATGATCATGCTCTAACAAATATAAGTGAAGCAAAAGAGCATTCTATGAACATCAGTTTTCTATGTGAAGAGAAACAGGCAATCCAAACTTTAAATATTATAACTGAAGCACATGAAGCATTCTATAAAGCCGTACTCAAAAGATATGAGTGAAGTGCAAAGAGCATTCTACAAATTGACCAAGGACTATCTCAAACCAGTGGTGCATAAAAGCTAAGTGAAAAATAAACACAAAAGACGCTCCAAGAATTTACGCATATCATGTGGACGAAACAAATCCGAAAACATATCGATACTTGTTGAAGAAAGATAGGATGCCTTCCGGGGCATCCCCAAGCTTAGATGCTTGAGTCTCCTTGAATATTTATTTGGGGTGCCTTGGGAATCCCCAAGCTTGAGCTCTTGCCTCTCCTCCTTCTCCTCACATCGAGACCTCCTTGATCTTCGAACACTTCATCCACACAAAACTTAACCGAACGTTTAGTGGCGGGGTTAGTGAATATGGCAATAAAAACCCATCATGTACTTCTGTAAAATTATTGTACAATTATAAAAAAAATTACCCATTGTATGCTATCACAATTCTATGGCCCCAAATCAAAGGAGGCTCAACAAGATTTCAAACATACGCAAATAATGAAGCTATAACAGCAATGTGTGAAAACATGACAATCTGTAAATGTTTGAACATTCACCATACTTCTGTAACTCTAAAAATTCTGAAAAATTGGAAAAATAAACAATTTTTATATCAAGAGTGTGCAAAAAGTTTCAGAAACTTTGACGTTCCAGTAAAAAATGAAAATTCACGCACTATAGCCAAAGTTTCTGTTTTCACACCGCACATACCAACAAGCAATCTAATCATCCTAAAGGAAAATCTTGGCACATTATTTTTATAATACAATGGATTTGTACAAGGGGATAATTATTTTGTTGAAAAGTTACTGTAATTGAGATTCACAAAGTTCTTGGGGAACGTAGTATTTCAAAAAAAATCCTACGATCGCGCAAGATCTATCTAGGAGAAGCATAGCAACGAGCGGGGAGAGTGTGTCTACGTACCCTTGTAGACCGAAAGTAGAAGCGTCTAGTGACGCGGTTGATGTAGTCGAATGTCTTCGCAATCCAACCGATCTAAGCACCGAACGTACGGCACGTACGTGTTCAGCACACGTTCAGCTCGATGACGTCCCACGAGCTCTTGATCCAGTTGAACGTCATGGGAGAGTTTCGTCAGCAGAACGGCGTGGCGATGTTGTTGATGAACTTACTGACGCACGGCTTCGCCTAATCACTGCAACGATATGACCGAGGTGTGTATCTGTGGAGGGGGGCACCGCACACGGCTAAAACTGATGTTTACTTGTGTGTTCTAGGGTGCCCCCTGCCCCCGTATATAAAGGAGCAAGGGGGGAGTCCGGCCGGCCCTTGTGGCGCACAAGGAGGGGAGGAGTCCTCCTCCTAGTAGGAGTAGGACTCCCCTTTCCTAGTCCTACTAGGAGGGGGAAGGAAGGAGACGGGGAAAGGGAAGGAAAGGGGGGCGCCGCCCCCTTCCCCTAGTCATTTTCGGGACCAAGGGGGCACGCGGCCAGCCCCTCCTAGCCCTTTCTCTCTTCCCACTAAGGCCCATAGAGGCCCAATAGTTCTCCCGCGGGTTCCAGTAACCCCTTCCGGCACTCCGGTTTTATTCGAAATTCTCCGGAACACTTCTGTTGTCCGAATATAGTCTTCCTATATATGGTTCTTTATGTCTCGGCCATTTAGAGACTCCTCATCATGTTCGTGATCACATCTGGGACTCCGAACTACCTTCAGTTCATCAAAACACATAAACTCATAATACCGATCGTCATCAAACGTTAAGCGTGTGGACCCTACGGGTTCGAGAACTATGTAGACATGACCGAGACTCATCTCTGGTCAATACCCAATAGCGGAACCTAGATGCTCATATTGGTTCCTACATATTCTACGAAGATCTTTATTGGTCAAACCGCATAACAACATACGTTGTTCCCTTTGTCATCGTTTGTTACTTGCCCGAGATTTGATCGTCGGTATCATCATACCTAGTTCAATCTCATCACTGGCAAGTCTCTTTACTCTTTCTATAATACATCATCTCGTGACTAACTCATTAGTCATTTGCTTGCAAGGCTTATTACAATGTGTATTACCGAGATGGCCCAGAAATACCTCTCCGACACTCGGAGTGACAAATCCTATTCTCGATCTATACCAACACCACAAACACCTTCGGAGACACCTGTAGAGCATCTTTAAAATCACCCAGTTATGTTGTGACGTTTGATAGCACAAAAGGTGTTCCTCCAGTATTCGGGAGTTGCATAATATCATTGTAGCGACCAGACCTCAAACAGTCTGATCTCTGTGCATCAGTGTCATCCCTGGATCAGTAATGCTGACACACACAGTACTTGAAGGATTTATAACAGAGTAGCAATCACACACTTATTACATCGATAGTCCAACGATGAACTTATTACAATAAATATGGCTAAAGGCCATCTAACACGATAACAGCAGAAGGCTTGGAAGATAATTGAGTCCATCAACTCCAACGACATCACTGAGTATAGAACCACGACCTAAAAGGGGCACCTTACTCGTCGTCTGAAAATTCTGCAACATGAAATGTTGCAGCCCGAAAACGGGTCAGCACATGGAATATGATGGCAATGTAACACAAGAGAGCAATGAAAGTAAAGCTATACTATATGCAATATGGCTGGTGGAAAGCTCTATGGTTACAGTTTTTGCGTAAAGCCAACTTTTCCCTACTTCAATGGAATAGATTTTAATTAACTATCATGGTAGTTGAAACATCGTTGAGAAGATAGACATCCTCTCAACCCCAATTAAAATCATCATTAAACCCAACAATATTAATTAAAGTAACATGATGAGATTCACATGATAATCCAAGTACTAGATACTCAAGACGTCCATAACCGGGGACACGGCTAATCATGATCAGTTTGTACACTCTGCAGACATTTGTGCACTTTTCCCACAAGACTCGATCGCCTCCGTTTGGTTTCTCGCACTGCATGGTGTTTGAGAAACGGATGACCGAGACACAGTCTTTCCGAAGAGGTCCCCTTAACCAGATAGATAGGTCGGTACACCTACAAACCCTCTACATCTGCTAGCCCATCATGGAAAGGTTTCCCACAACTTACTCAACTATGCCAAAGCCCATATTGGCATGTGGCTGCACACGGAAGTTTCTAGTATGAAAAATCTCATGATCCCTTTGAGCCTGGGTGGCGGTCCAAAAGAAAAACAGGCAATCACTGGAATACCCAGATGCCTCAACCCACCCAGATGTGTGTTAAAGTTGCCACCTTAAGTTGAGCCATTAATTAACAAACTCACATATGTCATGGATACACTCACCCAATCCACGTCTACGAGCATAGCATGTCCTAACAGCAAACGTAGAAGTAACTCCCAAAGGTTTGAATGTAATGCAGGTAATAGGTAGTACCTCAATCTACTTCCCATTCCCACAAGTTATTTGATCCTACTCATGCAATGTGTGAGGGTTGGACTAATGCAATGAAAACTGGGTAATTGGAAAGTATGATCAAAGTGTTACTTGCCTTGCTGATGATTCGCAAAACCTAGAGATTCAAAGTAGCAAGCAGCGCACTCCGGGTACTCTATCGCAATCAAACAAGCACACAATAAGTACTTAACTAATGCATGGGTAAAACTCAAATAAGAGATCTAACCAGAAAGTTCAACTTAAGAACTCCGGTTTGCAAAAAGAATCAACTCGAAAGAAGCGACGAAACTCAAACTGCGAAAGAAACGAACTCTGGTTTGCTAGTTGGCCTAAAGTCAAATTTTACAATAGCCAAAACTTTGTCAAGTTGATTAAACGTAAAGAGGGCATCGAGACGAAGATCTGGGATTTTGAATCACCTGATTCCGACTCTCGAGCGAAAAGCAAAACGAAAAACAAGATCACGGCAGAAATCGCAATCGGAATAACCGCGGATAAATACCCCGAAAAAGAAAACGGACGAACAGGCTAACGAACGAACGTTCGCTGTCTGTGGCTAACGGACGAAAACCATTCGTTAAAACGAACGTACGGACGAATGTTCGCTAAATAACTAAACCGATGAAAAACCAAACCGATCTAATCTAAAAAAACAGATCTACGGTTTTACGAAAACCGAGCGGTTCATTTAAAACAACCGATATACCTCGACGAACTCCGGCGGGATCCGGCGCTCCGGCGGCGGCGGTGGTCCGGCGGGCGAGGCGGCGGTCGGCGGCGGCGGCGGCTAGCGGTGGCGGTGGCGGCTAGCGGCGACGGCAGGCGGCGGCAGCGGCGCGGGCGGCGCGAGGCAGCGGCGGCGGGAAGTGGCGGCGGCGGTGCTAGGGTTTCGCGGGCGGCGGGGCTGGCGGGCTGGCGGGGCGATGCGGGGATGGCGGGTTGGCTCGGGCGACTTATAAAGCCCAGAGTCCTGGGCTAGTACGACTCCTAGTCGGTTCCTCTTTTTTTTAAATAGAGTCCTGGCACAGAAAAACTAACGAAAGAAATACTAAACGGACTCCAAAATTCCCGAAATAAATTTTCACCATCCTCTAATAATATTTAGGACAAAGTGGACATTTTTCCCGGACCTAAATGCAATTTTGAAAAACGCGCATTTTTCCTATGCAATTAAAATCGTAAATAAATCCACAAAAATACCAAAAGTGATTTTAACATTTTTCCTCTAATATTTCTGTTATTTTGGAGAAGTCATATTATCTCCGCTCATATTTTGTATTTAGAAATATTTTTAGGAGAGAAAAATAATTAGAATCACATTGTCCCCGTACCGGTATTCGAGCGAACTCAAATACAAAAACGGTAAAATTCCCAACTCTCTCCATAGGTCCTTGAGTTGCTTAGAATTTCGAGGAACGCCACAAACAAAAATGCAAAAAGCATGAAATGCAATATGATCTATGTATAACATTCCAAAATGAAAATTTGGGATGTTACAAACATACCCCCCTTAGGATGAATCTCGCCCTCGAGATTCGACTGGGCTAGAGAACAGGTGTGGGTGGTCCTTCCGTAGATCATCTTCTCGTTCTCAGGTGGCTTCTTCCTCGGTGTGGTGACTCCACTGAACTTTGAAAAACTTGATAACCTTATTGCGGGTGACTCTGCTCGAAAATTCGAGAATCTTAACAGGCTTCTCCTCGTAAGTCAGATCACTGTCCAACTGAATTGCTTCCAGGGGTACTGTGTCTCTAAGCGGTATATCGGCCATCTCCGCATGGCACTTCTTAAGCTGTGAAACGTGAAACACGTCGTGCACTCCTTACAATCCCTCGGGCAACTCCAACTTATAGGCAACCTCTCCCATGCGTTCCAAAACACGGTAAGGTCCCACAAATCTCGGGGCTAGCTTCCCTTTAACTCCGAAACGTTTAACTCCTCGCAGAGGCGATACTCTCAGGTACGCTCTATCTCCGGTCTCATAGGCTATCCCCTTGCGCTTCGAGTCGGCATAACTCTTCTGCCTGGATTGAGCTACCTTCAATCTATCTCAAATCAACTTCACCTTCTCCTCGGACTCTTTGATTAAGTCTGGTCCAAACAATTGTCGGTCTCCAACTTCATCCCACATCAACGGTGTTCGACATCTCCTTCCATACAATGCCTCGAACGGTGCCATCTTCAAACTGGCTTGGTAACTGTTGTTGTATGAGAACTATGCGTAGGGCAAGTTGTCATCCCAACTAGATCCATAATCTAATGCACAGGCTCTCAGCATATCTTCCAAAATCTGATTGACTCTCTCAGTTTGTCCATCTGTCTGCGGGTGAAAAGCTGTGCTAAACTCTAGTCTGGTACCCAAAGTTTCATGTAACTGATTCCAAAACTTTGAGGTAAACTGGGTTCCTCTATCTGATACGATGCTCCTCGGAACTCCATGCAGACATACAATTCTGATCATGTATATCTTTGCCAACTTTGCACTGGTATATGTGGTTTTCACAGGGATAAAGTGGGCTACCTTCGTCAATCGGTCCACTACTACCCAGATTGAATCATATCCTGCTTTAGTCATGGGCAATCCGGTGATAAAATCCATGCCAAGCTTCTCCCACTTCCATTCGGGTATCGGCATAGGTTGTAACAATCCTCCTGGCTTCTGATGTTCTGCCTTTACTCTCTGACATACATCACAAACTGCTACATACTCCGCGATATCTTTCTTCATACCGGTCCACCAGAAAATGTCCTTCAAATCCAAATACATCTTAGTATTTCCTGGGTGAATCGAGTATGGTGAATCATGGGCCTCCTGTAGAATCAACTTCCTGATCTCCAGGTCATTAGGCACATAAATGCGGTCCTCAAACCATAAGGTGTTGTGTTCATCCTCACAAAAACCTTTAGCTCTTCCTTCGCTCATCCTCTCCTTTATAGAGACAACCTCCTTGTCAGTTTTCTGAGCTTCTCTGATTTTATCCATCAGGGTAGAATGGATTTCTAGTGTTGCTATGTAGCCCCTCGGAACTATCTCCAAACGTAGTTCTCGTAAGTCCTCGGCTAACTCCTTTGGAAATTCCTCCATCATTAGGGTATTGACATGGCTCTTACGGCTTAGCGCATCGGCTACTACGTTAGCCTTTCCGGGATGATAATACAATCTCATGTCGTAATCCTTAATGAGTTCCAGCCATCTCTTTTGCCTAAGATTCAGCTCCTTCTAAGTGAATATATATTTCAAACTCTTGTGATCCGTATATACTTCACAATGGTTTCCAATAAGAAAATGTCTCCACGTCTTTAATGCATGCACTACGGCTGCTAACTCCAAATCGTGGGTGGCATAGTTCAACTCATGAGGTTTCAGTTGTCGTGAAGCATACAAAACAACTCTTCCTTCCTGCATAAGAACTGCTCCAAGTCCTCGACGTGAAGCGTCGCACTACACCTCATAATCCTTATGTTGATCTGGCAGAATCAACACAGGTGATGAGACCAATCTTTTCTTTAATTCCTGGAAACTGGCCTCACATTCTTCTGTCCAACTGAACTTGGTGTCTTTCTTTAACAACTCCGTCATTGGCTTTGCAATCCTCGAGAAATTCTCAATAAATCTCCGGTAGTATCCTGCTAGTCCAAGAAAACTCCGGATCTCTACAACTGTTGTTGGTTCTTCCCAATGGGTCACAGTGTCCACCTTAGCGAGATCTACTGCTATTCCTTCTCCAGATATAACGTGTCCGAGAAATCCGACTTCCTTCAACCAAAACTCGCATTTGCTAAACTTGGCATATAATTGATGTTCTCTGAGCTTCTCCAATACCAAACGCAAATGCTCTGCATGCTCCTCTTCATCCTTCGAGAAGATCAATATATCATCTATGAACACTACGACGAACTTATCCAAATACTCCATAAACACTTTGTTCATCAGGTTCATAAAGTATGCTGGTGCGTTAGTCAGACCAAAAGACATAACGGTATACTCGTACAACCCGTACCTGGTGGTAAAGGCCGTCTTAGGTATATCCTGCTCTCGGATCTCCAATTGGTGGTACCCTGATCGCAGATCGATCTTGGATAATATCTTAGCTCCTTGCAATCTATCGAACAGATCATTGATCATCGGCAATGGGTACTTGTTCTTGATCGTTACTTCGTTCAGTCCTCGGTAATCAACAACCATTCTTAACGATCCATCCTTCTTCTCTACTAAAGTACTGGCGAACCCCAAGGCGAAGAACTTGGGCGTATGAATCCTTTATCTAGTAACTCCTTGATCTGTTTCTTAATCTCCTCCAAATCCTTTGCGGGCATCCTATATGGTCTCTTAGAAATTGGCCCGGTGCCTGGCAAAAGTTCAATCAAAAACTCTATATCTCTATCCGGTGGCATGCCAGGTAACTCCTCTGGAAACACATCCGTATAATCCTTCACTACTGGCACTTCCTCCTGAACAACTCCCGTGAGAGAATGTACTTGAGTCCTTATAGGCGAATGCCTAGATACATACTTAATCCTTTTTCCCTCCGGGGTGGTGAGCAAAATTGATTTACTGGCACAGTCAATGTTACCTCCATACTTAGATAGCCAATCCATACCTAATATCACATCCAATCCTTGTGACTCCAGGACTATTAGGTCAGAGGGGAAAGTATGGCGTCCTATGATCAATGGCGTCTGGAAACATCCTTGGTGTGCCATATAATCTGCTCCAGGTGAACTTACTAACATGGGGGTCTTAAGAACTCGGGTGGACATCCTATGTCTATTTACGAATCCCCTTGAAATATATGAATGCGATGCACCAGTATCGAAAAGAACTATTGCGGTAAATGTCTTAACCAAAAACTTACCGACAACAGCATCTGGTTGCTCTTCTACCTCCTCCACAGTCACGTGGTTCACTTGTCCTTTGTTGAACGGGTTGGGCTTCTTCGCGGCGCTTCCATTGCCGTTCCCATTCTTAACTTTTGGGCATTCATTGGCATAATGTCCATTCTTCCCGCACTTGTAACAGGTGACATGGCTGAAATCCCTCTTGGTGGGTGTGGACGGTGTAGGGCGTCTCTGGTTACCATGTGCTCCATTCCCATTTCCATTTCCATTCTTGGTGCCATTGTGATTGTGCGAGCTACCTCCTCCATGGGTATGTTGAAATTGTCCTACCGTTTTAGGGGTAAAACGGAGCTTCTGCTGGGCTCTAGAATTATACTTTCCTTGCCCATACTTCCTCTTGTGACTTTCAATCTGTGTATGCTTCCTTTCAATCATTAGGGCGCGATCAACCAGCTC
Organism: Secale cereale; assembly: GCA_902687465.1. Taxonomy (NCBI): domain Eukaryota; kingdom Viridiplantae; phylum Streptophyta; class Magnoliopsida; order Poales; family Poaceae; genus Secale; species Secale cereale. Next base: position 312,506,188 of record LR738710.1, read on the forward strand.
CTGGTAGTTATTGAAAGTTGCCACCATCAACTGTACACTCATCTCATCATTCAGCCCTTCCATGAATCTCTCCTGCTTAGTGGCGTCTATGGCCACATCATCTGGGGCATAACGAGATAGGGTACTAAACTCATCCACGTATTGGGCCATAGTACGCTTGTCTTGGCGCAAATTGCGAAACTCCTGCTTCTTCATACTCATAGCTCTAGTTGAGACATGGGCGGTACGAAAAGCTTGCTGAAACTGATCCCAAGTCACATTGGCTACGGGATAAGTGGTTGTGTAATTCTCCCACCATGCTGCGGCTGGTCCAGACAACTGGTGTGCGGCAAATCGCACCTTCTCAGCATCCGAGCAATTGGCGGTGGTCAAATCCCTTCCAATCTTGCGTAGCCAGTCATCAGCCACTATTGGTTCGATGATGCTAGCAAACACGGGTGGTTGCAACCTTAAGAAACGTGTCAGGTTGTCCACGGGTGGTGGTGGTGGAGGGTTGTTGTTGTTGTTGTTCTGGTTGTTCTGAGTGTTCTGGACAAGAAGTTGTATCAGGGTGTTCTGCTGCTGGATCAACTGGGTGAGCTCAGGGGGAAACTCAAATCCAGGCTCACGTCTTGGAGGCATCTGATGGGTGTAGAGGGAAGAGATTAGAATAGAATAGAGGTCTAAGGGAAAATCACTACCCATATGCACATGAGACAAACACAATCATATCACACCAATCAATTTCAAGCAAGGTCTTACAAATCTAAAAAACGTTACAAAGGTGCTCTAGAACTAATATATGGAGGTAAACTACTAGTCACAGGGTGGTCATCTAAAAATATTGATCGGCAGAGGATTCCACAATATCTGCTCCAGCTTCATCTTTATAGTCTTCGTCTTTGCTATCATCAGCTTCCGAATCTGTGTCGTCAATGATGATGTAGTCTTCCGGTGGAATCTCCTTGGGTTCTTCTTCCTCATCTTCTTCTCCCATGAGTATTCCTAACTTCCGTGTCAAGTCATCATTCTTCTCCACAAGTATTAGCATCTCCTCCTCATATCCGTCACGTGTAGACTTGAGTTCTTCCTCTAGCTCTAAATTCCTATTTAGGGCTTTATTCAAGTCTATCATCCCTGCACACATCTGGTGCTCCTGGCGACGAATGTGGTGGTTCAACTCCTGGATGAAGGCTGCAATGGATCTATCCTTCCGGGTGCTGATCATATCACAATTATCATCTCGGCGTCCACAAATTTGGTAGATGGTGTCCTTTAGCTCCTGCTTGTAGACTTCTCCAATCCTTCCCATAGCAATGTGGGTTGCCATGCTCCGGCCTAGGCTCCATGTAGGCGCATTAAAAGAAAATGCTATGAGTGCAGTGACGGGCTCGAACGTCCTTCCTGGAACTTGGGCTTGAATCAACCAACGCTCCTCCTTAGGTAGAGTGGCATTGTAGGTTCCGGTGAAACTTGGTAGTCCAATGTTTAGATATCTGGTGACTTCCTTCAGGTGTCGTCCAAATGGTGTATCATCATCCGGTTGCATGAACTTGTTCTTTGCATCCACCATCCTAAAATAGTAGAAAAGATGAGGAGTCAGAAAGAGAAGAGTGAGTAGTGCTTTAGGACTTTAGCTTAGTGGTCGTGTCCTACAGTCAGCGTGTGCTCTGATACCATCTTGTAGCGACCAGACCTCAAACAGTCTGATCTCTGTGCACCAGTGTCATCCCTGGATCACTAATGCTGACACGCACAGTACTTGAAGGATTTATAACAGAGTAGCAATCACACACTTATTACATCGATAGTCCAACGATGAACTTATTACAATAAATATGGCTGAAGGTCATCTAACACGATAACAGCGGAAGGCTTGGAAGATAAGTGAGTCCATCAACTCCAACGGCATCACTGAGTATAGAACCACGACCTAAAAGGGGCACCTTACTCGTCGTCTGAAAAGTCTGCAACATGAAACGTTGCAGCCCGAAAACGGGTCAGCACATGGAATATGCTGGCAATGTAACACAAGAGAGCAATGAAAGTAAAGCTATACTATATGCAATATGGCTGGTGGAAAGCTCTATGGTTACAGTTTTTGCGTAAAGCCAATTTTTCCCTACTTCAAAGGAATAGATTTTAATTAACTATCATGGTAGTTGAAACATCGTTGAGAAGATAGACATCCTCTCAACCCCAATTAAAATCATCATTAAACCCAACAATATTAATTAAAGTAACATGATGAGATTCACATGATAATCCAAGTACTAGATACTCAAGACGTCCATAACCGGGGACACGGCTAATCATGATCAGTTTGTACACTCTGCAGAGGTTTGTGCACTTTTCCCATAAGAATCGATCGCCTCTGTTTGGTTTCTCGCACTGCATGGTGTTTGAGAAATGGATGACCGAGACACAGTCTTTCCGAAGAGGTCCCCTTAACCAGATAGATAGGCCGGTACACCTACAAACCCTCTACATCTGCTAGCCCATCATGGAAAGGTTTCCCACAACTTACTCAACTATGCCAGAGCCCATATTGGCATGTGGCTCCACACGGAAGTTTCTAGTATGAAAAATCTCATGATCCCTTTGAGCCTGGGTGGCGGTCCAAAAGAAAAACAGGCAATCACTGGAATACCCAGATGCCTCAATCCACCCAGATGTGTGTTAAAGTTGCCACCTTAAGTTGAGCCATTAATTAACAAACTCACATCTGTCATGGATAGACTCATCCAATCCACGTCTACGAGCATAGCATGTCCTAACAGCAAACGTAGAAGTAACTCCCAAAGGTTTGAATGTAATGCAGGTAATAGGTAGTATCTCAATCTACTTCCCAGTCCCACAAGTTATTTGATACTACTCATGCAATGTGTGAGGGTTGGACTAATGCAATGAAAACTGGGTAATTGGAAAGTATGATCAAAGTGTTACTTGCCTTGCTGATGATCCGCAAAACCTAGAGATTCAAAGTAGCAAGCGGCGCACTCCGGGTACTCTAAAGCAATCAAACAAGCACACAATAAGTACTTAACTAATGCACAGGTAAAACTCAAATAAGAGATCTAACCATAAAGTTCAACTTACGAACTCCGGTTTGCAAAAAGAATCAACTCGAAAGAAGCAACGAAACTCAAACTGCGAAAGAAACGAACTCTGGTTTGCTAGTTGGCCTAAAGTCAAATTTTACAGTAGCCAAAACTTTGTTCAAGTTGATTAAACGTAAAGAGGGCATCGAGACGAAGATCTGGGATTTTGAATCACCTGATTCCGACTCTCGAGCGAAAAGAAAAACGAAAAACAAGATCAGGGCATAAATCGCGATCGGAATAACCGCGGATAAGTACCTCGAAAAAGAAAACGGACGAACAGGCTAACGAACAAACGTTCGCTGTCTGCGGCTAACGGACGAAAACCGTTCGTTAAAACGAACGTACGGATGAACGTCCGCTAAATAACTAAACCGATGAAAAACCAAACCGATATAATCTAAAAAAATAGATCTACGATTTTACGAAAACCGAGCGGTTCTTTTAAAAAAACCGATATACCTCGACGAACTCCGGCGGGATCCGGCGCTCCGGAGGCGGCGGTGGTCCGGCGGGCGAGGCGGCGGTCGGCGGCGACGGCTAGCGGGGGCGGCGGCAGCGGCGCTAGCGGCGGCGGCAGCAGGCGGCGGCGGCGGCGCGGCGCGGGCGGCGCGAGGCAGCGGCGGCGTGAAGTGGCGGCGGCGGCGCTAGGGTTTCGCGGGCGGCGGGGCTGGCGGGCTGGCGGGGCGATGCGGGGATGGCGGGCTGGCTCGGGCGACTTATAAAGCCCAGAGTCCTAGGCTAGTACGACTCCAGTCGGTTCCTCTTTTTTTTTTAAATAGAGTCCTTGCGCAGAAAAATTAACGAAAGAAATACTAAACGGACTCCAAAATTCCCGAAATAAATTTACGCCGTCCTCTAATAATATTTAGGACAAAGTGAACATTTTTTCCGGACCTAAATGCAATTTTGAAAAACGTGCATTTTTCCTATGCAATTAAAATCGCAAATAAATCCAGAAAAATACCAAAAGTGATTTTAACATTTTTTCTCCAATATTTCTGTTATTTTGGAGAAGTCATATTATCTCCGCTCATATTTTGTATTTAGAAATAATTTTAGGAGAGAAAATTAATTAGAATCACACTGTCCTCGTATCGGTATTCGAGCGAACTCAAATACAAAAACGGTAAAATTCCCAACTCTCTCCGTAGGTCCTTGAGTTGCTTAGAATTTCGAGGAACGCCACAAACAAAAATGCAAAAAGCATGAAATGCAATATGATCTATGTATAACATTCCAAACTGAAAATTTGGGATGTTACAATCATAGTCATAGGAACATGTATAAGTCATGAAGAAAGCAATAACAGTAAAACCAAACGATTAAGTTGCTAAGTTAACGGATGGGTCTTGTCCATCACATCATTCTCCTAATGATGTGAACCCGTTGATCAAATGACAACTCAGTCTATGGTTAGGAAATATAACCATCTTTGATTAGCGAGCTGGTCTAGTAGAGGCATACTAGGGACACTCTGTTTCGTCTATGTATTCACACATGTACTAAGTTTCCGGTTAATACAATTCTAGAATGAATAATAAACATTTATCATGATATAAGGAAATACAAATAACAACTTTATTATTGCCTCTAGGGCATATTTCCTTCAGTCTCCCACTTGAACTAGAGTCAATAATCTAGATTGCATAGTAATGATTCTAACACCCATGGAGTCTTGGTGCTGATCATGTTTTGCTCATGGAAGAGGCTTAGTCAACGGGTCTGCGACATTCAGATCCGTATGTATCTTGCAAATTTCTATGTATCCCTCCTTGACTTGATCGCGGATGGAATTGAAGCGTTTCTTGATGTGCTTGGTTCTCTTGTGAAACCTGGATTCCTTCGCCAAGGCTATTGCTCCAATGTTGTCACAAAAGATTTTCATTGGACCCGATGCACTAGGTATTACACCTAGGTCGGATATGAACTCCTTCATCCAGACTCCTTCGTTTGCTGCTTCCTAAGCAGCGATGTACTCCGCTTCACACGTAGATCCTGCCATGACGCTCTGCTTGGAACTGCACCAACTGACAGCTCCACTGTTCAATAAAAATACATATCCGGTTTGTGACTTAGAGTCATCTGGATCAGTGTCAAAGCTTGAATCGACGTAACCATTTACGATGAGCTCTTTGTCATCTCCATAAACGAGAAACATATCCTTTGTCCTTTTCAGATACTTTAGGATGTTCTTGACCGTTGTCTAGTGATCCATTCCTGGATTACTTTGGTACCTCGCTGCTAAACTTATAGCAAGGCACATATCAGGTCTGGTACACAGCATTGCATACATGATAGATCCTATGGCTGAGGCATAGGGAATGACTTTCATTTTCTCTCTATCTTCTGTAGTGGTCGGGCATTGAGTCTTACTCAACTTCACACCTTGTAACACAGGCAAGAACCCTTTCTTTGACTGATCCATTTTGAAATTCTTCAAAACTTTATCAAGGTATGTGCTTTGTGAAAGTCCAAGTAAGCCTCTTGATCTATCCCTATAGATATGGATGCCTAATATATAAACAACTTCACCGAGGTCTTTCATTGAAAAATTCTTATTCAAGTATCCTTATATGCCATCCAGAAATTTTATATCATTTCCAATCGACAATATGTCATCCACATATAATATCAGAAATGCTACAGAGCTCCCACTCACTTTCTTGTAAATACAAGCTTCTCCAAAAGTCTGTATAAAACCATATGCATTGATCACATCATCAAAGCGTATATTCCAACTCTGAGATGCTTGCACCAGTCCATAGATGGATCGTTGGAGCTTGCATGCTTTGTTAGCACCTTTAGGATTGACAAAACCTTCTGGTTGCATCATATACAACTTCTCTTTGAGGTATCCATTAAGGGATGCAGTTTTGACATCCAGTTGCCAGATTTCATAATCAAAAAATGCGGCAATTGCTAACATGATTCAGACAGACTTAAGCACCGCTACAGGTGAGAAAGTATCATCGTAGTCAACTCCTTGAACTTGTCAAAAACCTTTCGCAACAAGTCAAGCTTTGTAGACAGTAACATTACCATCGGCATCAGTCTTTCTCTTAAAGATCCATTTATTTTCGATGGCTTGCCGATCATCGGGCAGGTCAACCAAAATCCACACTTTGTTCTCATACATGGACCCCATCTCAGATTTCATGGCCTCAAGCTATTTTGCGGAAACTGGGCTCTTCATCTCTTCCTCATAGTTCTTAGGTTCATCATGGTCTAGTAACATGACTTCCAGAACCGGGTAGCCGTACCACTCTAGTGTGGAACGTACTCTGGTTGACCTACGAGGTTCAGTAGTAACTTGGTCCGAAGTTTCATGATCATCATCATTAGCTTCCTCGCTGATTGGTGTAGGAATCACTGGAACTAGTTTATGTGATGTACTACTTTCCAATTTGGGAGGAGGTACAATTACCTCATCAAGTTCCACTTTCCTCCCACTCACTTCTTTCGAGAGAAACTCCTTCTCTAGAAAGTATCCATTCTTAGCAACGAATATCTTGCCTTCGGATCTGTGATAGAAGGTGTACCCAACTTTTTCCTTTGGGTATCCTATGAAGACACATTTCTCCGACTTGGGTTCGAGCTTATCAGGTTGAAGCTTTTTCACATAAGCATCGCAACCCCAAACTTTAAGAAACGACAACTTTGGTTTCTTGCCAAACCACAGTTCATAAGGCGTCGTCTCAACGGATTTAGATGGTGCCCTATTTAACGTGAATGAAGCTATCTCTAAAGCATAACCCCAAAATGATAGTGGTAAATCGGTAAGAGACATCATAGATCACACCATATCTAATAAAGTACGGTTACGACATTCGGACACACCATTACGCTGTGGTGTTCCGGGTGGCGTGAGTTGTGAAACTATTCCACATTGTTTCAAATGAAGACCAAACTCGTAACTCAGATATTTGCCTCCACGATCAGATCATAGAAACTTTATTTTCTTGTTACGATGATTCTCTACTTCACTTTGAAATTCTTTAAATTTTCAAATGTTTCAGACTTGTGCTTCATCAAGTAGATATACCCATATCTGCTCAAAGCATCAGTGAAGGTCAGAAAATAATGATACCCGCCGCGAGCCTCAACACTCATCGGTCCACATACATCAGTATGTATGATTTCCAACAAATCTGTTGCTCGCTCCATTGTTCCGGAGAACGGAGTTTTAGTCATCTTGCCCATGAGGCATGGTTCGCAAGCACCAAGTGATTCATAATCAAGTGATTCCAAAAGTCTATCAGCATGGAGTTTCTTCATGCGCTTTACACCAATATGAACTAAACGGCAGTGCCACAAATAAGTTGCACTATCATTATCAACCTTGCATCTTTTGGCTTCAATATTATGAATATGTGTTCACTATGATCGAGATCCAACAAGAATAGAGCACTCTTCAAGGGTGCATGACCATAAAAGATATTACTCACAAAAATAGTGTTGGAGATATGCCCTAGAGGCAATAATAAAAGTATTATTATTATATCTCCTTGTTCATGATAATTGTCTGTTATTCATGCTTGAATTGTATTGTACGGAAACAGCAATACATGTGTGAATACACAGACCACATTGAGTCCCTGGTAGGCCTCTAGTTACCAGCTCGTTGATCAACAGATGGTCACGGTTTCCTGACCATGGACATGAGATGTCAGTGATAACGAGATCACATCATTAGGAGAATGATGTGATGGACAAGACCCAAACTTGAGCATAACACGAGATCGTATAGTTCGTAATGCATAACCTTTCCGGTGTCAAGTATTTATTCCTTAGACCATGAGGTTGTACAACTCCCGGATACCGTATGAGTGCTTTGGGTGTGCCAACCGTCACAACGTAACTGGGTGGCTATAAAGGTACGCATCGGGTATCTCCGAAAGTGTCTGTTGAGTTGGTACGAACCAAGACTGGGATGTTGTCACTCCGTATGACGGAGAGGTACCTCTGGGCCCACTCGGTAAGACATCATCATAATGAGCTCAATGTGACTAAGTAGTTATTCACGGGATGATGGATTACGGATCGAGTAAAGAGACTTGCCATAACGAGATTGAACAAGGTATCGGGAATACCGACGATCGAATCTCGGGCAAGTACCGTACCGATGGACAAAGGGAATAACATACGGGATTGAGTGAATCCTTGACACAGTGGTTCATCCGATGAAGATCATCGAGGAACACGTGGGAACCAACATGGGTATCCAGATCCTGCTGTTGGTTATTGACCAGAGAGTGGTCTCGGTCATGTCTACGTGTCTCCCGAACCCGTAGGGTCTACACACTTAAGGTTCGGTAACGCTAGGGTCGTAGAGATAAATGCACGTGGAAACCCGAAAGTTGTTCGGAGTCCCGAATGAGATCCCGGACATCACGAGGAGTTCCGGAATGGTCCGGAGGTAAAGATTGATATATGGGAAGTCCAGTTTCGGCCAACGGGTGATCTCCGGGGGTCACCGGGAGCGTCCCGGGACCACCGGAGGGGCCCCGGGGGTCCACCGGGTGGGGCCACCCATCCCGGTGGGGCCCCTAGGCCGCGAGGGGATGTTTCCAGCCCTCTGGGCTGGCGCACCACAAGGTGGCCCACCTCCCCATGCGCCTAGGGTTAAAACCCTAAGGGGAGGGGGGCCACCACTTGCCTTGGGGGAGGGGGACTCCTCCCTGGCCGCCGCCCCCCTTGCAGATTGGATCTGCAGGGGGCTGGCGCCCCCCCCCCTGGCCCCCTATATATATGTGGGGGGGGAGAGGGCAGCCGCACCCCAAGCCCTGGCGCCTCTCCCCCTCCCGTCACACCTCCCAACTCCCACGCAGGGCGCCCGGCGAAGCCCTGCTGCGATCTCCACTGCATCCGTCATCACGCCGTCGTGCTGCCGGATCTCTGACGACTTCTCCTCCCCCCTTGCTGGATCAAGAAGGAGGTGACGTTGCTGCACCGTACGTGTGTTGAACGCAGAGGTGTCGTCCGTTCAGCGCTAGATCATCGGTCACGAAGAACGTGAAGAGTACGACTACTTCATCCTTGCTTCGTTGAAAGCTTCCGCACGCGATCTACATAACGGTATGTAGATGCACTCTTATTTGCTCGTTGCTAGATGTCTCCATAGTTGGATCTTGGTGAAGGCGTAGAAAATTTTTGATTTATGCTACGTTCCCCAACAGTGGCATCTGAGCCTAGGTTTTATGCGTAGCATCTTGCACGAGTAGAACACAAAGCAGTTGTGGGTGTATGATCTTGTTCAACTTTCTTACCGTTACTAGTCAATCTTGATTCGGCGGTATTGTGGGATGAAGCGGCTCGGACCGACCTTACACGTACGCTTACGTGAGACTGGTTCCACCGATAGACATGCACTAGATGCATAAGGTGGCTGGCGGGTGTCTGTCTCTCCTACTTTAGTCGGATCGGATTCGATGAAAAGGGTCCTTATGAAGGGTAAATAGAAGTTGACAAATCACGTTGTGGTTTTGGCGTAGGTAAGAAACATTCTTGCTAGAAATCCTATAGAAGCCACGTAAAACTTGCAACAACAATTAGAGGACGTCTAACTTGTTTTTGCAGCATGTGTTTTGTGACGTGGTATGGCCAAGAACGAAGATGTGATGAATGATATATGTGATGTATGAGATTGATCATGTTTTTTTAATAGGGAATCATGACTTGCATGTCGATGAACTTGACAACCGGCAAGAGCCATAGGAGTTGTCTTAATTATTGTATGACCTGCGTGTCACTGAATAACGCCATGTAATTACTTTACTTCATTGCTAAACGTTAGCTATAGTAGTAGAAGTAATAGTTGGCGTGACGACTTCCTCAAGACACGATGATGGAGATCATGATGATGAAGATCATGGTGTCGAGCCGGTGACAAGATGATCATGGTGCCCCGAAGATGGAGATCCAAGGAGCAAGATGATATTGGCCATATCATGTCACTTTAATTGATTGCATGTGATGTTTATCATGTTTTTGCATCTTGTTTACTTAGAACGACGGTAGTAAATAAGATGATCTCTCACTAAAATTTCAAGTAATGTGTTTCCCCTAATTGTGCACCATTGCTAAAGCTCGTTGCTCCGAAGCACCACGTGATGATCGGGTGTGATAGGTTCTAACGTTCGCATACAACGGGTGTAAGACAGATTTACACACGCGATACACTTAGGGTTCACTTGACGAGCCTAGCATGTACAGACATGGCCTCGGAACACGGAAGACCGAAAGGTCGAACACGAGTCGTATAGAAGATACGATCAACATGAAGATGTTCACCGTTTTTGACTAGTCCGTCTCACGTGATGATCGGACACGGACTACTCGATTCGGATCGTGTATCACTTAAGATGACTAGAGAGATGTCATTCTGAGTGGGATTTCATTAAAATTTGATTAAGATGAACTTAATTATCATGGACTTAGTCTAAATTCTTTACAATATCTCTTGTAGATAAAATGGCCCACGCTCCAGTTTCCCTCAACTTCAACGCGTTCCTAGAGAAAACCAAGCTGAAAGACGATGGTAGCAACTATACGGATTGGGTCCGTAACCTGAGGATTATCCTCATAGCTGCCAAGAGATCATATGTCCTAGAAGCACCGCTAGGTGATGCACCTGCTCCCGATGCTGACCAAGACGTTTTGAACGTCTGGCAGTCGCGTAGTGATGATTACTCCCTGGTTCAGTGCGGCATGCTTTACAGTTTAGAATCGGGGCTCCAAAAACGTTTTGAGCACCATGGAGCATATGAGATGTTCGAAGAGCTGAAAATGGTTTTCCAAGCTCATGCCCGAGTCGAGAGATATGATGTCTCCGATGCATTCTACAGCTGTAAGATGGAGGAAAACAGTTCTGTCAGTGAGCACATCCTCAAGATTTCAGGATTGCACAACCGCTTGTCTCAGCTGGGAATGAATCTCCCAGATGAAGCGGTCGTTGACAGAATCCTCCAGTCGCTCCCACCAAGCTTCAAGAGCTTCGTGTTGAACTTCAATATGCAGGGGATGGAGAAGTCCATTCCCGAGGTGTATTCAATGCTGAAATCAGTGGAGGTTGACATCAAGAAAGAACATCAAGTGTTGATGGTCAATAAAACCACTAAGTTCAAGAAAGGCAAGGGTAAGAAGAACTTCAAGAAGGACGGCAAGCAAGTTGCCGCGCCTGGCAAGCCTGTTGCCGGGAAGAAGCCAAAGTATGGACCCAATCCTGAAACAGAGTGCTTTTATTGCAAGGGAACGGGTCACTGGAAGCGGAATTGCCCCAAATACTTAGCAGACAAGAAGGCCGGCAACGTCAAAGGTATATATGATATACATGTTATTGATGTGTACCTTACCAGCACTCGTAGTAGCTCCTGGGTATTCGATACCGGTGCAGTTGCTCACATTTGTAACTCAAAACAGGAGCTGCGGAATAAACGGAGACTGGCGAAGGATGAGGTGACGATGCGGGTCGGGAATGGTTCCAAGGTCGATGTGATCGCCGTCGGCACGCTGCCTCTACATCTACCCTCGGGATTAGTTTTAAACCTGAATAATTGTTATTTAGTACCAGCTTTGAGCATGAACATTGTTTCTGGATCTCGTCTTATGCGAGATGGATATTCTTTCAAATCGGAGAATAATGGTTGTTTTATTTATTTGAGAGATATGTTTTATGGTCATGCCCCGCTGGTCAATGGTTTATTTTTGCTGAATCTCGAACGTAGTGATACACATATTCATAGTGTAGATGCCAAAAGATGTAAAGTTGATAACGATAGTCCCACATACTTGTGGCATTGCCGCCTTGGTCATATTGGTGTCAAAAGTATGAAGAAGCTCCATTCGGATGGACTTCTAGAGTCTCTTGATTATGGATCATTTGACATGTGTGAACCATGCCTCTTGGGCAAGATGACCAAGACTCCGTTCTCCGGAACAATGGAGCGAGCAACCAACTTGTTGGAAGTCATACATACCGATGTGTGCGGTCCAATGAGTGTTGAGGCTCGCGGAGGCTACCGTTATGTTCTCACCCTCACAGATGACTTGAGTAGATATGGGTATATCTATTTGATGAAACACAAGTCTGAGACCTTTGAAAAGTTCAAGGAATTTCAGAATGAGGTTGAGAATCAACGTGACAGAAAAATAAAGTTCTTGCGATCGGATCGTGGGGGTGAATATTTAAGTCATGAATTTGGCACACACCTTAGAAGCTGTGGAATTGTTTCACAATTGACACCGCCTGGAACACCTCAACGTAACGGTGTGTCCGAACGTCGAAATCGTACTCTGTTGGACATGGCGCGATCTATGATGTCCCTTACCGATTTACCGCTATCTTTTTGGGGTTATGCTTTAGAGCCTGCCGCATTCACTTTAAATAGGGCTCCGTCAAAATCCGTTGAGACGACTCCATATGAACTTTGGTTTGGCAAGAAACCGAAGCTGTCGTTTCTGAAAGTTTGGGGTTGCGATGCTTATGTCAAGAAACTTCAACCTGAAAAGCTCGAACCCAAATCAGAAAAATGCGTCTTCATAGGATACCCAAAGGAAACAATTGGGTACACCTTCTACCACAGATCTGAAGGCAAAGTCTTTGTTGCCAAGAATGGATGCTTTCTGGAGAAAGAGTTTCTCTCGAAAGAAATGAGTGGGAGGAAAGTAGAACTTGATGAGGTGACAGTCACCCCTCCTGCACCGGAAAGTAGCGCAGCGCAGGAAACTGTTCCTGAGGTGCCTGCACCGACAAGGGAGGAAGTTGATGATAATGATCATGAAGAAACAGATCAAGTTACTACTGAACTTCGAAGGTCCACAAGGGCACGTTCCGCACCAGAGTGGTACGGCAACCCTGTACTGGAAATCATGTTGTTAGACAATGGTGAACCTTCGAACTATGAAGAAGCGATGGCGGGCCCAGATTCCAATAAATGGCTTGGAGCCATGAAATCCGAGATTGAATCCATGTATGAAAACAAAGTATGGACTTTGGTGGACTTGCCTGATGATAGGCACGCCATAGAAAACAAATGGATATTTAAGAAGAAGACAGACGCGGATGGTAATGTGACCATCTATAAAGCTCGGCTTGTCGCTAAGGGTTATCGACAAGTTCAAGGGATTGACTACGACGAGACTTTCTCTCCCGTAGCGATGCTGAAGTCAGTCTGAATCATGTTAGCTATTGCCGCATTCTATGATTATGAGATATGGCAAATGGACGTCAAAACAGCATTCCTTAATGGCTTCCTCAAGGAAGAGTTGTATATGATGCAACCAGAAGGTTTTGTCGATCCAGAGAACGCTAACAAGGTATGCAAGCTCCAGCGCTCGATTTACGGGCTGGTGCAAGCATCTCGGAGTTGGAATATTCGCTTTGATGAGGTGATCAAAGCGTTTGGCTTTATACAGACTTATGGAGAAGCCTGTATTTACAAGAAAGTGAGTGGGAGCTCTGTGGCATTTCTCATATTATATGTGGATGACATATTGCTGATGGGAAATGATATAGAATTCTTGGAAAATGTAAAAGCCTACTTGAATAAAAGTTTTTCAATGAAGGACCTTGGAGAAGCTGCTTACATATTAGGCATCAAAATCTATAGAGATAGATCGAGACGCCTCATTGGTCTTTCACAAAGTACATACCTTGACAAAATATTGAAGAAGTTCAATATGGATCAGTCAAAGAAAGGATTCTTGCCTGTTTTGCAAGGTATGAGATTGAGCAAAGCTCAATCTCCGACCACGGCAGAAGATAGAGAAAAGATGAGTGTCATTCCCTATGCCTCGGCAATAGGTTCTATCATGTATGCCATGCTGTGTACCAGACCTGATGTGAACCTTGCCATAAGTTTGGTAGGGAGGTACCAAAGTGATCCCGGTACGGATCACTGGACAGCGGTCAAGAACATCCTGAAGTACCTGAAAAGGACTAAGGATATGTTTCTCGTTTATGGAGGTGACGAAGAGCTCGTCGTAAAGGGTTACGTCGATGCTAGCTTCGACACAGATCTGGATGACTCTAAGTCACAAACCGGATACGTGTATATTTTGAATGGAGGGGCAGTCAGCTGGTGCAGTTGCAAGCAAAGCGTGGTGGCAGCATCTACATGTGAAGCGGAGTACATAGCTGCTTCTGAAGCAGCGCAGGAAGGAGTCTGGATGAAGGAGTTCATCATCGACCTAGGAGTCATTCCAAGCGCGTCAAGCCCGATGACTCTCTTCTGTGACAACACTGGTGCTATTGCTATTACCAAGGAGCCCAGGTTTCACAAGAAGACCAAGCACATCAAGCGCCGTTTCAACTCCATCCGGAATTATGTTCAGGATGGAGACATAGATATTTGTAAAGTGCATACGGATCTGAATGTAGCAGACCCGTTGACTAAACCTCTTTCACGAGCAAAACATGATCAACACCAGAACTCTATGGGTGTTCGATTCATCACAATGTAACTAGATTATTGACTCTAGTGCAAGTGGGAGACTGTTGGAGATATGCCCTAGAGGCAATAATAAAAGTATTATTATTATATCTCCTTATTCATGATAATTGTCTGTTATTCATGCTTGAATTGTATTGTACGGAAACAGCAATACATGTGTGAATACACAGACCACACTGAGTCCCTGGTAGGCCTCTAGTTACCAGCTCGTTGATCAACAGATGGTCACGGTTTCCTGACCATGGACATGAGATGTCAGTGATAACGAGATCACGTCATTAGGAGAATGATGTGATGGACAAGACCCAAACTTGAGCATAACACGAGATCGTATACTTCGTAATGCATAAGCTTTTCGGTGTCAAGTATTTATTCCTTAGACCATGAGGTTGTAAAACTCCCGGATACCATATGAGTGCTTTGGGTGTGCCAACCGTCACAACGTAACTGGGTGGCTATAAAGGTACGCATCGGGTATCTCCGAAAGTGTCTGTTGAGTTGGTACGAACCAAGACTGGGATGTTGTCACTCCGTATGACGGAGAGGTACCTCTGGGCGCACTCGGTAAGACATCATCATAATGAGCTCAATGTGACTAAGTAGTTAGTCACGGGATGATGGATTACGGATCGAGTAAAGAGACTTGCCATAACGAGATTAAACAAGGTATCGGGAATACCGACGATCGAATCTCGGGCAAGTACCGTACCGATGGACAAAGGGAATAACATACGGGATTGAGTGAATCCTTGACACAGTGGTTCATCCGATGAAGATCATCGAGGAACACGTGGGAACCAACATGGGTATCCAGATCCCGCTGTTGGTTATTGACCAGAGAGTGGTCTCGGTCATGTCTACGTGTCTCCCGAACCCGTAGGGTCTACACACTTAAGGTTCGGTAACGCTAGGGTCGTAGAGATAAATGCACGTGGAAACCCGAAACTTGTTCGGAGTCCCGGATGAGATCCCGGACGTCACGAGGAGTTCCGGAATGGTCCGGAGGTAAAGATTGATATATGGGAAGTCCAGTTTCGGCCAACGGGTGATCTCCGGGGGTCACCGGGAGCGTCCCGGGACCACCGGAGGGGCCCCGGGGGTCCACCGGGTGGGGCCACCCATCCCGGTGGGGCCCCTAGGCCGCGAGGGGATGTGTCCAGCCCTCTGGGCTTGCGCACCACAAGGTGGCCCACCTCCCCATGCGCCTAGGGTTAAAACCCTAAGGGGAGGGGGGCCACCACTTGCCTTGGGGGAGGGGGACTCCTCCCTGGCCGCCGCCCCCCCTTGCAGATTGGATCTGCAGGGGGCTGGCGCCCCCCCCTGGCCCCCTATATATATGTGGGGGGGAGAGGGCAGCCGCACCCCAAGCCCTGGCGCCTCTCCCCCTCCCGTCACACCTCCCAACTCCCACGCATGGCGCCCGGCGAAGCCCTGCTGCGATCTCCACTGCATCCGTCATCACGCCGTCGTGCTGCCGGATCTCTGACGACTTCTCCTCCCCCCTTGCTGGATCAAGAAAGAGGTGACGTTGCTGCACCGTACGTGTGTTGAACGCGGAGGTGCCATCCGTTCGGCGCTAGATCATCGGTCACGAAGAACGTGAAGAGTACGACTACTTCATCCTTGCTTCGTTGAAAGCTTCCGCACGCGATCTACATAACGGTATGTAGATGCACTCGTATTTTCTCGTTGCTAGATGTCTCCATAGTTGGATCTTGGTGAAGGCGTAGAAAATTTTTGATTTATGCTACGTTCCCCAACAAATAGAACAACCATTATTCTCTGATTTAAATGAATAACCGTCTCACAACAAACAAGATCCAGATATAATGTTCATGCTCAACGCTGGCACCAAATAAAAATTATTTAGGTCTAAAACTAATCCCAAAGGTAGATGTAGAGGTAACGTGCCGACGGAACATCGACTTTGGGACCATTTCCCACGTGCATCGTCACCTCGTCCTTAGGTAATCTTCGTTTTATCCATAGCCCTTGTTTCGAGTTACAAATATTAGCAACCGAACGAGTATCAAATACCCAGGTGCTACTACGAGCATTAGTAAGGTACACATCAATAACATGTATATCAAATATACCTTTGTTCACTTTGCCATCCTTCTTATCCGCCAAATACTTGGGGCAGTTCCATTTCCAGTGTCCAGTCCCTTTGCAGTAGAAGCACTCAGCTTCAGGCTTGGCTCCAGACTTGGGTTTCTTTGCGGGAGTAGCAACTGTTTCGTTATTCTTCTTGAAGTTCCCCTTCTTTCCCTTGCCCTTTTTCTTGAAACTAGTGGTCTTGTTAACCATCAACACTTGATTCTCCTTTTTGATTTCTACATCCACAGCTTTCAGCATAGCGAAGAGCTCAAGAATTGTCTTATGCATCCCTTGCATATTATAGTTCATCACGAAGCCTTTATAGCTTGGTGGCAGTGATTGAAGAACTCTATCAATAACACTATATTCGTCAACTTTGTAACCAAGTTGAGTCATATGATTGTAGTACCCAGACATTCAGAGCAAGTGTTTACTGATAGAACTGTTCACCATCTTGCAGCTATAGAACTTATTGGAGACTTCATATCTCTCAATTCGGGCATTTGCTTAAAATATTAACTTCAACTTTTGGAACATCTCATATGCTCCATGACATTCAAAACGCCGTTGAAGTCCCGATTCTAAGCCGTAAAGCATGGCACACTGAACTATCGAGTAGTCATCAGAATGAGCTTGCCAGACGTTCATAGCATCCGGAGTTGCTCCTGCAGCAGGCATGTCACCTAGCGATGCTTCCAGGACATAATTCTTCTGTGCAGCAATGAGGATAATCCTCAAGTTATGGACCCAGTCCGTGTAGTTGCTACCATCATATTTCAACTTAGCTTTCTCTAGGAACGCATTAAAATTCAAGGGAACGGTAGCACAGGCCATTGATCTACAACAACATAGATATGCAAAAACTATGAAGACTATGTTCATGATAAATTAAAGTTTAATTAATCATATTACTAAAGAACTCCCACTTAGATAGACATCCCTCTAGTCATCTAAATGATCATGTGATCCAAATCAACTAAACCATGTCCGATCATAACGTGAGATGGAGTAGTTTTCAATGGTGAACATCTTATGTTGATCATATCTATTATATGATTCACGCTCGACCTTTCGGTCACCAGTGTTCCGAGGCCATGTTTGTACATGCTAGGCTCGTCAAGTTTAACCCGAGTATTCTACATGTGAAAAACTTTCTTACACCCATTGTATTTGAACGTAGAGCTTATCACACCTGATCATCACGTGTTGTCTCGGCATGACGAACTTTCGCAAGGGTGCATACTCAGGGAGAACACTTGTACCTTGAAATTTTGTAAGGGATCATCTTATAATGCTACCACCGTACTAGCAAAATAAGAAGCATAATAAGATAAACATCACATGCAATCAAAATATGTGACATGATATGGCCATCATCATCTTGTACTTTTGATCTCCATCTCCAAAGATCATCATGATCTCCATCGTCACCGGCTTGACACCATGATCTTCATCGTAGCGTCGTGGTCGTCTCGCCAACTATTGCTACTACTACTATCGCTAACTCATAGTGCTAAAGTAAAGCAATTACATGGCCTTCGCAATTCATACAATAAAGAGACAACCATAAGGCTCCTGCCAGTTGCCGATAATTTACAAAACATGATCATCTCATACAATAACGTATAACTCATCACGTCTTGACCATATCACATCACAATGTGCCCCGCAAAAACAAGTTAGACGTCCTCTACTTTGTTGTTGCAAGTTTTTACGTGGCTGTTACGGGCTTAGCAAGAACTGTTCTTACCTACGCATACAAAAAACCACAATGATTTTTCATCAAGTGTGATGTTTTAACCTTCACAAGGACCGGGCATAGTCACACTCGATTCAACTGAAGTGAGAGAGATAGACACCCGCCGGTCACCTTTAAGCAACGAGTGCTCGTAATGGCGAAACCAGTCACGCGTAAGCATACGCGTAATGTCGGTACGAGCCGCTTCATCTCATAATACCGCCAAATCAAAGTATGACATGCTGGTAAGCAGTATGGCTATTATCGCCCACAACTCATTGTGTTCTACTTGTGCATATCATCTACGCATAAACCTAGCTCTGATGCCACTGTTGGGGAACGTAGTATTTCAAAAAAAAATCCTATGATCACGCAAGATTTATCTAGGAGAAGCATAGAAAGGAGCGGGGAGAGTGTGTCTACGTACCCTTGTAGACCAAAAGTGGAAGCGTCTAGTGATGCGGTTGATGTAGTCGAACATCTTGATGATCCAACCGATCCAATCACCGAACGTACGGCACCTCCGCGTTCAACACACGTTCAGCTCGATGATGTCCCACGAGCTCTTGATCCAATTGAGCGTCACGGGAGAGTTTCGTCAGCACGACGGCGTGGTGATGGTGTTAATGAAGTTACCGATGCAGGACTTCGCCTAAGCACTGCAACGATATGACCGAGGTGTGTATCTATGGAGGGGGCACCGCAAACGGCTAAAACTGATGTTTACTTGTGTGTTCTAGGGTGCCCCCTACCCCATATATAAAGGAGCAAGGGCGGAGGCTGGCCGGCCCTTGTGGCGCACAAGGAGGGGAGGAGTCCTCCTCCTACTAGGAGGGGGAAAGGAAGGAGAGGGGGAAGGGAAGGAAAGGGGGCACCACCCCCTTCCCCTAGTCCTATTCGGACCTAAGGGGCGCAGCCAGCCCCTCCAGGCCCTTTCTCTGTTCCCACTAAGGCCCATAGAGGCCCAATAGTTCTCCCGGGGGTTCCGGTAACCCCTTCTGACACTCCGGTTTTATCCGAAATTCTCCGAAACACTTCCGGTGTCCGAATATAGTCGTCCTATATATGGATCTTTATGTCTCGACCATTTCGAGACTCCTCGCCATGTCTGTGATCACATTCGGGACTTCGAACTACCTTTGGTTCATCAAAACACATAAACTCATAATACTTATTGTCATCGAACGTTAAGCGCGCGGACCCTACGGGTTCGAGAACTATGTAGACATGACCGAGACTCATCTCCAGTCAATAACCAATAGCGGAACCTTAATGCTCATATTGGTTCCTACATATTCTACGAAGATCTTTATCGGTCAAACCACATAACAACATACGTTGTTCCCTTTGTCATCGGTATGTTACTTGCCCGAGATTCGATCGTCGTTGTCATCATACCTAGGTCAATCTTGTTCACCAGCAAGTCTCTTTACTCGTTCCGTAATACATCATCTCGTGACTAACCCATTAGTCATTTGCTTGCAATGCTTATTATGATGTGTATTACCGAGATGGCCCAAAGATACCTCTCCGACACTCGGAGTGACAAATCCTATTCCCGATCTATGCCAACACCACAAACACCTTCGGAGACACCTGTAGAGCATCCTTATAGTCACCCAGTTATGTTGTGACATTTGATAGCATACAAGGTGTTCCTCCGGTATTCGAGAGTTGCACAATCTCATAGTAATAGGAACATGTATAAGTCATGAAGAAAGCAATAGCAGTAAAACTAAACGATCAAGTTGCTAAGATAACGGATGGGTCTTGTCCATCACATCATTCTCCTAATGATGTGATCCCGTTGATGAAATGACAACTCATGTCTATGGCTAGGAAACATAACCATCTTTGATTAACGAGCTAGTCTAGTAGAGGCATATACTAGGGACACTCTGTTTCGTCTATGTATTCACACATGTACTAAGTTTTTGGTTAATACAATTCTAGCATGAATAATAAACAATTATCATGATATAAGGAAATACAAATAACAACTTTATTATTGCGTCTAGGGCATATTTCCTTCAAAATTTTCCATGGGTGTGAACAAAGTTCAAGGCTAGCTCCCACTTTAACAATGCGTGTCTCTCTCACTTTTACTTATCTTTTTGAAAAAGTTTTAGGTTCCCCTCTATATTTTTTTGTTTTCGAACTTTATAAAAGTACTCAACCGAAATAAATGATTCTCTAAAACTTCTAAGTTGTCTCCCTGGCAGCACTTTCTGTAAAGCCATTAAGCTAGGCATAAAGTGCTCAAGTAATGGATCCACCCGGATCCTAAGGTATATCAAAGCCATTTTAACTAGCAATGATTTGTAATTAGTAATGAGCACAAAGTGATGTGTATCATGCAACAACGAAGTCTAACTTTTTTCCTATGCATCGGCATGTCATGAACAATTCATGCACATCAAGTAAAGGCCAATGCATAGTACAAGCAATTTCTTGCAATTCTATCATGTTGGAAACATAGAGAGGCGGAGATGTAGTTCCTCTCATAATAATTGCAAGTAGGAGCAGCAAGCACATGCATATTATATTCATCAAAATCATCATGTGGAGTAATAAAATGCAACCCATCAACATAATCTTTAATAAGTGCAAACTTCTCTGATATAGTGTAGTTGGGAGAATTCAAAAAGATAATAGGACTATCATGTGTGAGTGCAATAGCAACAATTTCATTCTTTAAATAAGGAACTATATCAAGTTCATCTCCATAAGCATAATTCATATTGGCATCTTGGCCACAAGCATAGCAAGCATCATCAAAAAGGGATATTTCAAACGAATCAACGGGGTCATGGCAATAATTATAGCATCCATCCTTCGGTAAACTCGAAGGGAAATTAAACAATGTATGGGATAAAGAGTTACTCTCATTAGAAGGTGGGCACGGGTGATCAATCCGCTCTTCCTCCTTTTGTTCTTTGCTCTCCTCCTGATCTTTTTCATCAAATGAGCTCACAATGTCATCAATTTCTTCTTCCATAGACTCCTGCAAAATATTAGTCTCTTCTTGGACAGTGGAGACTCTCTCAATAAATGAATCAATATTGTAATTGTATTTATAATTATCATAGCAATATTTAAGGATAGAAAAAAGTTCAGATCTATAACTTGAATCATCATCATAATCTTCATACTTTCTAAACAGAGATTCAATTTCATAAGCACCCTTAAAAGCAACAAATTCTTCTATTCGTTCCACATCATAATAATCATATACACATTTAGCATAAGAAGTTGAGGTTTCATTATCATTAAATACACATAAAAAGGGAAGGTGTGGAGCCTTCATCCTAGAGCAACAAGTAAAATCATATTCCAAGCACAGATTCCAAGCATACCAATGCAATAGATGAATTTGATCCCATAAAATTTTCCCTTTTTATGTCAAGCGGTAATCGCTAAAGTAATCACGTTGATCCAACCTTACTCCCATTATCATGTTGAATGGGGTTTTCTCAGGATTACCAAAGTAGGGTTTAATACTTTTCACGTAACCAGCATTGAGGGCTTTAGGAGGTTCCCCATCTCCATGAGTGGCAAGTACTACTAATTTTTTTGATGTTTTGTGTTCCATATCCATAACTAAAGATATAGAACAACTTAGAAAATAAAATAAAAACTACTTAGATGATATTGCTCCTCGGCAATGGGGCCAGAAAAAGGTCTTGATAACCCACAAGTGTAGGGGTTCGTTTGTAGCCGTCTTCGATAAATAAGAGTGTCGAACCCAATGAGGAGCTAAAGGTAGAACAAATATTCCCTGAAGTTCTATCGACCACTAACACAACTCCGTGAACACTTAACGTTTGCTTTATCCAAGGCAAGGATAAAACTACAAGTACTTAGCGGGAATAAAACTTGAAATAAGTTGCAAGACAATAAATAAAGTAGTGCAGTAGCAAGCTTTTTGTAACACAAGAGAATGATTTGTCCCTAGGCCATCAACTATGTTACTAGATTGATAGCAAGTTTTTATGTGGGAGAGGCCACTGGTAGCATCTCGTCCCTTACATGGAATTCTATGCACTTATGATTGGAACTCAAGAAAGCATCCGCAACTACTATCGTTCATTAAGGTAAAACCCAACCATAGCCTTAAGATATATTTGCCCCCCTTCAATCCCATATGCATCAATTTCTATGCCAATATGAAGCTGTTGTCACCCTTGCCCTCCAATGCATAGTCCTATCAGCATACAACTAACCCTATGGTGTGAACCACAAGCACGCTCATATGATCAGCACCAAAGGACAACAACATAACCACAAGCAATTTAAACCAATCATAGCAATTTCACCGATAAGCCCACGGGACAAAACAGATCTACTCAAACATCATAGGATAACCACATATCATTGGATAATAGTATGTAGTGTTGAGCACCAAGTTTAAGTAAAGAATTACAGTGGGAATAGAGTGGTTACACCGCTGCATAGAGGGGGAGAAAGTAGGTGTTTACGGTGGCAAGATTGTTGATGTAGATCAATGTCAAGATCCTAGCTTCGGCGCCACAGGGAGAGAGAGAGAGAGGGAGAGAGAGCCCCCCTCCTTCGTCTTCTTCCTTGGCCTCCCCCTAGATGGGAGGAGGGTCCCCTTCTTGTCCATGGCCTTCATGGCAGCAGAGGGGCAAGAGCCCCTCGAAGATTAGATGTGTCTTTCTGTTCTCTTCTGTTTTGCGTTCCCCAAATCTGGCCCTTCACCGTTTCTTAAATTCTCAGAGATCCGTAACTCCGATTGCACTAAAATTTTAACACGATTGTTTCCATAAATTAACTTTCTTGCGCCAGAAGAAGGGCCCCAACCGATGTTTGAGGAGGGCACAAGATACCTGGGCATGCCAGGGGGTGCCTGGCGCGCCCTGCTGGATTACGGTCACTGCGCGCCCCCCGTTTGCGTTGATTCCAAGTCAAAAATCACATATATTCCAAAATAATTCTCCATAATTTTTTATCGTGTTTGGACTTTGTTTGATATGGATTTTCTGCAAAACAAAAACATGCAACAAACAGGAACTGGCACTGGGCATTGGATCAGTAAGTTAGTCCAAATGAATCATATAAATTGTTGCCAAAAGTATGCAAAAGTTTAATAATATTGGCATGGAACAATCAAAACTTATAGATACAATGAATACGTATGAAACATCGGTGCATAAAGCAATAAAAATTGCTCCTAAATATGTATGCTCTTTTATTGTAAGGGAAAATAAGCTTTGTACGAACTTGTGATGGTAAAGAAATAAAAGCGATGGACTGCATAATAAAGGTTGATGTCACAAGGGGCAATATAAAGTGACGTTCCTTTGCATGAAGAGTTTGCACATCCAAAAATAGAAAACACATGACAACCTTTGCTTCCCTCTACAAAGGGCCTATCTTTTATTTTATGAATTTACTTTTACGCAAGAGTCAATATTATGCTTTCTCAGTCCAACCTCAATTATTCTTCAGTTAGCAAGCATACCATGAATCATTACTGTTGTCATTATCTATATGATAAATAAGTTGGGAGGCAAAACATTAATCCCTTATGTTTCTCTGTGTTTGATGGATCCTATTTGTTCCAAAAATATGGTTTGAGTGGTAGCAATCATGGAAGACTACATGATAACTGAGTATGTCGAATTTACTAAATGAAAGCTCTTACATAGACCCTTCCTGATATAAGATGAATTGCAATTGTTTGATGACTGAGAATGTAGTTTGTTAATTTTCAAGAAAGTTTATGGTCTATACTTTAACATGTGAATAGCTTGCTACTTGATCAAGAGAAGTTTTATGAGAAGAGCTACTATTTATGATATATATTGATGCTACAAAAAGTGTTTGGAATTATCATTGATCAAACTTATACACAATGCTAGCATTCACACTTCATAAATTATTTCTTTTATCGTTTACCTACTCGAGGACAAGCAGGAATTAAGCTTGGGGATGCTGATACGTCTCCAACGTATCTATAATTTATGAAGTATTCAAGCCATGTTTACAACAATTTTATATGGTTTTTGTATGATTTTATTATAACTAACCCGGACTGACGCTGTTTTCAACTGAACTATCGTGGTGTCGTTTTTTGTGCAGAAATAAAAGTTCTCGGAATGGGCTGAAAATTTAAGGTGATTTTCTATGGACCAAAAGAGACCCCGGAAGCATCGGAGCTGGGCGAGGAAGTGGACAAGGAAGCCACAAGCCAAGGGCGCGCCCCTATGGCTTGTGGGCCCCTCAAGCACCGTCTTAACCTGAGACTGACGCCAAAAATTCCTATAAATACCAAAGCCCTAGAAAGAACCCTAGATCTGAAGTTTCGCCACTACAACCTTCTATAGCCACGAAAACCCTCTCGGGACCCCGTTCTTGCACCTTGACGGAGGGGGAAATCATCACCGGTGGCCATCTTCATCATCCCGGCGGCCACCACGATGAGGAGGGAGTAGTCCACCCTAGGGTATGAGGGTTTGTATGAGTAGCTATGTGTTTCATCTCTCTCTCTCTCGTGTTCTTGATTTGGCACGATCTTGATGTACTACGAGCTTTGTTATTATTGTTGGATCTTATGGTGTTCTTCCCTCTCTACCTTGTGATGAATTGAGTCATTTCCTTTTAATTTTTCTTATGTTCGATTGAATCTTTGGATGTGAGAGCACTTTCTGTATGTCTTGCAATGGGATATCCTTGGTGACAATGCGATGTTCTATTGATCCACTTGATGTATGTTTTGGTTATCAACTTGCGAATTCCCTTGGTAACATTGGGGTAATCTATGTATAGGGGTTGGTACGTGTTTTCATATTCCAATCTCGGATATAAATCTTGGGGTACTCTTGAAGTTCTTTGTGTTGGATTGAATATTATGAATCTGAGATTTAGTGATGCATATCGTATAATTGACCCAGATACTTTTGGTGACATTGAAGTATCTAGGTGACATTAGGGTTGATTGATGTTTGTCATGCGGTGTTATTTTAGTACGAACTCTAGGGTTGTTTGTGACACTTATAGGAATAGCCCAATAGATTGATCAGAAAGAATAACTTCGAGGTGGTTTCGTACCCTACAAGCAATTTCATCTTATGTTCTCCGTGGTAGGAACTTTGGAGTGATTCTTCGTTACATGTTGAGGGATTGTTATATGATCCAATTATGTTATCATTGTTGAGAGAACTTGCACTAGTGAAAGTATGAACCCTAGGCCTTGTTTTCAAGCATTGCAATACTATTTTTGCTCACTTTTACTACTTGCTACATTGCTGTTTTTATATTTTCAGATTACAAAAACATATATCTACTATCCATATTACACTTGTATCACCATCTCTTCACCGAACTAGTGAAGTTGTACAATTTACCATTATATTGGGTATGTTGGGGATACAAGAGACTCTTTGTTATTTGGTTGCATGGTTGTTTGAGAGATATTCACCATACGCCTCCCACGGATTGATAAACCTTAAGCTATCCACTTGAGGGAAATTTTCTACTGTTCTACAAAACTTTGCGCTTGGAGGCACAACACGAGTCTACACGAAGAAGGTTGTGTAGTAGACATCAGGCAACCCCCACCCCCTAATTCCAGATTGTAATCAAGAGGAAGATAATTGTTTAGAGGGGGTTCAGGGGGAGCAGAGAACTCATATTTACACGCTGAGGTCTTTTCTCTAACTTGGCATGATGATGTTGGTCAAATCATGCATATGGCCCCTCGCATTGCTTAATTTATACATCAAATATGTCATCTTCTTAGTTTACAATGATGGAAATATGCCCTAGAGGCAATAATAAAATGGTTACTATTATATTTCTTTAATCATGATACAGGTTTACTATTCATGCTAGAATTGTATTGACTGGAAACCTAAATACATGTGTGAATACATAAACAAATACTGTGTCCCTGGTAAGCCTCTACTAGACTAACTTGTTGATCAAATATGGTTAAGGTTTCCTAACCAAGGAAATGATTTGTCATTTGATAACGAGATCACATCATTATGAGAAGATGTGATGGACAAGACCCATCTGTTAGCTTAGCATTTGATCGTACAGTTTATTGCTACTTCTTTCATGTAAGTCAAATACATATTCCTTTGACTATGAGATCATGCAACTCTCGAATACCGTAGGAATGCCTTGCGTGCTATCAAACGTCACAACATAATTAGGTGATCAGATCTATAGGTATCTCCGAAGGTGTCCTGTTGGGTTGGGATGAATCAAGATTAGGATTTGTAACTCCGAGTATTGGAGAGGTATCTCTTGGCCCTCTCGGTAATACACATCATAATAAGACTTGCAAGCAAATGACTAATGAGTTAGTCAAAGGATGATGTATTACGAAACGAGTAAAAAGACTTTCCGGTAACGAGATTGAACTAGGTATAGAGATACCGATGAGCGAATCTCGGCCAAGTAACATACCGACAGACAAAGGGAATTGTGTATGTTGTGATACCGGTTCGACCGATAAAGTTCTTCGTAGAATATGTAGGAGCCAATATCGGCATTCAGGTTATGATATTGGTTATTTACTGGAGAGGTGTCTCGGTCATGTCTACAAAGTTCTCGAACCCGTAGGTCCGCACGTTTAACGTTCGTTGACGATATAGTGTTATATGAGTTATGTGATTTGGTGACCAAATGTTGTTCGGAGTCCTGGATGAGATCACGGACATAACAAGGAGTGTAGAAATGGTCGAGAGTCAAAGATTGATATATAGGACAATAGTATTCGGACACCGGAAGTGTTC
This sequence comes from Secale cereale, assembly GCA_902687465.1. NCBI lineage: Eukaryota > Viridiplantae > Streptophyta > Magnoliopsida > Poales > Poaceae > Secale > Secale cereale. The sequence continues at coordinate 312,533,321 of LR738710.1, forward strand.
TGGAGGGTATCGGGCCTTATTGGGTCACCGGAAGGTGTTTCGGGTACCCCCGGCAATCCTATGTGCCTTATGGGCCATGTGAAGGAACACACCAGCCCACAAGTGGCTAGTGCGCCCTATAGGGCCGGCCATAGGAGGAGTAGAAGGAAAGAGGGGAAGGGAAAGGAAAGTGCGGAGTAGCACTCCCCCTTCCTTCCCTCTTCCC
>LR738710.1:312543290-312754337 GCA_902687465.1 Secale cereale
CCCCCCCCCCCCCCTCGCTACAGGAGCAGGGAAGGGGATTGTGGCGGCCATCTGTAGGCCATGGCCACGCCATGCCTTGCGTGGCGGCCATCCAACACACCCGGTGCCCTACAAAACGTCGTCGACCCTCCCCCTCTGTCGAACCCTAGTTGTTCTCCCCCTCTTCCTCGCCTCTCCCTCGCTCTGGATCGAGCTACTAGCCATGTACAGGAGCACGCCGCCGCAAACCACCATGGCCATTGGCGCCTGTTCGCCATCCGCTGGTGTCGAGGAGGACCGCCGTCCTCGTCTACGGTGGCTTCGAGGCCAGATCGAGCCGGGGGAGCCGCCCCATCGTTGCCACCGTCTTCGTCTTCACCGTTGGTCGCTGAAGCTCGTCGTCGTCGATTCGCCATCATCAGCGCCTCCTCGATCCAACTGACCTGCCCTACCGGATCTTCGTGAGACCCTCCTCCAATCCCCCTTCTTCCCACATGCGTGTGCTGTCGCCCGAGGTCGTACTTGGCTCGTCCGCCCGTGCGCGCTCATCTGCGTACTGCTGCGCAGCTGCTGCTTCCCCACGGCCTCGCACCTGGCCTCGCCCCTGCCCCCGCGCGGCGCCGGCTCGCCTCGCGCCACCTCCTCTGTCGCCCCACCGCATCGTCGGCGATCCCCGTGGCCACCTCCGGCGTCCAGCGCCAGCGGCCTGGCGTGTTCGCCTCTGCCGTGGCCGTTCGGCGGGCGTCCACGCCAGCCCCGTGATGCCCCTCGCCCGCTAGGCTCATGGGCTTATGACAGCGGGGCCCATGCCCCTGTTTTTTTAAAGAAATGTAAAAAATATTTATAATAAAAATAATTAATTAATTAGTTAAATAGTTAATTAACTTACTTAATTAAACTTAATTAGCCGAACCACCTAGTTTAGTTAACTAAACTGTTAGAGTAGACTAAAACAGTCAATGTCAGGGGGTCCCACCCCTGTTGACCAGTCAAACGTTGACTGGTCTACTGGGTCCCTCTGGCCCACCTGTCAGCCACTGGGTACACCTTTGTGTACACTGTGCTGGGTGCGCCTAGCAATTTAGCATTTATTTTCTAATTAAAAATAATTTCAGAATAATAGTAAAACTTTGAAAAATCATAGAAAATAAACCGTAGCTCAGATGAAAAAGTTTTATATATGAAAGTTGCTCAGAATGACGAGATGAATCAGAATACGCGGTCCGTTCGTCGGCAACTTGCTCCTAGCATAGCGAACATGCAACTTTCTCCCTCTGATTCATCTGTCCGAAAACACGAAACACCGGGGATACTTTCCCGAATGTTACCCCCCTCCGCCGGTATCATGTAGCACCGCGTTAGAACACCCTAGCACTGTGTGTTGACATGTTGTGCTTCTCTGTTACATTTTTATGCTTTGTATTTACTGTTTCTTCCCCCTCTTCTCTCCGATAGACCCCGAGACCGATGTTACCCCGGTGATCGACTATGGTGCCGACAACCCCTCCTTCTCGTCTGAGCAACCAGGCAAGCCAACCCCCTTTGATCATTCCGATATCGCCCATTCCCTTCTCTCTTATGCTTGCATTAGAACTGCTACTGCTTTTTGTATGATCATATTCTAATGCATAGCCTATTGTTGATACCTGCTTTCACATCTTACATGTTTATACTAAACCGCTTAGTATAGGCTGGATAGAAATCCATCAGTGACCCCCACATTGTCCCGATTGCCCCGCTGGATTATTAGAAGACCCGATCAACGGGATCGAAGACCAGGACCCGGCACCGCACATCACTTTCCCCTTAGTTGCTCGACACTACTGGGTTACTATCGAGGGCCGAGGGTGAGACCTCATCAGCACTTCTGATGTTAACCTTGTAAGTTAGTTCATCGGTTGTGGTCATCGAGGGTGATTCCTCTTTCTCCACTCCCGATAACGACATTGTCATGCAACTCCTCAAGAGTGGACCTCGAGGGGGACTCCTCTTTCGTTCACCTTGACGATAAACATCAGGTGGAATTCCATCGAGGGTGATTTCCTCAGGTTTTCCTTTGGTGTCAGACACACAGTTACTACGGTTACTATGACTTTACACTGAACCTGGTTACTAAAGACGGGTCGACCCTGAGGGGTACCCGCGCGAGCTTAATTGCGAGTGATGTGTAGTCGGGTTGACCTGGAAGGTGCCCGCGAGATAAATACGAGGCGTGACCGGGCACTCGCCCTTGCCGCAAGTCCTCGAGACGGGGCAATGGCGTCACATGTTCGTGAGTCTCTGCTCATTACCGCGCGTTCCCAAGACACTAAACGGTTTGGATATTTGATCCAAGGGGCCTCTGGCCTGATAGCGCTAACCATCACGTGGGCATAGTATAGGCGTTTTGTCTCGTATGCATCAGCTGAAGCTTAACTGACGTCATTGCGACTGAGCGGCGCGCGCCGGGTTGGACTGGTTAGGCTCCTACCTTTTTAAAGGAGGTTGCTAGGTCTGCTCACCAGCCGCCCACGCAACGTGCAGGAGTTACCGGGGCGATTGGCCCATGACCCCTGGATGCATAGGGTTTAGTCCGGCGTGCATGACCTCTCTATTAAGCCTAGGTCGGGTTGCGGCGTATTGTTTGGCCGAGGGTGGGCATGACCAGATGGTGTGTCCGGCCGGAGTTAAGCAAGCGTGTTGGGTAAGTTGGTGCACCCCTGCAGGGAAGAAAACATCTATCGATAGCCTGTCCTACGGTAACGGACACTTGGAGTTGTATCCCGATCGCTACAACTAGAACTGGATGATGAGGCATTGTTTGGATATGCTGCTTCGGGAGTTGAGAAAGGATCTCGGATCGTTGGAACAACAAGATAAATAAGACTTATGCTATGCTACTCTACTTCCCCCTGTTGCTGCAAGATGGTGGTTTCCAGAAGATGCTAGTCTTCGATAGGACTAGCTTCTCCCCCACTTATTATGGCATTCTGCAGCTTAGTCCACAGATACTACCCCATTTCGTTGATACCGATGCATATGTAGTGTAGATCCTTGCTTGCGAGTACTTTGGATGAGTACTCACGGTTGCTTTGCTCCCCCTTTTCCCCCTTCTTCTTCTTTCTGGTTGATGCAACCAGATGGTGGAGTCCAGGAGCCAGAAGCCACCTTTGACAACTGCTACTACCCCGACGGAGGCTACTACTACGTGAAGACCGCCGACGACCAGGAGTAGTTAGGAGGTCCCAGGCAGGAGGCCTTGCATTTTTGATCGTGTTGTTTTTGTGCTAGCCTTCTTAAGGCAAACTTGTTTAACTTATGTTTGTACTCAGATATTATTGCATCCACTGACTCTTGTGTATTTGAGCTTATGTATTCGAGCCCTCGAGGCCCCTGGCTTGTAATATAAAGCTTGTATTATTTTATTAGTGTCTAGAGTTGTGTTGTGATATCTTCCAGTGAGTCCATGATCTTGGTCATACACATTTGCGTGCATGAATAGTGTACGGTCAAATCGGGGGCGTCACAACTTGGTATCATAGCCGACTGCATGTAGGATCCCCCTTTCCAACTCCTTGGCCGAAGTTGAGTCTAGTGTTTGAAAAACTGTTTTACTGACATGGCTGTGTGGCTTACGGGCCCACGTCGCCATTGGGTGGTATTAGGATATTTTATTCCTCGTCCTTACTCTGGGAATCTGATCTCTCTTCTATTATGGTTAAATGATCTTGCTAACAACTCTAGGTTCTCGTAAATACTTTCTCCCAAAGAGCCCCTCACTCCAGATGATTACTTGGTACACCAGAAGATTCTGAAGATATTCTCCGTAGTTTTCTAGAGACCCTTGTGCCCTTCGCTGTTGCCATCCCTACCACCGATAAATCCTTAAGTGTAACTACCTACATTGTCGATCATACAATCATTCCTTGTTGATCTTGTTATTACAAGATACCCTGATTTTCTCCTTATTGTTCCAAGAATACATTGTGCCTACTGCATTGCGGTTCCTTGCCGCATGAATACCCCTACAGATAATTACTCATTCTTATCGAGTATCCGTTCATCCCTAGTTATCCTTATGTTTCATAAGATACTTGTGATACAATCCGAGCTTTCGATGACCTCTGCCGCCTATTGCTCTAGAAGGTCTTACTTGCCTACACCCTAGTTAATTCCATATGCCTAGCAGTATCCATTGACGTCCTTTGTCATTATCATCTTGAGTCTTTCGATTTGATATGTTTGTGTCGCAATCATCAGTTGATCCTTATAAATTATCATTCCTGCTCAAACATCTTCCTGAACTTGAGCTGGTTCTCGACCAATCAGATTGCCATCGATTGTGCCCAAGTCTATTCAACTTATCCATTCTTGATCAGAGCGTTTGCTTCTGATCCCTTGATTTGGGAAAGCATAATTCATTTGCATTTGAACTCTGAATTAGTCAGTTGCTTCTATAATCTGACCTCCTTCCATTCTTTCTTCTTCTTGTTGAGTATTGTTGCTCACATCAGATCCCTTGTTGACCACCAGATCCTTTGTGGATTTTATCCGACAACGTCCTTCATATTCAGTAACCTTGTGATCTTTTCCTTGGATACATAATGCCTTTGGTAAATTGTATCCCTTGCTTTTGTCAACCATGCTCTGCTTCCGAGTGTGAGTAATTTATTCCTAAAAGTTTGTGGAATTTGTTCCTGAGATGCCCTATTGGGTTGAATCTATGTCTTCCCTAAATCCGGGTGAACTCGAAAGTTATGCTGGTTATGCTCTATTGGCTTTTCGCCAGGTAAAATTTCAACGCTACAACTTCTTCGAATGCGAGAAGTGAATGAAAGGTTATGCATTGGAGAAGTGGGAGTCGACCTTGAACCTTTGTGTTCATGCCCATGGACCCGATGTGGAACTTATCATGGAAGCTTCTTCTTATAAAGTTAATCCCCTTGTGATAAGTTCATCTTATATCTATGTTTGGTCCTTTGCAACCGTTGTTCCGACCATATTGTTATTCTTTGATCCCCTTTCTCGGACAAGTTGAAGTACTTGTCTTCTGCAGACCACTTCACCTGTCCAACCCCTATTCTCCTCTACCCTCGAGTATTAACCTCTTGTATCTCGAGAATATCATGGAACTACATAACTTCTTATGAGTTCTTCATCAACTATTTCTCGCCGATTCAAATTTTCCACTGGTTCTGAGTTGTTAGACACTCGAGAACGCCGATAACTGATTCGAGTCTACACTTCCCTTTCCATTGTTTTGTTTAAGCTTTCTCGTAACCTAACATATGTGAGCAGTGTTAATTCCCTGCTCATGTAACACCTCGGTGTACAAAATTTGTCAGTAAGACCTTGTTACTATTGTTGATGACATTCCGGGAGCCTCCGATGGACGAGAACTTTGACTATTGGTCCGCCTCGTCCTAACGAGCAGGAAAATGGTTCTCTTCATCCCTCGCCCTTGGTACCGACGTTGTTGCCGATATAACTGACAGTCAATACTCTGACTGCCTTGCTATCATGGCCGTGCAAATGTTAGCACCCTTCTTGCATTTAACCCACATGGTGGGCCCATAACCCATAGGTCCCAGGATCGAAACCTGACTCTCCTGTACATCTCTGTCTTCTAAAATTGTTCGTCACGCTTGGTTTCGTATGTAATTCGCAAGCCACCTTCCTTGTGATCTGTTCTGGTATCAGATGCAATACATATTCCCATTGCTATGAACCCCCTTTCACCCTCTATTTCAGGCAACTGACGGTTGCCTACCCGGTTGAAGCTCCTTATTGCACCTCCTTACCTTGCTCTCGTTGACTTGCTTTAAGTTCAACTCGAGAGATACCTCTATGCCACGTTCACCGAGATAGCCCCCAAGTACCTATCTTGTGTTGAGCTCCGTCCTTCCCGAGTCTTCCCCCCTTACTCCACACCTTAAATCTCGGTACGAGATTTCTTGTAGTGGAGGAGAATTGTGACGCCCGGATAATCAAACTACAGTAACCTCTGCTAATGATACCACGTCACAACGGTTACTGTTGTTAATCTCGTGATGATTCAAATCCCGTTCGTTTTTAAAATTCAAAATCAAGCTAAACAATATAAGTTTTTAAATGTCAAAACTAAAATATTTGAATAATTCTATAAATTCCCCTGATCGTTGTCATGTTGAAACCAACTTCATTTGACTCACCAATAAATTCCTAGTAAATTAATGAGTGGTCCTACAACAAATAACCTGGCCTTTACAAAACAAATAAATGTTCATGAATTTCAAATTTGACTTGAAACTTTGTGGGCCTCTCCAGAGTAATGACATATACTTATGTGTGGAGTTCCATCTATAACATGGATTGTTTGCTCACTCAAATAAATGCAAACAATAGCTATTTATTTGACAAAAAATGAGGGAACAAAAAGCCTACCTAATGTGTAATTGGGCCCTAAGTCTACTAGGAGGCCCTACCCACACCCCACTCATCTCCCCCCTCGCTACAGGAGCAGAGAAGGGGATCGTGGCGGCCATCTGTAGGCCATGGCCACGCCATGCCTTGCGTGGCGGCCATCCGACACACCTGGCGCCCTACAAAACATCGTCGACCCTCCCTCTCTGTCAAACCCTAGTTGTTTTCCCCCTCTTCCTCGCATCTCCCTCGCTCTGGATCGAGCTACTAGCCACGTACAGGAGCACGCCGCCGCGAACCACCATGGCCATTGGCGCCAGTTCGCCGTCCGTTGGTGTCGAGGAGGACCGCCGTCCTCGTCCACGGTGGCTTCGAGGCCAGATCGAGCCGGGGGAGCCACCCCATCGTCGCCACCGTCTTCGTCTTCACCGTTGGTCGCCGAAGCTCGTCGTCGTCGATTCGCCATCATAAGCGCCTCCTCGATCCCACTGACCTGCCCTACAGGATCTTCGTGAGCCCCTCCTCCAATCCCCCTTCTTCCCACATGCGTGTGTTGTCGCCCGAGGTCGTACTCGGCTCGACCGCGCGTGCGCGCTCATCTGCGTACTGTTGCGCGGCTGTTGCTTCCCCACGGCCTCGCACCTGGCCTCGCCCTTGCCCCCGCGCGGCGCCGGCTTGCCTCGTGCCGCCTCCTCTGTCGCCCCACCGCGTCGCCCGCGATCCCTGTGGACACCTCCGGCGTCCAGCGCCAGCGGCCTGGCGCGTTCGCCTCTGCCGTGGCCGTTCGGGCGGGCGTCCACGCCAGCCCCGTGATGCCCTTCGCCCGCTAGGCTCATGGGCTTATGACAGCGGGGCCCATGCCCCTATTTTTTTTAAAAGAAATGTAAAAATATATTTATAATAAAATTAATTAATTAATTAATTGAACAGTTAATTAACTTAATTAATTAAACTTAATTAGCCTAACCACCTAGTTTAGTTAACTAAACTGTTAGAGTAGACTAAAATAGTGAATGTCAGGGGGTCCCACCCTTGTTGACCAGTCAAACGTTGACTGGTCAACTGGGTCCCTCTGGCCCACCTGTCAGCCACTTGGTAAACTCTTGTGTACACTGTGCTGGGTGCGCCTAGCAATTTAGCATTTATTTTTGAATTAAAAATAATTTCAGAATAATAGTAAAACTTTGAAAAATCATAGAAAATAAACCGTAGCTCCGATGAAAAAGTTTTATATATGAAAGTTGCTCAGAACGATGAGACGAATCTGAATACGCTGTCCGTTCGTCTGCCACTTGCTCCTAGCATAGCGAACATGCACCTTTCTCCCTCCGATTCATCTGTCTAAAAACACGAAACACCGGGGATACTTTCCCGGATGTTACCCCCCTCCTCCGGTATCATGTAGCACCGCGTTAGAACACCCTAGGACTACGTGTTGACATGTCGTGCTTCTCTGTTACATTTGTATGCTTTGTATTTATTGTTTCTTCCCCCTCTTCTCTCCGGTAGACCCCGAGACCGATGTTGCCCCGGTGATCGACTACGGTGCTGACAACCCCTCCTTCTCGTCTGAGCAACCAGGCAAGCCAACCCCCTTTGATCATTCCGATATCGCCCATTCCCTTCTCTCTTACGCTTGCATTGAAACTGCTACTGCTTTTTGTATGATCCTATTCTAATGCATAGCCTGTTGTTGATACCTGCTTTCATACCTTACATGTTTATACTAAACTGCTTAGTATAGGATGGTTAGAAATCCATCAGTGACCCCCACATTGTCCCGACTGCCCTGCTGAATTATCAGAAGACCCGATCAACGGGATCAAAGACCAGGACCCGGCACCGCACATCACTTTCCCCTTAGTTGCTCGACACTACTGGGTTACTATCGAGTGTCGAGGGTGAGACCTCATCAGCACTTCTGATGTTAACCTTGTAGGTTAGTTCATCGGTTGTGGTCATCGAGGGTGATTCCTCTTTCTCCACTCCCGATAATGACATTGTCATGCAACTCCTCAAGAGTGGACCTCGAGGGTGACTCCTCTTTCGTTCACCTTGACGATAAACATCAGGTGGAATTCCATCGAGGGTGATTTCCTCAGGTTTTCCTTTGGTGTCAGACACACAGTTACTATGGTTACTATGACTTTACACTGAACCTGGTTACTAAAGATGGGTCGACCCTGAGGGGTACCCGCGCGAGCTTAATTGCGAGTGATGTGTAGTCGGGTTGACCTTGAAGGTGCCCACAAGATAAATACGAGGCGTGGCCGGGCACTCGCCCTTGCCGCAAGTCCTCGAGACGGGGCGATGGGGTCACATGTTCGTGAGTCTCTGCTCGTTACCGCGCGTTCCCAAGACACTAAACGGTTTGGATATTTGATCCAAGGGGCCTCTGGCCTGATAGCGCTAACCATCACATGGGCATAGTATGGGCTCTCTGCGTCGTATGCCTCAGCCGAAGCTTAACTGACGTCATTGCGACTGAGCGGCGCGCGCCGGGTTGGACTGGTTAGGCTCCTACCTTTTTAAAGGAGGTTGCTAGGTCTGCTCACCGGCCGCCCACGCAACGTGCAGGAGTTCCCAGGGCGATTAGCCCATGACCCCTGGGGGCATAGGGTTTAGTCCGGCGTGCATGACCTCTCTATTAAGCCTAGGTCGGGTTGCGGCGTATTGTTTGGCCGAGGGCGGGCATGACCTGATGGTGTGTCTGGCTGGAGTTAAGCAAGCGTGTTGGGTAAGTTGGTGCACCCCTGCAGGGAAGAAAACATCTATCGATGGCCTGTCCCACGATAACAGACACTTGGAGTTGTATCTCGATCGCTACAACTAGAACTGGATGCTGAGGCATTGTTTGGATATGCTGCTTCGGGAGTCGAGAAAGGATCCCGGAGTGTTGGAACAACAAGATAAATAAGACTTATGCTATACTACTCTACTTCCCCCTGTTGCTGCAAGACGGTGGTTTCCAGAAGATGCTAGTCTTCGATAGGACTTGTTTCTCCCCCTCTTATTCTGGCATTCTGCAGCTTAGTCCACAGATACTACCCCCTTTCATTGATACCGATGCGTATGTAGTTTAGATCCTTGCTTGCGAGTACTTTGGATGAGTACTCATGGTTGCTTTGCTCCCCCTTTTCCCCCTTCTTCTTCTTTCTGGTTGATGCAACCAGATGGTGGAGTCGAGGAGCCAGAAGCCACCTTTGATGACTGCTACTACCCCGACGGAGGCTACTACTACGTGAAGACCGCCGACGACCAGGAGTAGTTAGGAGGTCCCAGGCAGGAGGCCTTGCCTTTTCGATTGTGTTGTTTTTGTGCTAGCCTTCTTAAGGCAAACTTGTTTAACTTATGTCTGTACTTAGCTATTATTGCTTCTGCTGACTCTTGTGTATTCGAGCTTATGTATTCGAACCCTCGAGGCCCCTGGCTTGTAATATAAAGCTTGTATTATTTTATTTGTGTCTAGAGTTGTGTTGTGATATCTTCCAGTGAGTCCCTGATCTTGGTCGTACACATTTGTGTGCATGATTAGTGTACGGTCAAATCGGGGGCGTCACATCAAACTACCACAAATGCAATGGCAATCGAAATGGGTTAGGTTGCAGAAGTTTTGGGTGGTGATGCGGATGTCTGGTGGGGGGGCCTATGCAGATGTTTCGGTCATAACTAATTCATCTGAACCACCATCCAAATCGGAGTTCGGATGGATTGGTTATGACCGAAACAAGAATTCAACCTTGTCAGTTTCAGGGGTAGACGGACATCCGGGAGTATGTCCAGATGATCCAGGTTAGGTTTCTTGGTACTGATGTGTCGAGTGTGTGGGTTAACTGAAAGTCTATGAGAGGGTCCAGCTAATCTCGGGGATGTTCGGATGATCCGAACAGGTCAAACTGCTCGGGATTTCCTCTCGGGGACGAATTTTTGGGCAGAATTTTCAATTTTTTTGGTCAAATTCGAAGGGGAAAAGAAAATTGGGGCTAGGGAACGCCAAGGGAGGTAAATCCACTACCAAACACTAGATCACGTATCAAAGTCAACAAAAACACACAGGAACAACAAATCGCAAGAAAAAATTGGGCCTATTTGTAATGCCCAGGATGGGACTATATCTCCTACGTGTCGAGGCACGACTTAAAGATATAAGCCCATCCTAGAATGATCTCAAGTTTGGTATCTTTGCACGACTCATGTAAAAGAGGGATTAAATTGCAAAAGGAGATAGTTGGCTTACACTCGCCACTTCACACAATACAATACATAAGCAATACATCATTCAAAACATCACAACCCGACTACGGGCGAAGATCCAAAAGAAAGATACCAAAACAACAGAAAGCCACAGGTCAGGATCGAATCCTAGTAGAAACCACTACTGATCGTCGAAACGCCACAAACAAACGGCCACTCTCTTCATCGAGCTCCTGGTGAAGAACTTGAACCAGCTTCTGCTTCAAACTCAGCTGAACCTGCATCTGGTGTTGTAGTATCTGTGAGCCAGGAGGACTCAGCAATCCCATAACCATGGGTAACAAGACTAGCAAAGCTTTGTGGGTAGGAAGAGGTAAGGTGGTGAGGTTGCAGCAGCGACTAAGCAATATATGGTGGCTAACTTACGAGTACCAGAATGAGAAGAGCATCTACGCAAACGGTCGCAAAAGAGGTGATCGCTAAAGATCCTAACTACATACGGTCAAACATAACCCCACCGTGTTCTCTTCTCAAAGTGAAAAGAGACAGTCACGGTTACTCACACAGTTGTGTGTTTAACTTCGGATCATCTGTCAAGTTTTCTACAACCGGACATTAACAAATTCCCATCTGCCACATAACCGCGGGCACGGCTTTCGAAAGATCATAACCCTGCAGGGGTGTTCCAACTTAGCCCATCACAAGCTCTCACGATTAGCTGAAGTGATAAATATAATATCATCACCCCTTATCTTAGGGAAAAACCGATCAGGCTCGGAATCCCTGTAGCACAAGTCATTTCGACAATGGTAAAACAAGTCCAGCAAGACCTCCCGGCGTGCCGACACCCTGATAGTAGCCGCGCGCATCTCGTCTCAGGCCACGTCCGGATGAGCGCTACGTACAGTACCGAAGACCCCAGATAACCGGGTGGTACCGCAAGTGACTCTAGTTTGGGACCAACACCATCAGCACTGGCCCCCCCTACTATGTAGAATTAAGAATCCTCGGGGACGCGACCCCCTATGCAATTTTAATTATTTAATTAAGTTGTTATTATGAGGCAAATTAAAACCAATGTTGGGCCTTGCTGGAGGAGTTTTATTCAAAGTCGAACTGTCAAGGGGTCCCCATCCACCCATCGTGTAAGGAACGCAAAATCAAGGAACATAATGCCGGTTTATCGGCGCCTAAGGTGGCATGAGTGGAACAAAACACCGAGCAAAAGGCCAAGCCTTCCACCCATGCCCAGTATATAGGTGTGTTAAAATATATTAATAGATATTGTGATATACCAACAACAACAAGTTCCCTCCTGGAACGAACTTCATCTTCACCTGCAGCTAACAACGCTATAAGAAGGACTGAGCAAGCGAGGCTGAGCAAGCGGGTAACATAGCCAAACAGTGGTTTTCTAGGAGGGTGTCAAGGTTAGAGGTTTCATGGCAACAAGGAGAGGCTGACATAAAAGATGGGTAGCGCGACATGTAACGATAGCATCGAGACAACTAAGCATGGCAATGGTAGTAAAGGTATCCAAGGGTATGATCATCTTGCCTGGGATTCTACAAGGGAGAAGAACGGATCCATGAAGAAGACGGAGCAACACAGTCGAGCGAAGAAGCGTCACAACTCCGGAACGAAACCGAAGCTAACAAGAGAAGCAACCGGAAAGAAGCAAACGACTCGGTAAATACACAAGCATTAACATGGCATACGATGCACAAGCAAGTATGATGCATGTCCGGTTTAATTATGCATGGCATGGCAAGGTGCACAAACAAATACTACAAGTTAAGTGGAGATCAATATGCAACGAGTTGCATATTGACGAAACACCACATTTAATTATATAGTTGACTCTCGTTTATTTACAAGACAAGATTAAATGTTTTTAACATGGCAAGAGGTGAAGCATATGTAAACTAACTATTTAGGCATTTTAAATGAGGCCGGAAAATAACAACAACATATCCGGAAAATCCCCATGAGCATGTTTAATAATTATTAAAGCAACAACAATTAAACACTTAATAAATGTTGTTAACATGATGCGGATGACATGATTAAGTTTATGCAATTATTATTAAAAGTTGACATGAAGAAGATATGAAGCATTTGTCACCATGGTGGAAGGAAAAGGGTGCCACGGCAACAATCCGAAAATGATGCCACGCAACATATCGGTTTCGGTAACTCGTTGAGAGACCGGGCAAAAGAAAGATGGTGTGAGCGGGTCAACGAGATGAAAGGTGGGGCGATCCCGTTACCGGGTTCCCACGGGTCGGTGACGAGGCAACCGAGGAACATGACAAAAGATGGAACGGGCACGAAGCACACACGGGAGACATTTCATACAACACAACATTCATCTCACGGGTCATCGTCTCGGGGTTATACCTTTGAAGCGTGCGTTTCGGGGCGGTTCGAGACGTAGAGGAAGGAGTCGTTCACGCGATTCGTAGAGGAAGTAGATGTTCCGTTCGGAGAGGAAGTAGACGTTCTCATTTCTTCACCGAAGGTAGTCGTTCTCGTAGCGGTACTCGGGCGACGGTAGTGGTACTCGCGGTCGTCGAGCGACGGTAGTGGAAGTAGACGATCTCGTAGATGTACATGTCGACAGTAGTGGTACACGTGGTCTTCGAGCTAGTGGTACTCGTTTCCGGCGACGGTAGTCGTTCACGTATGTAGTGGTACTTGTTCCGTAGCCGTTCACGAGCTCGTTCTCCCGTAGATGTTCAAGTCGTTGCGGCCTTTAGCGTGTAGGCGTACACGTTCTCTGTCAAGGTCAACACAAGCAACACAAAACAAAACAAAAACTACAGCACGGTCTTGGCGCTCGCGAGTGGCAGCGGGACGAAGTGGAGGCAGGGCCTCGTCGCGGTGGAGAAGAGGAGCACCGCGGTGCTGCTGGTCGTTGGAGATGGAGGCCCGAAGGGAGGGGCGTGGCCTGCTGCTGCCCCGGCTTGAGGAAGGAGGCCGGAGGGAGATGCAGCAGCGCTGCCTTGGCGAGGTCGGAGGTGAGGCCTGAGGGCCAAGGCGATGCGGGGCGAGAGAAGAGGCGGCCGGCGCGCTGCCTTGCTGCTGGAGTCGGCCACGGCCGGAGGAAGACGCGGCCGCTGCGGCTCTGGACAGGGACGGGGCGGCGCACGGAGGGGCGAAGAGGAGGAGGGTCCTGGGCGACCACAGCGTCGGGGACGGGCGCGGCGCACGGTGGTCGGCGCCCTGGCGAGGAGGTGCAGCGGCGGACGGTGACCTGGAGCTAGGCGGCGCGGCGGCACCGGCCTGCGGGCACCATGGCGACCTGGCTCACGGGGCCCTGGCGCGCGGGACTGGCGCGGAAGGGAGGAGGCCGGAGGGAGCGGGAATCGCGAGGGAGAGGGCCGGATGCGCCTGGAGATCGCGACGGGGAGGAGAGAATGGCGAGGGAGAGGGAAACGGGCGCTGGGGAGTGCGGTCGATGGGGAAACGGGGGGAGGCGAGCGAGGCAGAAGGGGCTCAAGGGACGAAGGGGTTCGGGCATCCTGGCGGCGGACGAGAGGAAATCGAGGGAGAGCTGGGCGCTCTAGGGTTCGGCGCGGGATGGGCCAGGGAGGCCTGGTGTTGGGCCAATGGAGGAAGGCCAGATGGAGGGAAGTTCTTGGGCCAAGAAGGAAACGGGCCGGCTGAGATGGCCAGGGTGGCCTGGAGGCTGAGAAATAAAATAAAAAAGAAGGGGTTTTGCTGTTTTCTAAAAAACAGAAAAACGGCAAGGAGAAAGAAAAGGAAGGAGGAGTTAGGGCAAAAGTTATCACAAGAGGTTATTTTTCTCGGCCATCATAAAATGAGCACGGTCCGAGAAAAATATAAAAGGCATGATCGGAAAAATAATTCGAACATATTTGAATTTAATTCAAATAGGTTTGAACTAAGACTTGAATATTGAAGTGTCCAAAAATGTTCGAATTTTTGGAGGAACCTCGAAACAAGGGAAAAGAAATTATTGGCAAGATTTTGAAGGTGAAACTTGAATTAAAGAGGCATGGAGAATATTTGCAAGTGTGTTGGTTAATTCCAAACAACGGAATAATTATTAATATAGCTCCATAATTATTAGGAGGCTTTTATATGTTATAAAGAGAAGACCTTCTTCCCTCGATTTAAATGGACCGAAGGTCCACACGATTTATTTGGTTGCAAAAAATTAATGAGATGATGGCATGATGACATGATGCAATGCAAAAATAAAAACACAAGCACAAAAGAAACACACGGGCAACCCGGAACATCTGGAATCTTCTGGAATCTTCTGGAATCTTCTGGAATCTTCTGGGACGTCGGTCTTCGGGCGTCACAACTCTCCCACACTAACAGAGGATCTCGACCCGAGATCCTAGAGATATCACCGGGTAAAAATGGAAGAGGAAGAGGTAAAACAAAGTTGCTTCTTTGACAGACGAGTGAAACCACGAACCTGAGAGGTTGAACAAGTTGAAAGAAGAATAGAATGGAGATGAACGAAGTTAAGAGCACTCCGGTAAAAAGGAGGAACAAGGAGCATTATGAGAACCTTGTTGGATAAAAGCCATGAATAAAGAGCTCACGGACCAAAAGAATAAGAACCACAATGGTATAGCCAAGGAATAGGAATGACATAATTTGGACAGCACTCCGTCTGAAAATGGAAGGAATTAACAAGAACTTGAGGAGATGGAATGATACTTGATGAAGACAACAACACACTGCCTCTGAAACAATTAAAAGAATGGCACAAGGGGTAAGAAAGAATTTCGGCAGCACTCCGGTTAAAAGAGAGTTAAAACTTGATAAGATGACGGAACTTGAATGAAGAATACAACACTCCGGTTAAATGGACTAGAAAAGAAAAGAACATGATCTTGAAAAGAAAACAAGATGATGGTTTGAAGAGAGCAACATCACAATGCCTCCGGAATGGGAGAATAGAATATAAATCAATGAAATAAAAGAATGGAGAAGAAAATGACAACATCTCTCAAAATTGAATTTGAAAGAGCATCCTTACGAAGAAGGGTTGAACGGAGTTGTTGGAAAATCAACAACGAAAAGAATAAGCTCGATGTGGGCTTATGGAAAACATCTCAAAACTAAGAGGTGACAACCAGCCACTAACGAAAACATTTGATTGGATTGAGATCAACAAGGAGATGAAAAACTTATTTCACCGGAATGATAAGTGAAGAACTTGGGTCATTTATAAGCACCATAATTAGCAACAATCCTTAGGGAAAGCTTTTAGGTGAGATACAACCCAAGATTACTCCAACAAATAAATTGAATGGTTGGAAAGATCTCCTGAACAAAGAAAATGATGGGTTTAATTATCTCATTCTTAATAACTCGTGAATCATGAAACATGAAGGAATTGACAAGAATGACATAACACCATCTGAAAAGATAAGGTAGAAAGAATTGCACTTCAAAATGCAAGAAGAAGAATGCTTGAGCTCCAACAAGAATCTTGAAGAAGACTTCGAGGATGAATTAAATGATGATGAACCACCATGAAGAACTCCGGTAATGAAAGCATGAGAAGTGAAAGATGAAAAGAATAAGATTCAAGGCATGTGATGAATTAGGTGGAGCTTTGAAAAGATATAATTGAAATAACTTGGAGCTCCGGAAAACAAGATGAACAACTAGGACCCAGAATATGATATGATGAACAATCTCCGAAGGAAGGGATTAATCACCTTGAAGGAAATAAGAATAAGAATTATGTCATGCATCTCCTTCACCAATTAAATTGATGACAACCAAAGGATTTGGTATACTACTTATTCTCGTTGGAAAGAATTAAAGAGAGATCTATCACAAGCTCGGATTATGAAAGAACAAATGAATTAAACGATAACAACGGAATGGAAAACTTGAAAGAACCACCGTAAGAATATAGAGACGAACGAAGAGGCATCAATTAAGAATAGTTGGAGGACGAAGTTGGAAACTGAGAACGAAGAAATATTCTGAAATGATGACCTTCAGAGGATCACAAAGAAAAGAATTCAAGAAGAATCTTGAGAGAACGGGCCAAGATTTAAGAGAAACACTTCTCTGGTCTCCAAATGTTGAGAATGAAGACGAGAAATGCCATGAAGAATTGTTGAGCACTCCGGAATGAAGAATTAAAAAGGTTGAACCAATGATGAACAAGAATTTGAAAGCGAACTTGGAGAAGTCATGTGACTGATGGGGATCATTCTTACGTCACACTTTGAAAAGAATTTGAGAATAACTCCAGAAAATAGAAGAGTCAGGTAAGATCCTGGAAAAAGACCTGTGGGTTAGGGCCCACTCAAAATAAATCACCGTTGGAAAAAGATTGCTTACGAGATATTGCACCGATTGAATTAAATGGCTTGAATAAGATAACAATCCTCAAAATAATTTGACAGGATTAAGAATGAAACATGAATCTTCAGCACTCCGGATATGAATAGCAAGAGGAGAATGATTAATTGGTGCACCGGAATAAGAAAGCATTGTGAAATGAGGAAAAGGATAAGATCAACACCGAAATCTTGAATTACATCCACCGGCAGAATTAGAGAACAAAAGAATGATGAACTTGAAACTCTTGAGCATCTTCACGATAAATCACCGGATAAGAACATTGAAGGAAAAGAATGAAGAAATATCACATGAATAAAATGGATACTTCATCTGAGAATTTCTTGCTCTGAGAAGAAGAAGGGTGGGAGGGTGGGGAAAACAAGGACAACTTGGGATGAATGAAACAGACAAATCGTCAGATTTCTCAACGGTGTCCGTAAGGAATAACTTGAAGAGAGGCACACCGGTTGGAAAGAATTTAACATGACAATCTTGATGATCAAGAAGGACTAGCACTCCCATAGAAATATGAGAACACTGATTAGGAAAGGTATGGAATCAACATTTGACATCGAAGCAACTCGAATACCAGAATCAAAACAAAAACAAAGGATAGATGTGCAACATGATCTTCACAATATCATCCGAACAGAGAATTGAACGAATGAATTCCGCAGGTACATCAGCTTGACGAGAAGCCACTTGGAGAAAAAAGGTAAATAAAAAGGAACAAGGATCAGATAGAACAAATACAAGATAGAAGTTTCGTCCGACATCTTCGTGCTGAAAGCTCATGGAACGTGTTACAGAAGGGTTTTGCAATCCCCGGATCAGCATAGCCAAGGACCCTTTAAGATGCAACTCCCGATCAGAACAAGTCCATAAAACCACTTCACTCAATGAAGAACCCCGAACTTCATATCATGCACTCGTTGGAAGGAATACCTAGAACTACTAGATGAACCCACCTATAGATTTCCGAAAGTTTCCAGTTATGCAATCAGGTGTTGGGGATACACGGGAAGCACCGCGCAATCAACTCTAAACCTACATCCAGGTGTATCCATCCTTCAACACATAACCAGTCTTTCTCGGAAACTGTTTACCTCGGACCTTCGAAAAGCATCCACTATAACAAGCTATGGCAATACTCCCGAACTACCTCCCCAGTACTGGGTGATGTCGGGGTTATCTTGCCACTGGCCGTATAGGAGAGATTTTCGATGTCGGCCGTCTTAAGTATTTAGTACTGCCGGGATATGCTTGTGACAACAATACCCCGAAGCTCAACTCCTCGGTAACAGGAGGCATCAAGAACAATATCCTTGTCACAAGAACATCGAAACAATCCCAGAATACTCGCGGGATCCTAAAAAAAATTTGGTGCGATTTTTGAAAATAGAAGAGACAAGAGTAGTCGTCAGGAGTCCTCACCAGAGAGAAAGGGGATGAGAAGCAAAGAAATCCTACTCTCCGATATAATATAGGACTCAAAACATTTTCAAGTGTGTGCCTAGACTCAACCGTCAACGATTCGATCAATCAGTGGGGGCTTCTAGGTCGGAGAAGGCTCTGAATACCAACTTGTAATGCCCAGGATGGGACAATATCTCCTACGTGTCGAGGCACGACTTAAAGATATAAGCCCATCCTAGAATGATCTCAAGTTTGGTATCTTTGCACGACTCATGTAAAAGAGGGATCAAATTGCAAAAGGAGATAGTTGTCTTACACTCGCCACTTCACACAATACAATACATAAGCAATACATCATTCAAAACATCACAACCCGACTACGGGCGAAGATCCAAAAGAAAGATACCAAAACAACAGAAAGCCACAGGTCAGGATCGAATCCTAGTAGAAACCACTACTGATCGTCGAAACGCCACAAACAAACGGCCACTCTCTTCATCGAGCTCCTGGTGAAGAACTTGAACCAGCTTCTGCTTCAAACTCAGCTGAACCTGCATCTGGTGTTGTAGTATCTGTGAGCCACGAGGACTCAGCAATCCCATAACCATGGGTAACAAGACTAGCAAAGCTTTGTGGGTAGGAAGAGGTTAGGTGGTGAGGTTGCAGCAGCGACTAAGCAATATATGGTGGCTAACTTACGAGTACCAGAATGAGAAGAGCATCTACGCAAACGGTCGCAAAAGAGGTGATCGCTAAAGATCCTAACTACATACGGTCAAACATAACCCCACCGTGTTCTCTTCTCAAAGTGAAAAGAGACAGTCACGGTTACTCATACAGTTGTGTGTTTAACTTCGGATCATCTGTCAAGTTTTCTACAACCGGACATTAACAAATTCCCATCTGCCACATAACCGCGGGCATGGCTTTCGAAAGATCATAACCCTGCAGGGGTGTTCCAACTTAGCCCATCACAAGCTCTCACGATTAGCTGAAGTGATAAATATAATATCATCACCCCTTATCTTAGGGAAAAACCGATCAGGCTCAGAATCCCTGTAGCACAAGTCATTTCGACAATGGTAAAACAAGTCCAGCAAGACCTCCCGGCGTGCCGACACCCTGATAGTAGCCGCGCGCATCTCGTCTCAGGCCACGTCCGGATGAGCGCTACGTACAGTACCGAAGACCCCAGATAACTGGGTGGTACCGCAAGTGACTCTAGTTTGGGACCAACACCATCAGCACTGGCCCCCCTGCTATGTAGAATTAAGAATCCTCGGGGACGCGACCCCCTATGCAATTTTAATTATTTAATTAAGTTGTTATTATGAGGCAAATTAAAACCAATGTTGGGCCTTGCTGGAGGAGTTTTATTCAAAGTCGAACTGTCAAGGGGTCCCCATCCAGCCATCGTGTAAGGAACGCAAAATCAAGGAACATAATGCCGGTTTATCGGCGCCTAAGGTGGCATGAGTGGAACAAAACACCGAGCAAAAGGCCAAGCCTTCCACCCATGCCCAGTATATAGGTGTGTTAAAATATATTAATAGATATTGTGATATACCAACAACAACAAGTTCCCTCCTGGAACGAACTTCATCTTCACCTGCAGCTAACAACGCTATAAGAAGGACTGAGCAAGCGAGGCTGAGCAAGCGGGTAACATAGCCAAACAGTGGTTTTGCTAGGAGGGTGTCAAGGTTAGAGGTTTCATGGCAACAAGGATAGGCTGACATAAAAGATGGGTAGCGTGACATGTAACGATAGCATCGAGACAACTAAGCATGGCAATGGTAGTAAAGGTATCCAAGGGTATGATCATCTTGCCTGGAATTCCACAAGGGAGAAGAACGGGCCCATGAAGAAGACGGAGCAACACAGTCGAGCGAAGAAGCCTCACAACTCCGGAACGAAACCGAAGCTAACAAGAGAAGCAACCGGAAAGAAGCAAACAACTCGGTAAATACACAAGCATTAACATGGCATACGATGCACAAGCAAGTATGATGCATGTCCGGTTTAATTATGCATGGCATGGCAAGGTGCACAAACAAATACTACAAGTTAAGTGGAGATCAATATGCAACGAGTTGCATATTGACGAAACACCACATTTAATTATATAGTTGACTCTCGTTTATTTACAAGACAAGATTAAATGTTTTTAACATGGCAAGAGGTGAAGCATATGTAAACTAACTATTTAGGCATTTTAAATGAGGCCGGAAAATAACAACAACATATCCGGAAAATCCCCATGAGCATGTTTAATAATTACTAAAGCAACAACAATTAAACACTTATTAAATGTTGTTAACATGATGCGGATGACATGATTAAGTTTATGCAATTATTATTAAAAGTTGACATGAAGAAGATATGAAGCATTTGTCACCGTGGTGGAAGGAAAAGGGTGCCACGGCAACAATCCGAAAATGATGCCACGCAACATATCGGTTTCGGTAACTCGTTGAGAGACCGGGCAAAAGAAAGATGGTGTGAGCGGGTCAACGAGATGAAAGGTGGGGCGATCCCGTTACCGGGTTCCCACGAGTCGGTGACGAGGCAACCGAGGAACATGACAAAAGATGGAACGGGCACGAAGCACACACGGGAGACATTTCATACAACACAACATTCATCTCACGGGTCATCGTCTCGGGGTTATACCTTTGAAGCGTGCGTTTCGGGGCGGTTCGAGACGTAGAGGAAGGAGTCGTTCACGCGATTCGTAGAGGAAGTAGATGTTCCGTTCGGAGAGGAAGTAGACGTTCTCATTTCTTCACCGAAGGTAGTCGTTCTCGTAGCGGTACTCGGGCGACGGTAGTGGTACTCGCGGTCGTCGAGCGACGGTAGTGGAAGTAGACGATCTCGTAGATGTACATGTCGACGGTAGTGGTACACGTGGTCTTCGAGCTAGTGGTACTCGTTTCCGGCGACGGTAGTCGTTCACGTATGTAGTGGTACTTGTTCCGTAGCCGTTCACGAGATCGTTCTCCCGTAGATGTTCAAGTCGTTGCGGCCTTTGGCGTGTAGGCGTACACGTTCTCTGTCAAGGTCAACACAAGCAACACAAAACAAAACAAAAACTACAGCACGGTCTTGGCGCTCGCGAGTGGCAGCGGGACGAAGTGGAGGCAGGGCCTCGTCGCGGTGGAGAAGAGGAACACCGCGGTGCTGCTGGTTGTTGGAGATGGAGGCCCGAAGGGAGGGGCGTGGCCTGCTGCTGCCCCGGCTTGAGGAAGGAGGCCGGAGGGAGATGCAGCAGCGCTGCCTTGGCGAGGTCGGAGGTGAGGCCTGAGGGCCAAGGCGATGCGGGGCGAGAGAAGAGGCGGCCGGCGCGCTGCCTTGCTGCTGGAGTCGGCCACGGCCGGAGGAAGACGCGGCCGCTGCGGCTCTGGACAGGGACGGGGCGGCGCACGGAGGGGCGAAGAGGAGGAGGGTCCTGGGCGACCACGGCGTCGGGGACGGGCGCGGCGGACGGCGGTCGGCGCCCTGGCGAGGAGGTGCAGCGGCGGACGGCGCCCTGGAGCTAGGCGGCGCGGCGGCACCGGCCTGCGGGCACCATGGCGACCTGGCTCGCGGGGCCCTGGCGCGCGGGACTGGCGCGGAAGGGAGGAGGCCGGAGGGAGCGGGAATCGCGAGGGAGAGGGCCGGAGGCACCTGGAGATCGCGACGGGGAGGAGAGAGTGGCGAGGGAGAGGGAAACGGGCGCTGGGGAGTGCGGTCGATGGGGAAACGGGGGGAGGCGAGCGAGGCAGAAGGGGCTCGAGGGACGAAGGGGTTCGGGCATCCTGGCGGCGGACGAGAGGAAATCGAGGGAGAGCTGGGCGCTCTAGGGTTCGGCGCGGGATGGGCCAGGGAGGCCTGGTGTTGGGCCAATGGAGGAAGGCCAGATGGAGGGAAGTTCTTGGGCCAAGAGGGAAACGGGCCGGCTGAGATGGCCAGGGTGGCCTGGAGGCTGAGAAATAAAATAAAAAAGAAGGGGTTTTGCTGTTTTCTAAAAAAAACAGAAAAATGGCAAGGAGAAAGAAAAGGAAGGAGGAGTTAGGGCAAAAGTTATCACAAGAGGTTATTTTTCTCGGCCATCATAAAATGAGCACGGTCCGAGAAAAATATAAAAGGCATGATCGGAAAAATAATTCGAACATATTTGAATTTAATTCAAATAGGTTTGAACTAAGACTTGAATATTGAAGTGTCCAAAAATGTTCGAATTTTTGGAGGAACCTCGAAACAAGGGAAAAGAAATTATTGGCAAGATTTTGAAGGTGAAACTTGAATTAAAGAGGCATGGAGAATATTTGCAAGTGTGTTGGTTAATTCCAAACAACGGAATAATTATTAATATAGCTCCATAATTATTAGGAGGCTTTTATATGTTATAAAGAGAAGACCTTCTTCCCTCGATTTAAATGGACCGAAGGTCCACATAATTTATTTGGTTGCAAAAAATTAATGAGATGATGGCATGATGACATGATGCAATGCAAAAATAAAAACACAAGCACAAAAGAAACACACGGGCAACCCGGAACATCTGGAATCTTCTAGAATCTTCTGGAATCTTCTGGAATCTTCTGGGACGTCGGTCTTCGGGCGTCACACTATTTTTGTACGGTTTTTCAAAATTGAGCAAGAACACAACGAACTAAGGTTAGAAAGTTGGGGGAAGGGCTCCAAATTCATGATAACCTATGCTCTTATCCATGATGATGTATGGTGGAGACCCTAGAAGGTGATCTCACATGAATTGGAGGGGTGTAAACTTGAAGAACTCAAGGGGAAACATAAGGGAAATCACAAAGGGAAACACAAATCAGCAGCAAGGATTTGGATCCCAAGTGCACGTTTTTTTCTACGAGGCATCGTAATTCTCAGTTACCGATGTATCCGTGAAATCCCAGAAAAATTTCGAATGATATTTGAATTTGAATTTTGAATTCAACTTTCTATAATATACTATACATTAGCCCCGGACTCCATTTCATCAGCAACCACCTTGTGGCGCAGTGGTTAGGTCTTGTGCGTCTTTCTCTTGCCTTGAGGTTTCTAGATCGAATCACCCCACCAACATTTATTTTCGCAGGCATCTTCCTTTTTTCCTAAAAATTGTGCAAAAAATCAACATCTTTGAGACTCGAACCCGAGACCACAGGAAAATATACTTAGGGCGCCCACGCTTACCAGCACGCCACGACCGTCTACCTGTTCTTTGTGAATTCCTAGATTATCTAACTTAATTGTTGGAGTTTAAATTCAAAATTTCAAAAAAAATCAAACTTTTTTGCTCGGTGCAAAGGTTTCTCGTGGGGTGGCGAGAAACTCGGTTATCGGGCGGTATCCGAATATTTCGCCTGGTACCCAAAACCATGATCAACTCATGTAGATGCAATAGAAGATACACATAGATAGATCCATTATCCAAATAATCCAAAGAGTGAGATGGAACAAGATAGTTCTTCCCCAAGTCCTAGAACAAGGAGGTCTTGATAATCCATAGGGGGTCCTTCTCCAATGAAGGTCATGAACTCCAATGGAGTCTTTTTATATCTATCTATCTATTTATCTATCTCTCTTTCTCAATTTCTCTCTCTCTCTCTCTCTCTCTCTCTCTCTCTCTCAAGAGGAGTCCCGCAATGGGAGATGCATGAGCTAACCTCTAATGTCTAGATCCAATCTTAGTTATCCCTAAATGGAGGAGGAGGAGTGTATATAGTGCTAGCCCACGAATGGGTAAGTGAGGGATGAACGGGTACATGGTCCTCGGCCCGGAGACATGCGCGCATACAAAGGCCGGATGACCGGTGGTGGCCCGGATGATCCTAGTGGTGGCTCGGATGATCCGGGTGGTCACTCGAATGATCCGGATGGGACGTAGCCATAGGGATCAGCCGAACGTCCGGGGCTCTGTCCAAACAGTCCGGGCATCTTCCAGATGATTCGGATTCGCTGTGAGCCTTCGGGTGTGGTTCGGATGTTGTAGCCGGATGATCCAGGAGATGGTCCGGAGCCCAGATGATCCGAACGGAGGTTCAGATGTCCGGCCTGGCTCCAGTAGTCGCTCCGTTTTCTTCTCTCTTATTTCATCTTCTCTTCCATGCTTCCCTTGTGGTTAGTGTAGGCTTACACATGCGCTCACGCTCCTCCTCGTCGATGGTGAAGCTCTGGTGATACCTATGCATGCACATGGGAGGAGTGTCAAGTAGTATACCATCCTCTAAGGAGTCAAGTGAACAAGTGTAAAGGAGATGATTCACCATTATGTATGGAAGTAGATGTCGCACGTGTCACTTGTCAAACGGACCCTTGACATGGTGATGTCCGTAGGATGCTCCGCGTCATCTCCCCTCTTTGATTTTCTTTTCCCTTTGGTTGTTTCATTCTTAGAGCAGATAACTTCAGGCCTTCTTTGAGACAGTACCTCGAGCTATTGATATTAGGAGATGGATTTTTGAAGATCATATCATTCTTTTGTGTCCATATGCTCCAACAACCCATTATGATGATGTCCATACCAATGCCACCACGTAGTTCCAGAATGGCCAACTGGATTTCATCTGACAGACATACCTCCGTGTTTATTGGGAATGATGGTTTGCCAACAGTCTTGAGCAAAGTTGCAATCCAAGAGCAAGTGTAGTAGTGTTTCCTCCTGTGTATCATTACACATTGCACAAGAATACGAAGGGAGGTAGAATAATTTCCTATGAGAAGATTTTTTGAGTTCATTCTATCATAAAGTAGTAGATAGTTTTTTTTAATTTTAACAATGTTCCACTCTTCCACAACATACAAAAAAGTGGATTGGCTCTCGTGTGGCCTCTGAGATGTTTGTGCATCTTTACTGCAGAGAAAAAGATTCCCCAAGGATATATCCATTTGTCATGATCAGTAGTACAACGTTTAGCAGGCCTGGAGTCATGAAGCTTATTGAATTATCGGTGTGCATGTACATATAGTGATCTATGAAAGATGTCTTCCAGAGATAGCAGAGTCATCACCTTCTGCATAGACATCTTGTTGGTGGAAAGGAAGGAATAGAGCTGAGGAAGCTTTGTACTTAGAGGTATGTCCAAATCCATCTATATGTCCAGAACTAGATAGTCTTTCCTGAGTTGGTCTTACATATAGCCACTTCTTTGTAAGTTGGTAGGAGATTGAGGATAGATACCCACCAGAATAAGCCAACCATTCTATCAAAGGGTGGACCATTGGTATAACAAGTATCCCAAATGATCCCGATCCAAGGAAGATCCTTTTAGTTTAGAAAGTTATGTAGATGCTTCATAAGTAGGTCTATGTTACGAGTAACAATATCCAAGATCCCTAGGACCCCACGAGCTTTTGGCTTGCATACTTTATCCTAGGCATTAAGAGGAGTCTCGTCTTCCATTCCATATTTTCTCCAAAAGTGTTGCTTCTAGTATTGTTGATTTGATTGATCACACCCGTAGGTAAAGACATACAACACATAGTGAAAGTGAGCATGCTAAAAAACAGCTTTGATTAGAGTCAATTTATCTACATAACTGAGAAAGGAAGAACAGGCCATTAATTTTCTTTCAATTCTTTGTAGCATAGGAACCAGATCTTCAGTTTTTGGCTTTGCAATGTTCAGTGTTAGGCACAAGTATGTGAAAGGGAGCCGTCCTATTTTGCAATTAAGAAGGGAGGCAAGGTACAGAAGATTATAAGCTGCAACATTGATGGGCACCAATGAAGGATGCTTTGTTCGTACAAATTTGGCAAAGAAACGATCTCGTTGAAAACATTTGGTGTGTCACATTGGATTCCACAATATTGACGGATACATAGAGGATTTTGATGGACATGTCTGGATATGAGTGCCGAACAGTTGATGGGTAGACCTTAGCGATGCCCTTACTCCCCAAAGTCACAAATTATTCTTTACACTCGTGAAATTATGAGGCTCGGAATGACAAGACCCACGAATTGTTAGCATTGTGTTGCCCGATGCCTTGGGTTTGGTGTGGGAAGGCCATGTGCAAAAATAATGGAGTGGTGCGAGTCATTTCATTGTCGGGGATTGATGGTATTCTCATGTTAAGTTAACGACCATCTGTTCTTCAACAGTTGATGGTTTGGGCAACGCTCGATGGATCATCGATGAGCCCGATGTGATCACAAACAAGAAAAGGGGGCCGATTTCTAATTAGCGTTGTAGGTGCCCGTTACAGGCAATTGTACAAACCAACGCCTGCAGCGCCTCGCACTGGGCCGGCCCGTTACCATGTATTTTAATACGCAAAACAAGACCGCTCGTTAATAATCGAGGATGAAACCTCGCTTGTTGAAGTTTGTTCGTATAACCACCACGCCTCAAAGCATGATCTGTGACGATTCAACTCTTTCTTCGTTTTATTCCTTCCTTCTCTTTTTCCTTTTTCCCTTTTTCCCTTTTTTGTTTTCTATTTTTTCTTTGTTTCTTCTTCCTGGTTTCTTCCCACACCGATTTTCCTTTTTCTTATTTTCTTAAATGTGTGAATTCCAAGTCTATCAAATTTGGAAAAAGTTCACGAATGTGAAAAAAAATCATCAATTACTGAAAATAGTTCACTAAAAATAATCAATTCGATGAACTTTTTTTGAAATCAGATGAACTTTTCTCGAATTTGATGATCCTTTTCTGAAATTCGATGAACTCTTTTCTAATTCGATGAACTTTTATCAAAATCAATGAACTTTTTCCCAAATTCATGAAATTTTATGAAAATCGATGAACTTTTTTTCAAAATCAATGAACATTTTTCAAATGTATCTGAACTATTTTTGAAAATCGATGAATTCTTTTCATTTTTCTTAAACTATTTTGTATTTCGTGAACTTTATGAACTTTTTCAATCCGTGAATTTTTGTCAAGCTCGTGAACTTTTTAAATTCGTTAACTCTTTTGGAGCTAGTGAACTTTTTAAAATTTCTGATATTTTTTCTTGGATTAGTGAAGTTTTTTAATACGTGAACATTTTCACAAATTCATGATTATTTTATAATCTGTGAAGATTAATTTTTTTGGAACAGCGATGCTGCAGTGTCCTTAAACATTCCGCGGTACAATTAGTCAAGTAGTATGAGGTGGCTCTACCAGTTACTGAGTCGGGTGCAGGAAACCAACTGCTCGAGTTTGATTCCACAACGCAAAAAAAAAATTAGAAATTTTTCGTTGCTGCTGGATGTTCGTGGGCCGGCCCACCAGGGCGCCGCACCGAGCGCCAGTTTGATTCAGCGGTGCTGAATGCGCTGAATAGGAGGTCCCGATAAGGGGAGCGCGAGAAATCATCGCACAAGACCATAAGCTAGGTTGTTCGATGGATCCGACTGGTGTGAAACCCGAAAGACTGACGTTGGCATCCGTGACCAAGACCGGGCACGGCTAAATTTCGTGTTTTGACCCTTTTGGTCATGTTTAGCTGGATCTAACCCCGGTTCGGTCTTTTTTTGTGATCTAACCCTTTTTCCTACCGCCCGGGGGCTCGGCGGTAGGATTACATAGCATACCATCAGGGCCCTCGGCGGTAGGGAACTAATCCACGTCAGCACCCTAAACGACCATCGTCACCCTCCGTCCCACCCTACCGTCGCTAGTCCTGGCGGTAACCTGTCTTATCCTACCGCCAGGGACCCTGGCGGTAGGGTCTGCATGGTTATACACCACAGGCTGGCGGCCCCACCCCCATCTCTCCCCACCTAGCCGCCCGAAGAACTCTCTCTTCTTCTCTTTTCCCCCTCTCTCACCTCCTCCACTCCCCCCTCCGATCTTCTTTCTTTCTTCACGGTTTTTGCAGATCGAGATGGCCCCGAAATGATAAAAGTAAGCTTCTCACATCCCTCCAATTAGTTTTAGTCAAATAGCTTCCGACTCGTCGCATTATTTGATTCAAATCACCCCTATTTTTGAACTAGATTTAATTTTTTGTACCCTAGGATTATTATAGGTTTATTCTAGATGTTCTATTGTGTTGGATATGAACTCTAATCACTAGTTGGAATGGTAGTGTGAAGATGAACCCTAGTTCATATTTTTTGTGAAGGATTTTTTTGATATGATGCATGTAGGAGGAATTTGTTTTGATATGATGCATGTTGATATGATATGATTCATGATGTTTATTGGATGTTGTTTGTGGAAATATGTTTAAGATGAACCCTAGTTCATGCTTTTTGTTTTTGAAAAAAGGATGATATGATGCATGTTGGATGGTTAACTCGTATGTTTGTTTTGCTATGATGCATGTTGATATGATGTGATGCATGATGTATAGTGGATGTTGTTGGAGAAATTGATATGAATGAGTTAATCATGTTAGTTGAATGTGATACGATTGGTCAATGTGATATGATGGATTGAAAGGATTGATTAACTAGTTTGAAGTTGAACCCTAGTTCATGTTCACAATATGATATGATGAATTGTTGAATATGATATGATTGATTTTAGTTGAGCGGTTTCATATGATATGATGATTATATGTTGATAACAAAATGTTGTTGTTTCAGTAGGCCCCCCCTTGGTCAGACGGTTGGAACAAATTACACTATGCTTGACCCATCATTCGATAACGGTCATCACACCCGTTACATCGAGAACAGAGTGGTAAATAACAATGATCAACGCCTTGCATCAAAATTTTGCCTTACCAAAAGTGTGTTACTAACCATTTTCGTGTGGACATTGGCAGATACTTCCGCCATTACATATGAGGGGCCACACCAAGGGCCAGTTCTTTTGCTAGCTTTTTTGGGCTTCCAGAATAAGCTGCCCCTTACCCAGCTTATTCTAGAAGCCCAACCAAGTTTTTTTTTTTGAGAAGCCTACTAGTCAAGTCTTAACTACCAGGCTTCTAAACAGATAAATTTGTTTGGGCTTCTAGAATAAGCTGGGTAGGGGCAGCTTATTGTAGCTTATTATAGAAGCCACCAAAAGAACTGGCCCCAAGGACGCTGAGATGTATGACAACCGCTACGAGCCGTATTACAGGAGAGCCGGGATGTTAGGTTGCTCTAGTTCAAGTGGGTGCTGCTGACGCTTGTCCACACGGCTCTCACGGTGTTGGTGGACCGTTGGTTGCCCGAGACGCACTCTTTCCATCTCACATGTGGTGAAATGACGGTGATGCTCGAGGAATTTGCCATGATCAAGGCCCTACCGATCTAGGGCCAGGCTCTCATCGGGCGCATGGAGAGGAAGAACTCGCACGATAGGGTTAATGCCCTCATAGGCGACAGCCCTCCCATGAAGAACAATCGAACGTCCGGTGTACCACTGCCTGGCTACTAACCCACCAGGTCGTATGCCTTGAAGATGCGGATCCGAGGACCGTTGAGCAGTATGTGAGGGCCTACTTGTGGTTTCTTCTCACGTAGGTCTTGTTTCTAGACTGCTCGGGTGACAACGCCCTATGGATGTACTTGGACTTCCTGGCCGACTAGGATGCAGGGTACAGCTGGGGGTCGGCCGGACTCGCACACCTCTACCGTTTGGTAAGACATCATATATATCAATATTCGTATATGGATGTATGTGTGTGCTACTTTAAATTGTGTCTTATGATCATCCATTGTTGTTTGTAGCTTGATGACGCAATGCAGAGGACCGAGAAAATGTCTGGGATGTGTGGTTGTGTCTGGGCCCTCTCGATTTGGAGTTGGGAGCGGTTGCCGGTTGGTCGTCCTAAGAAACTACCACAGATAGAGTGGACCTACTATGGCGAAGATGGCGACAGTGCTCGATACCCAACCGTCACCTACTCTTGGGATGCGGTTAAAGTCTTCTCAGGAAAGGCCAGCGCATTGTACAAAACCATCACCAACGAGATGGACAACCTAACCTCTTTTCAGGTATACCAATGAGCGAGCTATTTTTTAATGTAGCCACTTTCACGGTTGCTAAACAGTATTTTTATAGGTTAACTACTGGCCATACCACGATAGAGATTGGGGTTCGAACTGAACGAGATGTGCTATCGGGACCACCTTCTCTACCGGTGCATTGTCCCAATGATATGCATGTACGCCATTGAATAACACCTACCACAATGAGTGGACACCCAATTTGGCGTATTGCAACAGACACCGCCGGCATGCCCCCATGACACCGGTGGTTACGACCTTCGCTGGTACGGGTTGCCATCTAGGTTCTCGTAAATACTTTCTCTCGGAGAGCCCCCTCACTCCAGATGATGGCTTCGTGCACCCGAATACTCTGAAAATTCTCTTCGATGTTCCGAGAATCCTTTATGCCTACCGCCCTGCAGTTCCTTGCCGCATGAATACCCCTATGGATAATTACCCGGGCTTGCCAAGTATCTGTTTATCCACTATTGTTCATGTGCTTCACAAAATTCTTTGGAATGCTATTCGATCTTCCGAAACTCCTCCGAAGCCTATTGCTCTTGTTCCTCCTTACCTGCTTACATTATGGTTACTTCCTTATGACTAGCAATACTCATTAGCATCCTTTGTCATCATAATTTCGAGCATTTGATTATATTTGTTTGTGAATGCTTGCGATCATCAGTCCTATTTTAAATTCTTCCCTTGGTTTAGATGTCAAGCCGGACATGAGTTGTTATTCGACAAATCAAACCTTGATTGATTGTCGATCTATGTCTATTCAACTTACTTGTCTTTGATCAGAGCCTCTGCTTCTGATCCCTTGATTTGATAATCATAATTCCTTTGCATTTGTGCTTGAATTAGTCAGTTGTTTCTATTATCTAATATCCTTACATTCGTGCTTCTTCTCATGAAGTACCGATACTCACAACATATCCCTTGTGGACCACTAGAACCTTTGTTGGATTTTATCCGACAGCGTCTTGCATTTTCAATAACCTTGTGAGCCTTTCCTCGGATACATAATGCCCTTGGTAAATTGTATCTTTTGCTTTCTCAACCATACTCTGCTTTCGGGCTTGAGTTATTTACTCGTGAAGTTTGTGGTATATGTTCCTAAGATGCCCCTATGGGTTGAATGTATGTCTTCCCTAAATCCGTGTGAACCCGAAGATTATGCGGGTTATATCTACTAGCGTTTCTTCGGATAACATTTCAATGCTACAACTTCTTTGAATGCGAGAAGTAAATGGAAGGTTATGCATAGATGAAGTGGGAGTCGACCTTGAACGATTGTGTTCATGCCCATGGACCCGATGTGGAACATATCATGGAAGCTTCTTGTTATAATAATAATCCCCTTGCGATAAGTTCATTTTGTATCTATGTTTGGTCCTTTGCAACCGTGGTTCCGACATGATTGTTCTCCTTTTATTTCATTTCTCAGACAAGTTAAAGTACTTGTCTTCTTCAGATCATTTCACCTGTCTAACCTCTACTTTGATCTACCTTTGAGTATTACCCTATGGTATCTCGAGAATATCACGGAACTACATAACTTCTTATGAGTTCTTCATCTATTATTATTTCTCACTGATTCCAATCCTCCACGGGTTCTGAGTTGTTAGACACTCGAGAACACCAATAACTGATTCGAGTCTACACTTTCCTTTCCATTATTTCGTTTAACCTTTCTTGTAACCTAACATGTCTAAGCAGTGATAATTCCTTGCTTATGTATACGCCCTGATGTAGAACTCCATCAGTAAGACCATGTTACTATTGTGGATGACATTCCGGTAACCACCGATGGACGAGAACTTTGCATGTTGGTCCGCCTCGTCTTAACGAGCAGGAAAATGATTCTCTTTATCCCTCGCCCTTGGTACCAACGTTGTTGCCAACATAATTGACAGTCTATCCTCTGACCTGCCTTGCTATCATGACCGTGCAAAATGTTAGCGTCTTCCTGCTTTTAACCCACATGGTGGGCCCATAACCCAAAGTTCCACGGGATCGAAAATTGACTCATGTACAACCCTGTTTTCCAAAATTGTTCCTCGCGCTTGGCTTCGTATGTAAATCACGAGCCACCTTCCTAGTGATCTAATCTGGTATTAGACGACATACTTATTCCCATTGCTCTGAACCCCATTCACCCTCTAATCCAGGCAACGAACGATTGCCTACATGATTGAAGCTTCTTATTGCTCCTCCTTACATTGCTCTCGATGACTTTCTTGAATTTCAACTCGGGATGCCTCTATGCCATGTTCACCGAGATAGCCCCCAGGTACCTATCTTGTGTTGAGCTCCGTCCTTCCCGAGTCTTTCCCCCTTACTGCACCCCTTAAATCTACCAACTTGTGACGCCCCCGATTTGACCGTACACTAATCATGCACACAAATGTGTACGGCCAAGATCAGGGACTCACGGGATGATATCACAACACAACTCTAGACACAAATAAATACAAGCTTCATATTACAAGCCAGGGGCCTCGAGGGCTCGAATACATAAGCTCGAAAACAACAGAGTCAGCGGAAGCAACAATATCTGAGTACAGACATAAGTTAAACAAGTTTTGCCTTAAGAAGGCTAGCACAAACGTCAATGATCGAAAAGGCAAGGCCTCCTGCCTGGGACCTCCTAACTACTCCTGGTCATCGACGGTCTTCACGTAGAAGTAAGCGCCGTCAGGGTAGTCGTAGACGTTGGTAGTGGCGTATGGCTCCTAGAACCCGCCATCTGGTTGCAACAACCAGAAAGAAGAAAGAAGGGGGAAAGGGGGAGCAGAGCAACCATGAGTACTCATCCAAAGTACTCGCAAGCATCAGATCTATACTAAGTATGCATCAGTATCAAAGGAATGAGTTGTATATGTGGATTGAACTGCAGAATGTCGGAATAGAGGGAAAGGCCTAGCCTATCGAAGACTAGCATCTTCTGGAATCCACCATCTTGGAGCAGTAGAAGGGAGTACAGAATAGCATTTTAATTAACAAGATGTTGTAACAATATCCATCACATATCTCAAGTATCCATTTCTAGTTGTAATAGATAAGGATATAAGACTGAAAGTCCATTATCGTGGACACGGCTATTCGAATAGATAACTTCCCTGTAGGGGTGCACCACGTTACCCTCACGCTCGATCATCTCTGGCCGGACACACTTTTCTAGGTCAATGCCCGGCCTCGGAAGATCAACACATCGCAGCCCTACCTAGGCTCAGTAGAGAGGTCCCTGTCGGTCTACATCCTAAGCACTCCGGGTCATGGGCCATCACCCGTTGCACTCCGGATCATTGCGTGCAGAGCGATCCAGGCCACCTCCACTGGGGCGCCGACCAGGTTGTGCCGCAATGCTGAACTGGACGTCTAACAAAGCTTCGGCTAATACCATGACGCCGAGGCACATAACTATTCTTGTGTGGCGGTTAGTGCGTAAAGACGAGATGTTGATTCAGAACAAATACCCAAACCAATAATGTATTAGGGGCTCGCGAAGACGAGCAGAGACTCACGATAATGTGACCCCGTCGCCCTGTCTCGAGGAAATATGGCATCAAATCGCGGGTACCCCTCGGGGCCGACCCGACTTCGAAAATGGTCTCAATTAAAGTCAAGGTAACCGTGTGTCCAAACATCAAAGGGGAAACCCCGAGCAATGACCCTCAGTGGATTCCACTCGATGTAATCATCAAGGTGAACATAGGAGAAATCACCCTCGAGGTTCACACTTGAGGGGTTGCACGACATAGTCGTATCGGGAATGGTGAAAGAGGAATCACCCACGATGACCGTGATCGAATAGCTACACTACAGAGTAATCATCAGGAGTGCGTTTTGAGGTATTACACTCGGCACTCGATAGTAGCACTGCAGAGTCGAGCAACAAAAGGGGCGTGATGTGATGTGAGGTGTCGGGTCTGGTTGTCGATCACGTTGATCGAGTCATCGATGATGAAGCAGGGGCAACAAGGACAAGGTGGGGGTCATTGATGGATCACCAACCAATCTATACTAAGCAGTTTAGGATAAGCGGGTAAGTAACAATAGCAGGTACAAAAGCAGGTTATGCATCAGAATAGGAGCAATCAAGTATAGTAGCAAAATCTAATGCAAGAAAGAGAGAGAATAAAATGTGCGATATCACGCCGATCAAAAGGGGGGTTTGCCTGGAAGCTCCGCTGAAAGGGAAGGAGGGTCGTCGTCGACGTAGTCAATCATAGTTGCCTCAGCTGCGGTCTCGGCGTCTACCGGAGAGAAGAGGAGGAACAAACAGTAAATATAAAGCACACATATGTAACACAGATGCACGGCATGACAACACGCAGTGCTAGGGTGTTCTATCGTGGTGCTACACGACATAGGTGAAGGGGGAAAACATTCGGGAAAGTATCCCCGATGTTCGGCATTTCGGACAGATGAACTGGAGGGGAAAGGTTCGATGTTCGCTAAGCTAGGGACGTGTGATGGACGAACGGACCGCGTATTCGGGTTCGTCTTGTCGTTCGGAGCAACTTTCATGTACAAAGTATTTTCAGCTAAGCTACGATTTATTTCATATTACTTTTCAAAATTTTATTAATATTATGATTTTCTACATTACTTTTAATTAGAGTTGACCAAGCCAATTTGACTAGTCAAAAGGAGAGGTGTGACTCACATGTCATAGGCTATACCTACAAACAAATAAATAAAACAAACCTAATTAATGGGGGACCAAACATCATTTGTTATTGGGAAACCCTTCTTATCTGTAGTCTGGTAGGAGGTCAACGTCACACGACTAGATTGCCGTTGATTCTAGTAGAATCTTACGGTCAAAGATGAGCCTAATCCCGTGGCTCGTATTTGTTTCCCCAAACAAAGGGCCCCGTCATCTGCGGGCTAACCAGCGCACAATCCACGCGTACGTATCTCCTAACCACACGCATCGCTGTGAAGCTCCCCCGATCTCGCTGCCAAGCGCACCATCCTAGCTTCCTCCATCTCGGCGCAGCGGCGCTCACGTCATGCCTGCTTCTCAACTGGTCGTCGAGCATCACAAGCACCTCACCTCACTGCCCAGATCTCATTCTCCCTTGCGTCGCATGCATCTCCCAGAGCTCGCCGTCAACCGCCCATCCTCTCTAACCTCGACGCTCAGCTGCCCCTACTCACCTCGTCGTCAACTAGCACATCCACCTCACTGCCCAGATCCGTTCCTCTGCTCCTCCCCATCTCATCCCCGAATTTGGTGCTTCTTCTAGGATGAATCGCCTGGCGGAGTTGGAACTGATGCCCAGAGAACCTGCGGTGGTTTTGGCACCCCCCTATTCGAAACGCCCCCTTCTCGAAATCGAAGGTATTGCACCTGTGTTGGTAGCCCCCAATTTGATACATTTGTATTTGCTACATATTGTTTGTAATTCACCGAGTGCCAAGGACTAACTTGTATTTATGTCCTTTATCTGCCAAGCATTGTTGTGTTCATGTATTATGTTATGAATCATCAAACAAATTTGTAGTTGGAGTACTTAGATCATCCAGTCACCCATAGATATGTTGGTAGGCAACCGTGCTTCTTCCCTAGTTTCAGTTATCGGTGCTTCAAATTAAAAGGAGCATTGTTCACAAAAACAACCTTGAATTGCTTATAGAGTTTTCACAAATATGTGTCCACAGTTAGCAGCAAATTCATTTTTAAAAACTTATTGCTTCCAACTAACACTAATGCACCTGCGGTATTATTTCCCGGCTTCTTACTTGGTGCTTCTGTATTGTAGTTATTTTGTTTCGGTGGACCAGAAAAATGCTTCCGGTAATCAGCAGAAACTCGGTTATTTTTTGGAAGTTGGTGACACAAAGAATGCATGCTCATCTTGCTACCAGGCCTAGTTTTTCTCATAAATGCTCGATTTTCTATGCTTCATACCAAGATTCATTATGTTGAGTTCCCATGTTTTCATGGTTCTTGTAAACATTTAGTTTTGTTTGCCTATAAACTAGCTTCTATACATCAAGTGATAGTCGGTTTAGTTTATGTGTTGGCGAGACAACAAATTCATCCTCAGGATGATACCAATCTTAGTTTCTTGTCTACTAATGTTGAGTTCCTATATTTTCATGCTTCCTACATTCTTGTTGTATTGCACTCAACAAACAAGGTAGTTCTAATGCATTGCTTCCATACAACTATTTTCATCACACAATGAGTGTATCGATTTATTCTCTCTAAATCCATTTTTTCAGATTTGCTAACATATTGCATTTCTTATGTTCTCAGCTTACACTCAATAACGAATCAAGGTTTTTTAGAGATGATACTGTCTAGGTCTTCCCGACAAGTGAAAAAAACCTAATTCTGGAGAAAGCTGGGGTAATCCATAGCTACATGTGTATCACCACTTTTGCCTTTGCCGCCAGTTCAAGGAAAGAGCATGTCGGCAACCTTCCCATGCCTGATGGCCACGACGCATGTGATCTAGTCTGTCGAAGCATCCATCAGAGAGTTTTGAAGCAATGTTTATACAATTAGAAGCAACTAATATGTGTGTGTGTGTGTGTGTGCGTGCGTGCGTGCCATTGCAGAAAATATTCAGATATGGTGAAGCTTGTGTAAGTTGTATTTTTGCACCAAAGCATCGAACAAAAGCAATGAAACTTTCCTAATTTCTGTATGAAGCAATTAAATGACACATCCATGCCAACACATCGGATGATAAGCAACGATGCTCTATTATGTTCTGTATGAAGCAGCTCACATGGAATATGTTCCCACCCACCTGAAGATGTGTTTCATTGACACTGAAAAATGTTTTCATTACAAAACATAACTATGTGTCCATTGGTTAAAAAAGTGTTTGCATCAATAACTTCCACGGATTGTGACAAATGTTAGGTTATGGAATGGATACAAGCAGGCAGTATTTTGGTCGAGAAAATGTTTGCATCAATAGCTACATAAATTGTTTCCATCTCATGAGAAAATGCTTCCATTGCCATATGTGTTATGTAATAGAAACAATCAGGGAGTATTTTCGAGATTTATCACCTATGATAAGCATCATCTATGAGATTTATACCCTAGAATTTAGCAAATTTGTTTCCTAACGATCAGATGCGGTGGTTCTGACGAGTAATGCTTCCAGCACATTGGTGCTTGAATATGGTAATTTAAGGAAGCATGCAACGAGGAAGCAATGTCCTGGGAGAAAGAAATGAAACAGATGGAGAGAGATAATAACCAGAGTGTGGGTTACGGGAGCAGTTAGGAAACATTCAATTAGCAGTTACAACCAATCTCACGTGGGCCTAAACTAGTACTAGATCGGACGTCTGTCCTGCTTCTAATCCAATGGCTGATGACTAGTCTTATTAGATGCCAACATCAGTAGTCTGATGCCTAGACGTGCCCTTTGTTATTAGACTACTTTAGCACTAACTAACCTAGCTCTAATTAAACAAAACAAGAGCTGGCCATTACTGGACAAAGTCCAGCCGTGCCACTGTGTGGCTGTGCATCACGCACCAGCACACACATGCACATGGCCATGGCTGTGGTATGGCCAAGATGTGGGAACCGTGGTGCGGGTGGTGCGGCCGGCAGGTACGGGCCGCGGCTAGCAACGGCGCTAGCAGGCAGCAGCGGTGGCATCAGCAAGGAGCAGCAGCGGCTAGGAGTAGCACGTAATAGTACCGGCAAGCAGCAGCGCAACAACATGCAGTGGTAGCAAGCAGCGGCAGCACTAGCAGAGGAGCAGCACGCAGGCAACAGCTCACAATCTAGTGGCAGGAGCTCAAGGTATGAAGACAAAAAAGGAAATGCCCAGACCCCTTGTGAAGCCATGGCTGGTGATAAGAATGTTGGTGGTGGAGAATGTCCAGAGGAGGTCATTTCTCCTATGAAGATGAAAGAGATGAACCAGAAGATGGAATATAAAGCAGAGCAAGACAATATAAGCACGGAACTATTTCCAAAGGAGAGTATGTCTGCACGAGTCAGCAGGCAAAAGAGGAAGCAAACCAAGGTCTTTAGACCAAAAGGGACTACTCGGAATGTAGATGCGAATACGTTTTAGGTCATCGACGATCTAGAGCTAGTGCCCACTAGAAACAATCAGAATCATATTATGTCAGGTCCAGCTTTGGGTCTGAATAATGATGATGAGCATGATTCCTGTAAGAAGCTCAAAAAGGAATTCATCATGTCTCCCTGAAGATCGACGGGTCAGACGGAGGCTGCTGAGGCGCAGCCCCGCCATACGCAATGAATTTTCTATGTTGGAATTTTCACGGCTTAGGGACGGACGCGACAGTTGGCGAGCTTCGGTGGCTCATCACTAGACTTCGTCCCTCCCTTGTCTTTCTATCTGAGACGAAGATGAGGGATAAAAGAGCTCAGAATCTCATGTGGTCTCTAGGTTTTTCAGGTTCTTTTGTTGTTAGCAGTGATGGTCTGAGTGGTGGCTTGGCTCTTTTCTGGTCGTCTTCCTTGAAGGTTTCCCTCCGTGCATTCTCCATGCATTTGATTGATATTTCAGTTAAGACGGATAGTGGTGATATATGGCAAACCACTTTAGTCTATGGAGAACCAAGGAGAGAGTTAAGACATCTATTCTGGGACAAAATGTGCTTCCTTTGTACACAATGGAGAGGTCTGTGGTTATGTGCGGTGGATTTCAATGAAGCTCTGAGTGGTGATGAACACTTGGGCATAAGAGAGAGAGATGAGCCGCAAATGGCACTGTTTAGGGAATGTCTGGATGACTGTGGATTGTCTAACATGGGTTATATTGGACCTAAATTTACTTGGTCAAATAGACAAGCTGATGGCTACAACACAAAAGTCAGGTTGGATCGAGCAGTTGCAAACGGTGAATTCACGCAGAAGTTTGATGGTTGCAGGGTGGAAAATATAATTACTTCATCCTCTGATCATTATGTGATCTTAATTACTATTGCATAAGGAGGATTTCTGCCGGAACTTCAACCAATTCGAAGCAACTTCAGATTTGAGGCGGCATGGTTGAGGGCTCCGGATTATTTGGAGATGGTGCATGAAAAATGGGCAACCCTTAAAGAAGGCCCACCATCCCTTAGGAACACCTGGAATACTTTAAACAGAATGTCCAACTCTCTACGAATCTGGAGCAGGAATTCCTTTGGGTCTATAAAGAAGGAGATAAAGAAGATGGAGAAAAGGTTGGCTACTATTCGGAAAGGAAACAATGGGTCGTACTATTCTCAAGAGGAGAAGAATATTGAAAAGAAACTATGTGAAATGTTTGAAAGGGAAGAAATAATGGCCCGACAACGGTCAAGAATAGATTGGCTCAAGGAAGGGGACAGAAATACCTCCTTTTTTCATGCAATAGCCTTGGCAAGGAGAAGAGTAAATAGGATCAATTTTCAGTGAAAAACCGATGGTACCTTTTTTGAAGATCAAAAAGTCATCCAAAACATGGTTCATGACTACTATGTGAATCTTTTCTCATCTGAACCATGCACATATATGGGCGCTATCTTAGATGCCATTCCTGTCAAAGTGAACGAGCATATGAATGAGATTCTTGGCCAAGAGTATACTTATGAGGAAATCAAGTCAGCTTTGTTTCAAATGGGCCCTACCAAGGCTCCAGGACCGATGGTTTCCTAGCCATCTTTTACCAAGAACACTGGGACTTATTAGAGCATGACATATGTTCAGCAGTTAGGGTTTTTTTGACAGGTGATGATATACCCGAGGGTTTTAGCGACTCCATCATTGTACTAGTCCCCAAGGTGAACAGTGTTGATTCTCTGTCCAATTTTAGACCGATTAGTTTATGTAATGTGATATACAAAATAGCTTCTAAGGTGCTCGCTAATCGTTTAAAAATCATTCTCCCACAAATTATTTCTGAGCAGCAAAGTGCATTTGTTCCAGGGAGACTCATAACTGATAATGTGTTAATAGCTTATGAATGTTTCCACTCAACTAAAAAACAAAAGGCTAAATTGCCTTTTTATTCTCTAAAGAATGACATGACTAAGGCTGTGTTTGGTTTGGCTTTAGCTTCCAACTTCTGGGTCCAAAAGCCATAAGCTGAACCAAAGGGGTAAATTTACAAAGCAGCTTTTGAGAATCTGCAGCTTCTTTGTAGTGTAAATTTTGAAGCTGAAATATCCCAACTTTTCGGCTTCTCAGCTTCTCAGCTTCTAAACCAACCATTTTTGCATGTCCCCTAAAACCGAGTAGTATTTACCCATCAATGCCACCATTGTTTCACAGCCGTTTCAGCCAAACATTCGTTTCAACCAAACAGCTTCCAGCTTTTTCACAACAGCTTTTTCACAGCAGCTTTTCCACAGCAGCTTTTCCACAATCTGCAGCTCAACCAAACACAGCCTTAAAGCCTATGACATAGTTGAATGGCTTTATTTGAAAAGTGCCCTTCTGAAATTGGGCTTTAATGCAACCTGGGTAGACTCTGTGATGAGGTGTGTGACCTCTGTTTGATATGCAGTTAAAGTAAATGGAAACTTAACTGACTCCTTTGTACCTACTAGAGGCATACGTCAGGGTGATCCCATCAGCCCATACTTATTTTTATTATGCGCTGAAGGTTTATCTTGTCTTCTACAGCTATAAGAAGCAACAGGGGATATTAGAGGAATCAAGAAGGGAAAAACAGGCCCTCCTATTTCCCACCTCTTATTTGCGGATGATAGCATCTTTTTGTGAAGGGCGACAATAGAAGCACATGTTGGAAATATGCCCTAGAGGCAATAATAAATTGGTTATTATTATATTTCCTTGTTCACGATAATCGTTTATTATCCATGCTAGAATTGTATTGATAGGAAACTCAGATACATGTGTGGATACATAGACAAACACCATGTCCCTAGTAAGCCTCTAGATGACTAGCTCGTTGATCAATAGATGGTTACGGTTTCCTGACCATGGACATTGGATGTCGTTGATAACGGGATCACATCATTAGGAGAATGATGTGATGGACAAGACCCAATCCTAAGCCTAGCACAGATCGTGTAGTTCGTATGCTAAAGCTTTTCTATATGTCAAGTATCTTTTCCTTAGACCATGAGATTGTGCAAATCCCGGATACCGTAGGAATGCTTTGGGTGTACGAAACGTCACAACGTAACTGGGTGGCTATAAAGGTGCACTACAGGTATCTCCGAAAGTGTCTGTTGGGTTGGCACGAATCGAGACTGGGATTTGTCACTCCGTATGACGGAGAGGTATCTCTGGGCCCACTCGGTAGGACATCATCATAATGTGCACAATATGTGATCAAGGAGTTGATCACGGGATGATGTGTTACGGAACGAGTAAAGAGACTTGCC
The DNA here is from genome assembly GCA_902687465.1 of Secale cereale. Classification (NCBI taxonomy): domain Eukaryota; kingdom Viridiplantae; phylum Streptophyta; class Magnoliopsida; order Poales; family Poaceae; genus Secale; species Secale cereale. The sequence continues at coordinate 312,584,814 of LR738710.1, forward strand.
GGTAACGAGATTGAGCAAGGTATCGGTATACCGACGATCGAATCTCGGGCAAGTGCTATACCGATAGACAAAGGGAATCGTATACGGGATTGATTGAATCCTTGACATCGTGGTTCATCCGATGAGATCATCGTGGAACATGTGGGAGCCAACATGGGTATCCAGATCCCGCTGTTGGTTATTGGCCGGAGAGTTGTCTCGGTCATGTCTACATGGTTCCCGAGCCCGTAGGGTCTACACACTTAAGGTTCGATGACGCTAGGGTTATAGGGAAAGTATGTACGCGGTTACCGAATGTTGTTCGGAGTCCCGGATGAGATCCTAGACGTCACGAGGAGTTCCGGAATGGTCCGGAGGTAAAGATTCATATATGGGAAGTCCTGTTTTGGTCACCGGAAAAGTTTCGGGCGATATCGGTAATGTACCGGGACCACCGGGAGGGTCCCGGGGGTCCACCAGGTGGGGCCACCAGCCCCAGAAGGCTGCGTGGGCTAAGTGTGGGAGGGGACCAGCCCCAAGGGGGCTGGTGCGCCCCCCACCAAGTCCCTAGGCGCATGGAGAGGGGAGGGGGGCAAACCCTAGGTCCAGATGGGCCTTAAGGCCCACCCTAGGGCGCCCCCTCTCTCTCCCCCCCCCCTTGGCCGCACCCTAGATGGGTTTTCTAGGGCTGGCCGCACCCCTAGGGGTGGGAAACCCTAAAGGGGGCGCAGCCCTCCCTTCCCCCTATATATATGTGAGGTTTTGGGGCTGCTAGACACACGAGAAAGTCTCCTTCTTGGCGCAGCCCTACCCCTCTCCCTCCTCGTCTCTTGCAGCGCTTGGCGAAGCCCTGCTGGAGTCCCGCGCTCCTCCACCACCACCACGCCGTCGTGCTGCTGTTGGGTGGAGTCTTCCCAACCTCTCCCTCTCTCCTTGCTGGATCAAGGCGTGGGAGACGTCACCGGGCTGCACGTGTGTTGAACGCGGAGGCGCCGTCCGTTCGGCGCTAGATCGGATCTTCCGCGATTTGAATCGCCGCGAGTACGACTCCTTCATCCGCGTTCTTGCAACGCTTCCGCATCGCGATCTATAAGGGTATGTGGATCCAACTCTCCTCTCGTAGATGTGCATCTCCTAGATTGATCTTGGTGAGCGTAGGAAAATTTTTGTTTCCCATGCAACGTTCCCCAACAGTGGCATCATGAGCTAGGATCTTGCGTAGATGTTTTCACGAGTAGAACACAAAGGGGTTTGTGGGCGTTGATGTTTAGATTGCTTCCCTCCTTGGTCTTTCTTGATTCAGCGGCATTATGGGATGAAGCGGCCCGGACCAACTTTACATGTCCACGTACATGAGACCGGTTCCATCGACAGACATGCGACATTTGTTGCATAAGATGGCTGGCGGGTGTCTGTCTCTCCTATCTTAGTTGAATCGGATTCGACAAAGGCGGTCCTTGTAGAAGGTTAAATAGCAACTTAAATATCACCGTTGTGGCTTTGCGTAGGTAAGAAGCGTTCTTGCTAGATACCCATAGCAGCCACGTAAAACATGCAACAACAAATTAGAGGACGTCTAACTTGTTTTTGCAGGGTATGTATGTGATATGATATGGCCAAAGACATGATGAGATACATTTGATGTATGAGATGATCATGTTGTAATAGTTAATATCGACTTGCATGTCGATGTATACGGCAACCGGCAGGAGCCATAGGGTTGTCTTTAATTTTTGTATGACCTGCGTGTCAATCATTAAGCGCTATGTAATGCTTTACTTTATCGCTAAATGGTAGCAATAGTAGTAAGAGCATGGTGGGCGCGCGACAACCCCGATGGCGACACGATGATGAAGATCATGATGATGGGGATCATGGTGTTACGCCGGTGACGATGGAGATCATGCCGGTGCTTTGGAGATGGAGATCAAAAGCACGAGTTGATGGCCATATCATGTCACTTATGATTTGCATGTGATGTTAATCCTTTTATGCATCTTATTTTGCTTAGGACGACGGTAGCATTATAAGATGATCCCTCACTAAAATTTCAAGATAAAATTGTGTTCCCCCCGAGTGTGCGCCGTTGCGAAGGTTCGTCGTTTCGAAGCACCACGTGATGATCGGGTGTGATAGACTCTACGTTCGCATACAACGGGTGCAAGCCAGTTTTGCACATGCAGAACACTCGGGTTAGACTTGACGAGCCTAGCATGTACAGACATGGCCTCGGAACACGGAAGACCGAAAGGTCGAGCACGAGTCATATAGTAGATATGATCAACATGAAGATGTTCACCATTGACACCACCTCATCTCACGTGATGATCGGACTTGGGTTGGTGGATTTGGATCATGTCACGCTCGGATGACCAGAGGGATGTCAATTTGAGTGGGAGTTATAAGTAATTTGATTAGTTAAACTCACTTATCATGAACAATAGTCTAAGTTGCCTTTGCAAATTATGTTGTAGATCAATAGCTTGCGTTGTAGCTCCCTGTTTAATACAATCCTAGAGAAAGACTAAGTTGAAAGATATTGTAAGCAAGGATGCGGACTGGGTCCGTAGTCCGAGGAGTGTCCTCACTGCTGCACAGAAAGCTTACGTCTTTGATGCACCGCTCGATGTACAAACCCCTACAACGTTGTCTGTGGATGTTGTGAACACCTGAGAGACACGTCCTGATGACTACTTGATAGTTTAGTGCACCATACTTTACGGCTTAGAATCGGGATTCCAATGACGTTTTGAACGCCATGGAACATATGAGATGTTCTAAGAGCTGAAATTGGGATTTCAGGCTCATGCCCGTGTTGAGAGGTATGATACCTCTGACAAGTTCCTTTGCCAAAAATATAGAGGAGAATAGCTCAACTAGTGAGCGTGTGCTCAGAATGTCTGGGTGCTAAAACCACTTGAACCAAGTGGGAGTTAATCTTCCAGGTGAGATAGTGGTTGACAGAATTCTCTAGACACTATCACCAAGCTACTAGAACTTCGTGATGAACTATGGCATGCAAAGGATGGAGTTGATCCCGGTGCTGTCAGCGGTTCTTAGTACCGCAAAAGTAGAGATCAAGAAGGAGCATCAAGTGTTGATGGTTTAAGAAGACCACTGGTTTCAAAAGGGTAAGGGCTAGAAGGGAAACTTCATGAATGGCAAACCTGTTGTCGCTCTGATGAAGGAACCCATGGTTGAACCCAAACCTCGAGACTAAGTGCTTCCATTGTAAGGGGAACGGTCACATGGTAGCGGAACCACCCCAAATACATGGTAGATATGATAGCTGGCAACTTCAACAAAGTATATTTGATATACGTGTTATTGATGTGTACCTTAGTAGTACTCCTTGTAGCACCTGGGTATTGGATACCGGTTCAGTTGTTGTTATTAGTGACTTGAAGCAAAAGCTACGGACTGAACAGAGACTAGCTAAGGGCGAGGTGACGATGTGTGTTGGAAGTATTTCCAAGGTTGATAAGATCACCATCGCACACTTCCTCTATTTTCGAGATTAGTGTTGAACCTAGATAAATGTTATCGGGTGTCTACGTTGAGCATGAAAATGATTAGATCATGTTCATCGCAATACGGTTATTCATTTAAGTTAGAGAATAATGGTTATTCTGTTTACATGAATAATACCTTTATGGTCATGCACCCAATGGTTCGTTGAATCTCGATCATGGTAATACACATAATGATAATATTAATGCCAAAAGATGTAGAGTTAATAATGATAGTACCACTTTCTTGTGGCACTGCCGCTTAGGTCATTTTGGCATAAAATGCATGAAGAAACTCCATGCTGATGGACGTTTGGAGTCACTTGATTTTGAATCGCTTGACACATGCGAGCCATGCCTCATGGGCAGGATGACTGAGATCTCGTTTTCAGGTACAATGAAACGGGTAAGTGACTTATTGGAAATCATACATGCTGATGTATGTGATCCAATGAGAATTAAGGCGTGTGGTGGATATCGTTATTTTCTCATCTTCACTAACGATTTGAGTAGATATGGTATATTTACTTAATGAAGCAAAAGTCTGAAACGTTTGAAAGGTTCAAAAATTTCAGAGTGAAGATTAAGAATCATCATAACAAGAAGATCATGTTCCTACGATCTGATCAAGGGGATATTATCTGAATTATGAGTTTGGCAATCACTTAAGGCATTGTGGAAATGTTTCACAGTTGAAGCCACCTGGAACACCACAGAAATGGTGTGTCCGGACGTCGTAATCGAACCTTATGAGATATGGTGTGATCTATGATGTATCTTACCGATCTACCGCTATTATTTTGAGGTTATGCATTAGAGACAGCGGCATTCACTTTAGATAGGGCACCATCTAAGTCCGTTGAGACGACGCTGTCTGGTTTGGCAAGAAACCAAAGTTGTCGTTTTCTTAATGTTTGGGGCTGCGATGCTTATGGCTTCAGCCGGGAAAAAGCTCGAACCCAAAGCGGACAAATACATCTTCATAGGATACCCAATGGTAACAGTTGGGTATACCTTCTATCTCAGATCCAAGGACAAAAATGTTTGTCACTAAGAATGGGTCCTTTCTCGAGAAGGAGTTTCTCTCGAAAGAATTGAGTGGGAGGAAGATAGAACTTGATGAGGTTGTCGAACCCTCACTTCAACCGGATAGTAGTGCAACACAGAAAGATGTTTCTGTGGAACCTACGACAGTTGAAGAGGAAACTAATGATAGTGATCATGAAGCTCCAGATCAAGTTGCTATCGATCCTCGTAGGTCGACAAGGATGTGTACTACTCCTGAGTGGTACGGTGATCCTGTCTTAGAGGTCATGTTGTTGGACAACGATGAACCTACGAACTATGGAGAAGCGATGGTGGGCCCATATTCCGACAAATGGTTAGAAGCCGATAAATCCGAGATAGGATCCATGTATCAAAACAAAGTATGGACTTTGGTGGACTTGCCCTATGATCGGCAAGCCATTGAGACAAATGGATCTTTAAGACTAAGACGGACGTGGACGGTAATGTCACCGTCTATGAAGCTCGACTTGTGGCAAAGAGTTTTCCACAAGTTCAAGGAGTTGACTACGATGAGATTTTCTCACCCGTAGCGATGCTTAAGTCCGTCGGAATCATGTTAGCATTAGCTGCATTTATGAAATCTGGCAGATGGATGACAAAACAAGTTTCCTTACCAGTTTTCGTAAGGAAAGGTTGTATGTGATACAATCAGAAAGGTTTTGTCGATCCTAAGGATGCTAAAAGATATGCTAGCTCCAGCGATCCTTCCATGGACTAGAGCAAGCATCTCGGAGTCGGAATATACACTTTTGACGGAGTGATCAAAGTTTTTGGGTATACAAAGTTTGTTGGAAACTTGTATTTGCAATAAAGTGAGTGGGAGCACTACAACATTTCTGATAAGTATATGTGAATGACATATTGTTGATCCGAAATGATGTAGAATTTCTGGAAAGCATAAAGGGTTGTTTGAAATGAGTTTTTCAAAGGAAGACCTGGATAAAGCTGCTTACATATTAGGCATCAAGATCTATACAGATAGATCGAGACGCCTGATGATACTTTCAAAAGAACACACACCTTTGACATGATTTTGAAGGAGTTCAAAATAGATCAGTCAAAGAAGGAGTTCTTACCTGAGTTGTAAGGTGTGAAGTTGAGTAAGACTCAAAACTTGACCACGGCAGAAGGAAGAGGAAGGACGAAGGTCGTCCCCTATGCTTTTGTCATAGGCTCTGTACGGTATGCCATGCTAAGTACCGCACCTGATGTGTGCCTTGCCACATGTCTGGCAAGAGGGTACAAAGGTGATCCAGGAGTGGATTACTAGATAGTGGTCAAAATTATCCTTAGAGGAGTAAGGAAATGTTTCTCGGTTATGGAGGTGATAAAGAGTTCGACGTAAAGAGTTACGTCGATGCAAGCTTAACACCTATCCGGATAACTCTAAGTGGAGATACCGGATATGTATAATGGAGCAACAGTTTGGAATAGCTCCAAGTGGAACGTGATAGCAGCATCTACGATATGACATAAGGTTTTGCGAAGAACATAGGGATCTGAATGTTGCAGACCCGTTGACTACAACCTCTCTCACAAGCATAACATGATCAAACCCAGAACTCATTGAGTATTAATCACATATTGATGTGAACTAGATTACTGACTCTAGTGAACTCTTTGGATGTTAGTCACATGGCGATGTGACCTGTGAGTGTTAATCACATGGCGATGTGAACTAGATTATTGACTCTAGTGCAAGTGGGAGACTGTTGGAAATATGCCCTAGAGGCAATAATAAATTGGTTATTATTATATTTCCTTGTTCACGATAATCGTTTATTATCCATGCTAGAATTGTATTGATAGGAAACTCAAATACATGTGTGGATACATAGACAAACACCATGTCCCTAGTAAGCCTCTAGATGACTAGCTCGTTGATCAATAGATGGTTACGGTTTCCTGACCATGGACATTGGATGTCGTTGATAACGGGATCACATCATTAGGAGAATGATGTGATGGACAAGACCCAATCCTAAGCCTAGCACAGATCGTGTAGTTCGTATGCTAAAGCTTTTCTATATGTCAAGTATCTTTTCCTTAGACCATGAGATTGTGCAAATCCCGGATACCGTAGGAATGCTTTGGGTGTACCAAACGTCACAACGTAACTGGGTGGCTATAAAGGTGCACTACAGGTATCTCCGAAAGTGTCTGTTGGGTTGGCACGAATCGAGACTGGGATTTGTCACTCCGTATGACGGAGAGGTATCTCTGGGCCCACTCGGTAGGACATCATCATAATGTGCACAATATGTGATCAATGAGTTGATCACGGGATGATGTGTTACGGAACGAGTAAAGAGACTTGCCGGTAACGAGATTGAGCAAGGTATCGGTATACCGACGATCGAATCTCGGGCAAGTGCTATACCGATAGACATAGGGAATCGTATACGGGATTGATTGAATCCTTGACATCGTGGTTCATCCGATGAGATCATCGTGGAACATGTGGGAGCCAACATGGGTATCCAGATCCCGCTGTTGGTTATTGGCCGGAGAGTTGTCTCGGTCATGTCTACATGGTTCCCGAGCCCGTAGGGTCTACACACTTAAGGTTCGATGACGCTAGGGTTATAGGGAAAGTATGTACGCGGTTACCGAATGTTGTTCGGAGTCCCGGATGAGATCCCAGACGTCACGAGGAGTTCCGGAATGGTCCGGGGGTAAAGATTCATATATGGGAAGTCCTGTTTTGGTCACCGGAAAAGTTTCGGGCGATATCGGTAATGTACCGGGACCACCGGGAGGGTCCCGGGGGTCCACCAGGTGGGGCCACCAGCCCCAGAAGGCTGCGTGGGCTAAGTGTGGGAGGGGACCAGCCCCAAGGGGGCTGGTGCGCCCCCCCACCAAGTCCCTAGGCGCATGGAGAGGGGAGGGGGGCAAACCCTAGGTCCAGATGGGCCTTAAGGCCCACCCTAGGGCGCCCCCTCTCTCTCCCCCCCCTTGGCCGCACCCTAGATGGGTTTTCTAGGGCTGGCCGCACCCCTAGGGGTGGGAAACCCTAAAGGGGGCGCAGCCCTCCCTTCCCCCTATATATATGTGAGGTTTTGGGGCTGCTAGACACACGAGAAAGTCTCCTTCTTGGCGCAGCCCTACCCCTCTCCCTCCTCGTCTCTTGCAGCGCTTGGCGAAGCCCTGCTGGAGTCCCGCGCTCCTCCACCACCACCACGCCGTCGTGCTGCTGTTGGGTGGAGTCTTCCCAACCTCTCCCTCTCTCCTTGCTGGATCAAGGCGTGGGAGACGTCACCGGGCTGCACGTGTGTTGAACGCGGAGGCGCCGTCCGTTCGGCGCTAGATCGGATCTTCCGCGATTTGAATCGCCGCGAGTACGACTCCTTCATCCACGTTCTTGCAACGCTTCCGCATCGCGATCTACAAGGGTATGTGGATCCAACTCTCCTCTCGTAGATGTGCATCTCCTAGATTGATCTTGGTGAGCGTAGGAAAATTTTTGTTTCCCATGCAACGTTCCCCAACAGCACAAACAATCTAAAAGTTGTTCTCGAGACCTACTGTAAAGGCTCAGGTCAGAAGATCAACTTGCACAAGTCATCTGTTTTCTTTGGACCACATTGTGACAAACAGGTGAAGCAGCGAGTAAAGAATACGTTAGGAGTCCAAGATGAGTGTCTGCAAGCTACTTACCTTGGCATGCCTTCTTGGGTGGGACGCTCTCCAACGAGCAACTTCAATTTCCTCACCGACAGGATATGGAAGAGATTAAACGGGTGGAATGATAGACCGTTATCTAGAGCAGGTAAAGAAGTACTTCTAAAGTCGGTGGCTCAAGCCATCCCGACATGTGTCATGAGATGCTTCCAAATTCCAGCATCAATATGTGAGAACATGCGTAAATCTATCTCCAATTTCTGGCGGGGAATGGAATATGGCCGGAGGAAAATTCATGGGAGGTCTTGGGATTGGTTATCCTCACCCAAGTACCTCGAAGGAATGAGATTCAGGGACTTGGTGATTTTTAATGAAGCCATGCTTGCAAAGCAGCGCTGGAGGCTCTTAGTGAACTCCAATTTCTTATGCTTCAAGGTACTAAAAGGAAGATATTTCCCGAATGGAGATTTTTGGAGGTCAGGATGCCCAAGATCAGCTTCCTACACATGGCATAGCATATTGTTTGGTAAGAGACTCCTTCAGAAGGGCTTATTGTGGCGAGTAGGAGATGGAAAGAAAATATCTTTGATTAGAGATAATTGGATCCCAAACTCATTTCCTATCATACTTTGCACAAATTTTCCGGTGGAGGAGGATAAGACTGTCAACCATTTGTTTTCAACGGATGGCAAATCATGGAACAGTGTGGCTGTTAGTGAAATGTTTCCAAAAGACCTGGCTGTAAAGATTCTCAAGATCCCTCTAAGTTCAGAAGGGTGCTCGGATTTCGCATCATGGTCATACAGTAATGGAGGCACCTACACTGTACGGTCTGGGTATAATCTTGCAAGATCCTTAGACTTCTGGTAGTACTGCAGCTCTATTGGTAGAGGATCAACTTCAAACATGGAAGAAACAATGAAAATATGGAGGAAACTTTGGAAGATACAATGCCCAAATAGAATGAAGATCATCTTATGGAGAATGGCTCATAATTGTCTACCTACTGGTGATCAACTCTAGAAACGCACAATTCCTACAAGGTATGAGTGTTTTATCTGTAATAGAATAGAGACTGTGGAACATTGCTTCTTCTTTTGCCATTATGTCAAAGAAATTTGGGCCGAGTTGAAAAGATATTTTCATGTAGTGCTGAATCTTAAGGGGATTATCAATATTCGACAATGGTTGCTAGATTGGATAAATGTTGCATCAGATCTTCATGCAATGTATTTTGCGGTGGCTATATGGCACATCTGGGAAAACAGAAATAACATAAGAAATGGTGAGAGTTTGCCTCATCCGCATCGTGTGGATGGGAAGATTAAAGCCTATATTGATTTAATCTTATTGAAGAATTTCAGATCGAACCAATCCACTAGGCGTGAGAGCCAAACATCAGTCCAGAAATGGTCTCCGCCGCTGAAGGGTTCGGTGTTGATAAATGTTGATGCTGCAATGTTCTCACAGTCATCACGAATGGGAGCGGGCATAGTAATAAGAAGTCACCTGGGACTAGTGCTCGCATCCAAAAGGAGGTTTGTGGACCAAGTGGTTAACCCTGAACTGGCGGAGGCCATTGCTATGTGTTGTGCACTAGAATTTGCTGAAGAAGTAGGCTTCCAAAGAGTTGTCATCGCATCTAATTGCGCCACTTTGATCAACAAAGTGACAAGTGCTGCGATGGATAGATCTCAAACAGGTGTCATAGTTTTTGATATCAAGAGTAGGGCTCCAAAGTTTGTATCTTGTTTGTTTACTCATGTTATTCGGCATGTAATATGGCAGCTCATGTTCTGGCAAAATCATTGGAACATGATCTTGGGTCATGTTGGTTCGATGAAGTTCCTGAGATAATCAGGAGCATTGTATGTAATGAACAATCCCTGTTTGCATAAATGAAGTTGCCATTTCTCTCAAAAAAAGCAGGCAGTAGCGCCAGCAGCAGGCACGCGGGCGTGGGCGTAGCTGGCGCGCGGGAAGGGAAGGATGGGCGTGAGCGGGAAGGTCCTTGGTGTGGCCGGCGCACGCGCCCACAACGCAGGGGTGAGGCCAGGAAGCCGGAGGCACGCGAGAGCGTGGCCACGGGCGCGGCGAATGGATGGGGCGCGGTGAGTACGGCGCTCCGAGGACGGCGACCGAGCATGGAGGGGATGGCTTACGGCGATGGAATGAATCAAGAAACGAGGGGAATCAGAGGTGGGCTCACCGGGAAGGACGCGGGCGAGCTCGAGGAGGGTTGGGGACGACCGGAGTAGCGGTATTTGGCAACATACGACGGCGACCGTGGCGGAGATGCACGAGGCTAGCAACGGCTAGGTGGCCCTTTGGCCTCGATCCAGAGGCAGGGACGATGTAGCTGAGGACAACGAGGCCGATGGTCAAGCTCCTAGGCGCCGGGGTTGACGGTGGCTGCGAGCTTCACGGCGGTGCGACCATGGGGGGTCGCGACGGCGGCGGGTGTGAGCGGGGCAGAGTGAGATGGGGAGCGAGGGGGCAACTGAGCGGCTAGGGCTGTCCATCGCGCTCGGGGTTCTTATCCTTCTCTAGGGTACTCAAGATGATCGACGCGGCGACAATCAGCAGTGTGGACGGCGTGCGTGCGTGCACAACACCATGGCCTCCTATGCACTGTACAGAGGTGGGGAAAAAGCCTTTGTGGGCTGGCCCAAATGCACTGTAGCTGCATAGAGCCCACCAGCAGAGTAGCTTGTTAGGCATTTTTTTTTCCTTTTTTCGTTTCAGTTTTCTTTATAGTCTTTGTTTTTTTTATTTTTCTGAGCTATCAAACGAGTTTTGATAAACATGAAACTTGTCACATAAATATAAGTCCTTATTTTCATGATGCCCACAAAGTTTTAAGTCAATTATAAGTACATAATCATTTGTTTATTTTGAAATAGTTATTTTTGTTGTTGTTGGACTACTTTATCTTGTACTAGGGATTAATTGGTGAGTCGAATAATGTCCGTTTCAACATGGCAAAATATACAGGGATTATTTGCCACACCTTGAACATTTTTGTTTTGACGTTCGAAAACTTTACTTATTTGACTTTATTTTAAAATTTAAATTTTAACCGGTTTGAATCAATATGGGATTTAGGAACAGTAAAAGCGGTGACATGGCATCATTACACATGAGATTGTTGTAGCTTAATTATCCAGGTGTTACAGTATGTGTAAGGGGGCACATGAATTGGTATGACGATGGCATTAAGTTTCGTCTATGTTTGAGGCCACGGTGGACGGAAGCGGGCATAGCATCACTTCAGGAGACGGAGGACTCTGAGGACCAAGCATACAAAGAAACATCATAGATATGCAAGGTTATTTTAAAGAGTCTGCATCACTACTAAAAAAATGCTTATACATAGAAGTTTACCCGTAACGTTTGTTTGGGCCCCACGCTACTGGTAATTACCAATAACGTGTGGTACAAATCACGCTATTAGTATGGTTTACCAATAGCGTTGGTTTCTTTTGGACACGCTATTAGTAAATATTTCCGGGGGACAGGACGTAGTAGTAGCGCATGTCATAAAACCTGCGTTATTACTACGTGAAAAGCTACTATAAGGCTAGTCCCAATGGGAGGAACTTAGTAGTAACATCGTTGCCATGTAGGACAAAAAGCTGACATGGCAAACATTTAATGAGGAAAGAGAGGGTAGTGGTAACATAGCTAGTTACCGGAACATCACATATTTCAAGACATTGTGAGTCTATAAACTAATAAATAGAGTTTTGCATGACGTTCCTATCCATTGTGATGATGGTAACATAGCATAGAATAGCGTGTATGTTCTTGCTCTATGTTACTCCCCATTGTGACCAGCCTAACGAAGTTGAGACACCCCAGGCTACTACTACCCGATCCACTCGCACCACCGAACTTTCTCTTGAATTCCTAGAAGGAAAAAATTCTCGCGACCTCACCCCACCCCTCTGTCGACCTCCTCTCCCCCACTATCTCCTCCCTGCCGCCACCACCCACGCCCGCCAGTTCCGGCGAGCTCCGGCAGCGCGCAACACCCCATCTCTTTTCCCGACTCGCCTCTGCCGCTCTACCATCTCCGCCCGATGGATTTAACGCTCGCAGCCTCCGGCGTTCACGCGCGACCCACCGGCTCCGGCGGCTAACCAAAGAAGAGGCAGCGCCGATGGGGTGGCGGGGGTCGGCCGGAAGGGCACGGGGACGCTGCCGCCCAAGGCCATTCCTTTTCCTCCGGGCTCCGCGGGCAGCAGCAGCAGCCCCTCCCTCGACTGCGCCGCGGCATTGAGAGCCGGGGCCTTCGGAGCTGGGGAGCCGAGCTCCGCGGCGGGCGGCGGGGAGGCGCTGGTGATGTGGGACGGCCCCATGGTGGCGGAGACGGGGGAGGCGCCCAACGCGGCGGCGCATCCGTTCGACCCCAAGCTGGTGTCCAGCCGGCCGCCGGCAAGCAGGTGATGGCCTCTGCGACGTGCTGCTATTGTTTCTTGGAGTTCTTGGAGTCTCTGGAGCGCGTTCTTGAGCTTTTTGGCCTTTTGGGAACTGCTGGACACTACAACGCCACGGACACATCAGAGCGAGCTGCACGAATCGATTCACCACAGTGAGGCATAGACCGAAACCTAGCTTGCTTCGCTGATTCGCGGCGGCGGGGACGGCGACCGGCGTGGGGCCGTGGGCGCGTGTCGACCGGCGCTGCTGCTGCACCGCTGGCGTGTGGCCGGTCGGGCGATCGGCGGTCATCCTTACATCATGTTGGAGGCTTGGAGCTCTCGCCTCTGACTCGAGGTCTGAGCCTCTCGGCCTCTCGCACCGGAGTAGTCCTAGTGTAAATTGAGCTAGCTCTAGTGTTAATGCTTATGTATATAACTGGTTGCTCTTGTTGCGCTGTCAGGTGAAAGCAGTTCTCCTGTAATCCCGAGTTTCAGTCATATGGTTCTGAACTTCTTATATTAGCATATATGCTTTCTTCTGAACTGGGTGGATGTTGGTTGGCATATAGTATGAGTAGTTCTTATCTTCCTTTTTAAATTCCTTTGAAGTGGTGCTCTATACTGACTAATTATGATACTAGTTATTTGCTACTGCTATAATGCTCTAGTAGAAGAGGCTGCTGAAGGGCACACTCAAGAACAGGGGACTGCTCCAGAACAAGAAGCATGTGCAAGTCTGGTGTAGACAAACAAGGTAATTACCATGTATGTTTTCACATTTTCATAGTTATTACAATATGTGAACTTGCAATGTTTGCATTACACTTAAATTGTGAGCTTTGCGCAGAAATTTTTTTAGTGGCACCCCCCATAGTGTAATCCTAGATCCGCCACTGTACAGAGTGATTTGACATGCCACCTGAAAGTACTAGTTGTGAATATTGGATATCTGTAGCATTACATTTTGAACCTAATTTTGGTCTGCTAACTCTAGCTTGCTTTTCCATGTTAATCAGAATGTGGTGAATTTTTGTAATAAAAAACATGTCACTCCTTGAGTGACAGCTTTTATGGGGTGTAGAAAAGAATGACTTTAAATAAAATGTACTTTGTGGATGTTCTATATGTCGTGGAACTTTGACCCTGCCATTTTTTTGACATGGTATCTTGGAGTGTCTATTTTGTACCTATAATATATTGTACGATTCTACAGCTGTTATTAGTAATTCTGTTATAGAGTATCTTGGTGTATTCGAGGGCGGTTTTTGAAATCCTATTGAGAATATTTTTCAAGGAACTCGAGGCGAATGTCTCGGTTTCGAAGAAGCAGAAAATGAAGAAGTAAGTTGTCTAACCATTTGATCTGTCTTGGTTTGCTTGACTCTAACTGTGTAGCTTTTGCATCAATTCATTTGGATCGAATGTTGCCTCGTGTAAAGAATAAACCATGTATCTTGCTTCAGCTTTTATTTTTGAACTAGAACAAAATATTCTAAGAGAACTTCCACATTCACTCATGGCAATGTATAATAATAAAGTATGTTGTATCATTGGTTTCAGACATCTGGACGAGAAGAAAAAGAAGTGCAAGGCTGGTAAGGTCGAGACTCATCTTGAATTCCCTGGACGTGAAAAGGTTAAATTTGCTGAAGTTGTCGAAGCTCCACCAAAGTTGTCATTCCCAAAGGTGCCTTCTCTACTCAAAACTTTTTATGTTATTAGATTTGGTCGGATTCATATGAAGGGCTGACTGAACTTTTGAAGGACACCCCATATACTTCAGTGCTTGTATGTTTGTCTTAGATTCTTATGGTCTGATCTCTGCCAATATGAATTTGACTGTTGGCATTTGTTATTACCAACTAGATCACTTTTCAACCATTTAGAGATGAGAAGTTGACTTCTTGTAAATGTGAATTTGGTGTATAGGATTTGACAACAAAAAATAATGTTATATGATGAATGAATGATATTTTTAACAACCAAAGTGATGTTTGACATTGAGCTTTCTTATTCTTGCAGCACACTGTTAATAGTACTATTTCGTTCAACTGATGCAATTTGCGTACTAACAAGTTTTCACTTTCCCGACGTGGGCGCAGAGGTGATCGGCGCTGACAAGCGCGGTCCGGTGGCGCTGTGCTCTTCAACCACTCAGAGGCGGACTTCGCCGTGAAGCCCGATGGCCACGTCGCACTGATGATCGTCCAGGTGATTTGGAGGTCGCCGATGTGGAGGACCTCGACGCCACCGTCCGCGAGAGGGAGGATTCGTGTCCACCAGCGTCTGAACTCCTAGCCTTGTAGATACAACTAGAGAGGTGGTCTGTTTAGGTTGGTGGTAGACCACTAGGGAAGGTACCCACCTTACGATTATGGTTGTGTGTGTCTGATGTTAAATGGAATCTTGAGATGGTTATGTGAGTTGGTTTGGTTTGCACTGGACGTATTACCATTCATGAGTAGTACATCTATTTATTTATTTTTTAATTCCTAAATTGTTAGTAGTAACGTGGGTCAAAAGTGAGGGCTACTAGTAGTTAGGTTAGTAGTAGCGTGGGTTTTAGGTTAGTAGTAGCGCGGGTGCACACGCGCTACTACTAACCTGCTAAAAAATAGCTGTAGCGCCGTAGCAGTAGCGCGGGAACCCACGCTACTGGTATGCAAAAAAACCACGCTATTGGTAGTGTTTTTCCTAGTAGTGCACCCAGGGTCGAGCCGGCAAAATCCGAGGCCCTGTGCCAAACTTTAAAATGGGCCCTACCTCACTAAAAAATTACTATATAAATATAACTACAATAATATAAAATCATAATGTCTTACATAGCAAAGTAACATATCAAGAATCGTACCAATTCTTGGTTGTATAGTCTTCACTTAAACAATATCATTCTTTGTGTTCTTTGAAATAATTTTTTGATCCAGCCATTGATTATT
Organism: Secale cereale; assembly: GCA_902687465.1. Classification (NCBI taxonomy): domain Eukaryota; kingdom Viridiplantae; phylum Streptophyta; class Magnoliopsida; order Poales; family Poaceae; genus Secale; species Secale cereale. The sequence goes on from LR738710.1 coordinate 312,600,351, forward strand.
GGTGGACAGTTGTGATTTTTTTTTAATAACAGACCAACCATATCTCCTTTCTTAGACAGAGTTAAATCCTCTATTTTTTTGTTTCTTCAAACACTCTTGGTAAGCAGATTCATGTTTTTCTAAATGAAGACATTGAATCTTTGGAATACTAAAAGCCAAATAGGTGAAAATAATAAAATTAGCTACTACACAAGATTTACGAGAACTAAATATCAGGCGGAAATTGGAACTCAAAATCAAGGGGAGAAGGGCTCATGGGATCGATGGATGCAAGGACGCCTAAGAAATCGCAGATCGAAGGCTCGAACTTTTTGAACTTCCCCTGCCTTACCGCGCGGTCCTTTTTTTTCATGCCGTTTCTCATCCTGCCCTTGGCCCTCTCCTTAAGCCCGATGAATCGATTGATTGATTTGATTTGTATCATTGGGATCCTGGGACGCTGCACGCTGGCCGCCAGACGAAGAAACGAACTATCGAAGCCACGAAGGGAAGGGCCGCCGTGATTCGCTCACTCCTCTCGATCAGCGCGGTTGGACTGGAAGGTGGGGGCGAGGAGCCGAGGCGACGCTGGTAGCGATTGAGGCCTTCTTCAGGCGCCAGCGCTGTGACGGCCTAAAGGGCAGAGGCCCATATACAAAGGACAAAGCCTACTCATGGCAAATCTGAGGCCCCTAAAACCTAGGGGCCCTGTGCGCCCGCACAGGTTGCACCCCCCTAGGCTCGGGCCTGAGTGCACCCTGATGAACAGAGTGGTAAGTTTTGTTGAAATGCATTCGAGCCAGCAATTGGATGATGATGACAAGGTCATTATCGCTAACTTATAAGTGATCCTTGGATTTACAGGCCGCAGAGCTGAACAGAAACATTTTCGATGGATCGAATGCGCTATGTTCTGACCCCGGAATCGTGGAGGGTGACAGCAAGCTGAGGGAAGCGATGAAGGTAACTTTAAGCCTCATAACATTCTGTTCGAACAACCACAAATATGATCGATGCCATGTTGTTACTTATTTTTAGCCCTAAACCTCATCCAAGCCATTCTCTTCTATATTTGTTTTTGTAGAAGATCATGAACCATTGCCGCATTAGCGGGCATGCTTGGGTGCGCTGCCTCGGTTGGCATGCATGTTCTTGCTGCTGGTGGGTCGACACGTGCCCTGCTTCATCAAGCCACGCCGGCGGAGGTTCCTCAAGCCATGCCGCCTCGTCGCCTCGCATTGTTCACTAGACCAAGGAAGAATATGATCAGGATGAGGAGGAAGAGGAAGGAGGTGGCGACAAAGGAAGTGATGAGGAGGAGTACGACGACGATGACGGACCTCCACCGACTCAGCCAACCCAGGGGAAGAGGGCATCTCATCCACACGAGAAGATTTACAGCCCATCCGCGTTTCATAAACCGGTTCCTCGTCGTCGCCCGAAGAAGCCGGACGAAGGCCGCTCAAAGAGAAACTAGGAGTGTGCCGCTAAGAGGGGGAGGGGAGGAACTAGAGTGATGTTGTCATGTTGAACTTGCTTTGTTATACTAGTTGTGCCATGTCGAACTACTCGGTTTTGTGTTATTGATACCTATTTTACTATGTTGAACCTATTTGATATGTTGAACTTTCATCAGACAAGTTCTTGTAAAAAATAAGTGGGTGAGGACCCTACCACCGCCGGCCTGGCGTTAGGATGTGAAATCCTATCGCACATATCTCTCCTTTTTCAGTCACAGAATGTATGTCGCACCTGGCACACCCTACAACCGTCGAATGTGGCGGTAGGGTGTGAAAACCTACCGCACAAAGTTCTCAAGTTTCTGTTACAGAACTCGCTCGCCAGCGTAGGCGCCACACCTTACCGCCACCCTCCTCGGCTGTAGCTTTAGCCACGCTACCGCCGTAAGCCTTGGCGTTAGGGCCATTAGGGCACGACAGACCCATAAACGGCGGGTTGATGGGGGTTGCCGACCTACCGTCGTTAGCTACGACGGTAGCCAGTTTAAATCTACCTCCATGGACCCTGGCGGTAGGAAAATGGTCAGAACCTCATTTTTCTTAAGACCAAGGTCAAATCCGACTAAAGTTTAAAAAAGGCCCAAAACATGAAATTTGACCATCGTGCGCTGATCCGTACTAGTCCAGCCTACCAGTGAGACCGTGTCCGTGTAGGCCCAGCACCGGCAGGTAGTAGTAACACAAGATGACACAACCACTAGTCCTTTGGGGCGTGTTTGGTTGCCTGCATATGGCCCAGCCTGGCCCGTGCGGGAAAGATTGAGCCCGTTTGGTGGCCTGCGTTCACTGTGCGGCCCGCATCACACGAAACTTAAAGCACGTCCAGGCCAGGCCCGGGAAAACGCCCGAATCGGCAGTAGCACACGAGCCTGGCTCGGGCGAGGCAGGGGAGGGCGACGCGCTTCTACCCTCGTGCGAGTCGGGAGATGGCGCGAGCTCGCGCGCGTCGCCGATAAATCGGCGGGAGGATTTCGGCTCACCTCCCGCCGAGTCCACCCCTATTTAGCCCCTCCCTCACCGCCCCAACTCCCGCCACCATTCTTCCTCCGTTCAAGCTTTTCCGCCGACGCACATCGGCACCGACGAGCAGGTAAGCGGCGCACTTTCATCGGCCGATGATCCACGGCGTCGGTGCTCCTTCACCGGCCGGCGTTGATCTTCCACGACCGCCCCCCATCGTCCTCAAGATACAACCATGGCCTCTGTGAGTTCATGTAATGCCCCGGATGTAATACTTTCCCTTTTGGGCAATATATATATATATATATCTTTGGCTTCATCAATTCCATTCCGGGTTCTTGTTTTTTTCGGGTTTTCGTCGTTTTGTCGTGTTGCGTGTGTGTGCATTCATACATATCATGTTGTCATGTGCATCGCATTGCATTTGTGTTGTCATTTGCATCCGGTCCCACTTGTTCCTTTCCGTTGTCCGTTTCGAGTTCCGGAGCTCTCTCACGTGTCCGTGGCATCCCCGAGGCCTACTTTGGTGTTTGGCCGTGTAACGTTTCCGGTTTGGCGTGAGACTTGTCGTGCGATGTTGTTTTGTTGTGTGTAACCCGCCTGTCAAATCTCGTCGCGTTTGGAGTTCGTTTGGTGCTCCAACAATTATTCTCGTGGGCTGAAAGTACCCCCTCTTTGAGGCCCAAGACACCCCTCCAACAGCCCACCAAACCAACCCAAACCCCTCCCTTCATCTAGGCCATCCAATTGTGATCATGTGGCCGAAAACCTCAGCTCATTTGGACAACCCTAGCTCCTTGTGCCTATATAAACGTCCATCTTCCCCAATTTTCGTGTATGAAACCCTAATGCTTCCACAGTTCGCCGCCGGTGCTTCCATCGTTGATCTGCGGTGCTTCCACCGTTCAGCCACCGTGCTTCCGACGTCCCAGAAAAATCATGCTTCCGAGGTTCGTCGCCGTGCTTCCGTAGGCCGCCGGCCGTGCTTCCGTCCGACGCGCGGGCCCCGCGCGTCATCTTCTTCATCCACCACGCCGGCCATCTTCCTCCACTCCGGCGGAGCTCCTCACCGCGCCACCCACCGCCGCCGGCCGCCTCTTCCTCTACTCCGGCCGGGCCTCCTCCACCTCTTCTCGCTGACCCCGCCGCCTCACGGCCGCCGCCATCTTCCCCGCGCCGCCACCTTCTCCGGCCCTCGCCGCCGCAGGCTCGCCGGCCGCGCCCCGCCGCCACTCCTCCGGCCAGGCCGTCGGCGCCCCTCACCTCACCGCCGACCCGCCGGCCCGGCCAGGTCCCGCCGGCCTCACGCCTCGACGGGGAGGATCGCCGCCCGAGCCCCGCTCGAAGCCTCCCGCCGGCCGAGCGCTCGAGGAGCTCCCGATCCCTCGATCAGATCTGCCTCCCGTTGACCGGGCCCGGATCGGGACCTGTTAGCCCGTTACCGTGGTGGATCCGGCCCGCTCCGCGAGCCCCGACCCAATCCGCGCCCGTCAGATTCGTTGACCCGTTTGACTCTGGAGGTAGCCTCGTTTTTTTCCAAGTCCCTGTCAGTTTTCAGTTTCTGGTGCAATTTTGCATTGTGGATAACTTTTTGTGTGCATGTCCGATTTGAGCAAATGATATGTCAAAATGATCGTGGAGACATGTACTATGTTTTGTTCCATTGTGCCATGCATGTTTGAGGTCATCTAGATGTCTTAATCTTCATGAGAAGAGTGCTACTTGTTATAAACTGATGTTAGTAATTGTTTTCATGCCATCTTTGCAATGTGATAACTTGGTGCATGCTTATCCAAATGAAGCAAATGATATGTCCACATGTTCATCATGTCATGCTCTACATGTTGATTGCTTTAGCTTGCATGATAGATTTCATCTTGCCATGTTTAACTCCTTTGCAAAAGTGCATGTGGCGGTGATGTTGTTAAACTTGTTACGAGATGCCTCGTTGAGGAGCTCGTTGCTATTGATGTGTTTGTCCCCTTGATGCATGCTTAGATGTTTCGGTTTCCCCATCATGTGTAATTTACTGTGGTGCTTACCACTTGCCATGATATGCTTTGAGGTGACTTAAACTTGGTCACAAACATGCCATGATGTTACTACTGTTTTAATACTTAGTGAAATTTCACTAAGTCTGGAATCTGTAATTTCCAGATGCATGTTTGCTTGTTGTTCTAGGCAAATCCATGCTAGTTTTGGGGTGACTCTTGATGATTCCTTGTTGTATATATTGTTGGATATCCATTCATGCTCTCACATGCTTATTTGAGTGGCTGTAGCATATTTAACTCTTGCTCCCAAGTTGCAACAAATTACTGTTGTCAGGATTTTGTTGTCAAGTTCAATATGTCATAGCTTGTTGCTATTGATCCATGGATCCTTTGGGGATGCTCCAATGGACTTGTTTGCTGTAGGATATCTCTAGTTTATGTCCATGCTCCTTGCCATGATGTTTGAGTGCTGTAGACTATTTATTTATTGCTCCGAAGTTGCTATGTGGCTGTTATTTTCAGCTTGTGCATGTTTATTGTTTCGGGTGTATCTTTTAGCCCGTTGCTCCGTTTTGAGCAAGTCCTATATGTAACTTGTGTGTTTTTGCATGTAGATTCATAATATCCTATTGTTATCATGTTTTGAAGCATTTAGCTTGTTTGCACTTTGTCATGCTCCTTGTGTTGTAACACTGTGCTTCCTAAGTGGACTTTCTGTGCTTCCATAGTGCATCTGTTTTGCTTCCATAGTGCATCAGTCATGCATCCAGTAGTTTTGCGCATTGCATCTTGTTGATTTTCGTGCCTTGTGTGTTTGTGTTGAGTAGAGCCGGAAGCTGAGTACGAGTACGAGAACGAGGTTACTACCGAGGTTGAGGTCGAGGAGCTCTCTTACGATCCCATCGACAACTCTTCAGGCAAGATGACCGAACCCGGATATCATTACTATCTTTGCCTATTGCTAGAAGTATCGATCTATAGTTTTGCCTTGCCCATGTTTTTCCTGTCAGTCTCCTATTGTAACCATGAACCTGTTTAACCACCCTACCTATACAAACCTTTGATTGGCTAAGTAAGCTTCGCTCAGCCCCTCTTATAGTATTGTTAGCTGCAGGAGAAGATTGAAGATTCTTGCTTCTTGTTGAAGCTTGTTGGGATATCACACTATATTAATTACCAAATGAAATCATCTATATACTGGTAATGGGTGGAAGGCTAAGCCTTTTGCTTGGTGTTTTGTTCCACTCATGCCGCTAGGAATCGTATAAACCGGTGTTATGTTCCTTGATTATGCGTTCCTCACACGGTTGGGGTTATGGGACCCCCTCGATAAACCGCTAAGTGCTAATTCTTTTCCAGGAAGTCCCAACATTGGTACTATTCGCCTAATAACTAAAACTTGCATAGGGTCTTGCAAGCCCGAGTTCTTAATCAACAACCCGGGCCAGTGCTCCTCATGAGTGTTGGTCCAAACTGGGGGTTATGTGGGGCCACCACGAGGAAACTCGAGGATTGGTTTTACCTGTAGGATTGCCCATCCGGTCGTGGCCTGAGACTAGATACGCGCGGCTATTGTCAGGGTGTCGGCATGCCGGGAGGATTTGCTGGATTAGCCTTACCTTAGTCGGAGTATCTTGAGCACGGGATTCCGAGAATACTCGGGCCTTCCCACCTTGGAGTTGCGACTCCGCGGATCGTGGGCTTGTCATGGGCCTAGTTGAAACACCCCTGCAGGGTTATGAACTTTCGAAAGCCGTGCCCGCGGTTATGTGGCAGATGGGAGCTTGTTAATATCCGGTTGTAGAAAACTTGACACCATGTTCCAATACACTACCAGCGTGAGTACCGTGACGGTCATTTTCCGAAAGGGATTTGGAAAGTGAACACGGTGGGGTTATGTTTGACTTGCTAGTTAGGATCACTTCGTGATCATCTCTCGGCCGAGGCACCTTCTCTTCTCGCTCTCTTTTACGTAAGCTAGGCTAGTGCTGCTGCAACCTCTTGTTCTTTCTTCAGCCTTGTTCCACACCCAAGGCTTGGATAGTCGTGTTACCCGGGAACGGAATTGCTGAGTCCTCTGTGGCTCACAGTTACTTCAACACACCAGATGCAGGTACAATGGTGAGCTACACAGGCGATGGCACTGAGCTAGACTGGGAGTACGACGAGGAGCGTAGCCGATACTATGTGAACTATCCGGTTGATCAGTAGAGCTTCTACTAGGATTCGATCTAGACCTGTGGTTTAATGTTATGTTTGGTATCTTTCATTTGGATCTTTACCCTTAGATGGGCTGTGATGTTCATTTGAATGATGTTTGGATATGTAATGAATTTGTGTGACGTGGCGAGTGTAAGCCAACTATCTTTTCAGCTTTCATCCCTATTTTTACATGAGATGTGCAAAGGTACCAAACTTGCGATCATTCCAGAATGGGCTTATATCTTTAAGTCGTGCCTCGACACGTAGGAGATATAGTCCCATCCTGGGCATTACAGTTCAGTCCCCCTTTCTCTCTGTTCCTTCTAGCTAGATCTGAGCTGCAGCTAGGGTTTGATCTAGATGCATGGTTGGTTAGTGGTCTGATATTTGAGCTGATATGGTTGATTGCTATGGTGCGGTTGTAATTTGTGGTAGGGCTAGATGTTCAAGCATGTGGTAGGCTAGATTAGTAGTAGAGTTCGAAGTTGAACCTTGTGCTTGTGCTGATTCGTGCTTAGATCTGTGATTTGTAGCTATTGGTGGTCCATTTGTAGCATGTTGTTTGTTGTAGATGTATGTTCTTGCTCATAGATTGTCCGGTATGCTTGGTATGATAGCGATGAAGCATGTGCTTGCTATGATAGTGATGAACCATGTACATGTATGCTTCTGCTTTCATGGATTGTTCGCTATGTTGTGTGCTATGCTTATTGTCAATGCGTGCTACGATTGTAGGACATGACCACACAAACACAAGATCTTAGTTAGGCCTTTGTCATGTCCCACGGCCAGTTTGCTCCATCGTTTGTCGAGGACTCGCATCCTATGTTCGAGATGGCACCTGATTCAGAGGTGTTCGCGTCTGATTCCCTCTATGTGCCAGTAGTGCTCGTTGAGCCAACTCCTATTGCTGCTGCTTCTGCCGCTGCACTCAAGGTAGCAGCAGCAAAGGAAGAGAAGGATGGTAGGTCGAACAACATGAAGTGGCAGCCGTTCATATCCACGTTCGTGCTGAACAAGATGTGTGAGTTCATCTCTAGTGGAGTTAGGACTGACAAGGGCTTCAAGGAGGTGCACTTGAACACCGTTGCGAAGCACGTGTTTGAGTTCTGTGGGTAGGAGGTGTCTGCCACCCAGGTGTACAACCACCTGAGGAAATGGAGAGGTCGATGGATCCAAGTGTCCAAGCTAAGAGACCTTAGCGACACCTTATGGGATGAGAACACTTGCTCCATAGTTCTGGAGGCAGAGCACTACGCCGGCCATGTCACGGTTAGCTCACACCCCTCTTCCTTTTCATATTGTCCATCATTGCCTACTCCTAATCACAACTAACAACACTTGTGTTTCATTCTTAACACGACCCAAGGGACACTGAGTTCCTTAACACACCCATACAGAACTACAACCAGATACAACACTCTCCTTCGGGTTGGCAACTGGGAAGCATGACATGGGCTTGGGGGAGCCTCTTGGTTCTCCCATGCCAGACTTCCCTGGGACCCCGAACGTTGAGGTCCTTGATGACCTTGACAAGCCCTTCGTGAAGCCCTTCGATAAGACATTTGACCCCGTCCATGATAGGAAGAGGAAGAGAGGAGGCCTGATGAAGGAGGAGATCAATGTCTTTTGCAGCATGACTGAGGCGGTGAAGGAGGTGGCAATAGCCATCAGGGAGAGCAAGCCCCTCGACGTTCACCCTGACCTGTATGGTGATGTCATGACCCAGGGTGGCTTCAGCGACGAGGCTCTCAGGGCAGCTCTCAGCCACCTGCTTGACAACAAGGTCCAGGGTGTTGGGTTCGTTACCATGCCAGGCACTCACAGGGTGATGTGGCTCAGGACCTGGCTAGGCAAGCACTACTACTAGAGTAGTGCTGCCTGTGAGCGTGCATGATCCCCGATGGCGATGGCGGTGGCGACGACGACAACGATGACGATGATGACGTATATTTTGTGTAGACAGGGCTCAAAAACTATTTGATGGTCTGTATATTTTGGTGAGGTGGTGTATACTAACCCCTCACGCTGATGGTGAACTTGCGGTGGTAGGACGACACCCTCTTTTGGATGTGGTGGTAGGTTAACACCAAGGTAGTGCTAGAAAGAACTTGCTATGCCGTATGATCATGCATGATTTACTTCTTCTCTTCTTCTCCATTGTTGTTTATGTGCTACTTTGCTTGCTACTTATGTTCTCCATTGATTTGCTACTTCAACTCTTACTCTTGTGCATTGCTAGAGCAAGTGGTATGCTGTGTTCATCGGTAAGGTTTCAGGGGTTTATAGTTCATGGGAAGAAGCCGGTGCACAAGTGGCATCGTATAGCAACAACAGCCATCGAGGGTTCAAGAGTAGGCAGGCAGCAGAACAAACTTACTCCGATTGGGTGTGAAAGTACGAAGGCAGCAGTGTTGACAGTGGCAAGGTCGGAGGTGTCAAGGTGGATCGTCAGTTTGGGCTGAAGCTGAAGAACTTCATCATTTTCGCCCAGTTCATCGCCAGTGTCGTGATGTGACGTTGGTGTGCTAGATGTGGGTAAGCTCATCAACTAGGGTACAAGGTAAGCACAATATGTACGTCGTATGCAACCAAACGCCGTGTTCATTTGTCGCTTGGGCCAATGCAGGCAACCAAACAAAGTGCATTTGCGTACTATCAAATGCAGGGACACTAGATGCAGGCAACTAAACAAGTTGCAGATGACGTATTACGACCCGTTTTTGCTCAACCAAGCTGAGTTGAGAAGTGTATGCGATGCAGGCACTGTAGCAAACGACAACCAAACACGTCCTCGATTGCTCGATCGATCACACCATATTCACCACAGCCACAGCCACAACCACGAGCAAGGATATACATTTGGGCGTGCAGCGTCATGTGAAAGGAGAGGCACATAAACGACTGGTTCACTTCACACGTGTGCATGGCAAATGAAACGATGCACGCGTCGTTTCAGAAAGGGAAACGTTGTGTGCCGGCGTACCGGCCGAAGCTTCGGCCGGTCGCTCGCGCACCGCTCGATTGCGCAGCGATCACGTCTCCACATATATACTACTTACGTTGTTGGAGTTTCCTCCTCAGCCCACCACATGCCCTTGGCGCATCACTACTGTTTTTTCTCATCCTCTCCCATGTGACGTCCTCTACTTTCTGTTATCTTTTTTCCCGCATGAGGAGCGCACCCCATGTTGTCTTCAAGCTCCATCTCCACCACAACTCACGAAGCTCCGACATGGGAGTAGGGAAAGGATCGAAGCTCAACGAAGTTGCGAGCTGCGACCGTGACGGCCGCATGCTGGAACCAGCGTCGTGCGTGCTGGAACCAGCAATTTTTTCTACTTTCATTCATGGCGGATCTACGACCCGAGACGAAGAAGGCGGCCTTTTGCTGCAATCGTCGTTAGTTTTTGCTACAACCGACGAGAAAATTTGCCACATCCATTTATGGCGGAGATGCGACCCAGGACAGCAGCAAGGGCGATTTTTGCTGCACCAGTGATTGTTTTTTGCTACTACCATCATTATTTTTTGTTACATCCATTCACAGCGGAGACGCGAGGCGGGACGGTGGCGGCGACGAATTTTGCTACTACCGGCGAGATTTTTTGCTACTACCGGCGAAGTTTTTTGCTGCATCCATTCAGAGCTGAGATGCGACCCGGGACGGCGGCAAAGGACAATTTTTGCTACACCCGTGATTTGTTTTTTGCTATTACCGCCGTTGTTTTTTTGCTACATCCATTTTTGCAGCTCCCGATTGCTTCCACCGGTGCGTTTTTGGCTACAACTGGCTACATTTTTAGATGGAAAGGACAACTGTTTTTACCGGGGTTTTCCAAGTTGCTGGTACTTTTTTTTGCTGCAATTAGCTTTTGATTGGGTGTCGAAAATCGGCGATGGAGGGCGAAGGTGAGGTCCAGGCAACCAGCAAGATGCTACAACCGTTCGTCGAAAAGTTGTAACCAGTCGTCGGAAAGCTGCACCACCAGAAGAAAATGCTTCAACCGACGAACAAAGAAGTTGGAACCGGCAATATCAATTGCTATTACCGGCTAACAAAAAACTGGAACCAGCGATGCGAAGCTACCACCAGAAGAAAAATGCTTTGACTGACGAATTAAAAAGTTGGATCCGGCGAACTCAAATGCTACTACTGGCAAACCAAAAGGTTGTAACCGGATGTGAAACTACCACCGATAGAAGAAAATATTTCGACCGGTGAACTCAAAAGCTGGAACCGACCAAATCAATTGCTACTACAAGCAAGCAAAAAAGCTGGAACCGGCAACGCCAAAGCTACCACTGGTAGAAGAAAATATTTGGACCGGTGAACTAAAATGCTGGAACTGGCGAAATCAAATGCTACTACAAGCAAATCAAAAATGATGGGGCGGGCTTGAATTAGTGATGCAATGGTGCACGGCGGGGCCCAAGCTGGCGCGGACGCTGCGACCGGCGAGGCAACATGCTTGGACCAACTGTCTTTTTTGCTGCACTAGGCAGGGAGTGTGGCTACCATTGTCGAACTGTAGTCCTTGAGATAGCTGGGTAGCAGTAGAAGCTGGGACTGGCTGAGATCGGGAGAGGGCAGAGGAGGACAGCACGACGAGGCGTCGGGTGCGAGCGCCCGGAGGCTATTGCCCTTGCGGCCTAGCCGGAGCCGCGCACGGGTCTGTGGAGCGTGGTAATGGAGGCGGGGGAATTTTTTCCTATGTGTACAGATGAGCTGTGGGCTATGAGTTGGCTGAAGAAGATAAGAATTAGACGGCTGTCGCTAATCAAATTAGAGGGCTGCTAGGCGGCCGGCCGAATATTGGGCCGGCGCACCGGCGTTTATCACTGCCCCGCCTTTCTGAAAGGCATGCGGTTGCCGTTCCAGCTCACCAAGTGCCGGCCTCAGTGGACACTGGGTATAGGGTGAAAATGTACATAACTGTCCCTTATCTGAAACTTCAACACAAAATGATCTCATTCTGAAAATATTTCACGAAATGATCCATTTTTCATGACGTCCGGGGTTAGGGCGCCATGCTAGATAGCATGACGCCCTGGGGTAGGACGTCATGCTATTTGGCATGGCACCCTAGGTCGGGGCGCCATGCTACATGTCGCTATCATGGCGCCCTAGCCCCGGGCATCATGCAAAAGGGGTCATTTTCGTGAAATATTTTCAGAATGAGATCATTTTGTGTTGAAGTTTGAGATAAGGGCCAGTTTTGTTCATTTTCACGTGTATAGGGCAGCTGCATTGCCTGCCTGGTCTGACGTGCGATGGGATCGCGGGCGCGATCTAATCTCGTCATCGGCCGTTGCGTTGGCCTCATCTCACTCACATGTGACTCGCCTCCGTGTCTGGACCAGCTCCGTCGTCGTCTCCCTCGTCGTCAGCGTCACCACACGTCCACACTGCAACCGGGCGACGCTTCCAGGGCATTGATGTTTTGATTATACTCGTACACTACTACTAGTACACGCATGCAGTGCAGTAAATCCCCCGGTTCCCACCGCTATTGGGCAGTAAGGCTAGGCTCGGCTGATGTCAGGATCTCGCGCGAACCACCCTTCAGCACACGGATGAGGGGGTTCAGTTCAGTGTGTTTGACCTGCAATTCCCAACTTTATTAATCTTCTTACTATTGGTTTTGATTTTACGGTGCGTGTGAGCTAGGGATCAAGAACTCCATGTCCCGTGTACCGTCAGTTTTTACCAAAGAAGATGCCCGAATTTAAGGATCTGTTAGCAGTACTACTGTACTAGTAACAAAAAGGCCATGAAAAATCACCACTCGTCAGTTGCAAATCACATTACTAGTACTACTTGTGCAAAGTTCCAGACTGTTAAGCAAATCCCGGTACGATTGGTGATGCAATCGACCGGGTCCCTATTGTCCATTTTTTTAAGATCCAACTTGCTTTTCATTTAATTTAGCAGAAAGGGTTAACAAAAGTCTTCTCACTGGTCTAAAAGGACCAGGAGAAGCACGAGCACATCAACAAGCTGATGTTGCTGTCAAAATTTTAAAAGGGGAAATGAAAACAAAATAGCTATGGCTGATGTCCCATGTTTGGTCCCCAAATAGGGTCTCTATGCACGCTGCTCCTGTCAGGCGCCATTGCTCTAGATCGCTTTTGACTTAGTTTAGCACTCTGTGTGCACATGGCTGGATTCCTCTGAAGGTGTACTCGTTTCTTGCAAGCCAAATATACCAAGTTGTGGCGATGACGATCGATTTCAGCCCCTTCGCTGGCCCTGGTCTTGCCTTGGCAATCATGTCTTGGACTATTTGCGTGCTTACTTCCCCATGTAGTTGTCCGCCGGGGTCTAGCACACTACATCCTCTCCAAGTTGCCACCCTCGTCCAAATGCCTCTAGCGAACGGGCACTCCCAGAAAAGGTGAACAGAGGACTCAAGACTCTTGTTGCAAAGAGCGCAAAAGTAGCGATTTTCCCACCCTCATCGTTGCAGCCTGTCATTGCACCGCAATCGGTTATGGTGTAGTAGCCAGCTGAAGAACTTCATCTTTCTCGGAGCCCAAGCTTTCCAGATGATCGCCTGGATGCTCGTCCTAGGGCGATCAGAGAACTGAAGATCGTAGGCCGAGCGCGCCGTGTACTCCGCACCACCTCCGGCCGTCCACTTGATCTCATGTGGAGCTCCCTCCTCGAGCATGATCCCAGCCGCCCGAATCTCACGCTGCAAGTGCAGAAACTGTGGCAGAATGTCGACGAGGTTGCCGTGTCGCAGGTCTTGAATCCACTTCTCCCCTTGCAGCGCAGTCTTGACCGACCTGTTTTTCCGTGAAGGGTGCTTGAATAGGTCCGGGTAAGCAAGACGAAGGGGTCGTTCACCTAACCAGCAGAAGTGTCAGAATGATGCCATTTCGCCGCTCCGGACGGTGACTGTAGTGGCGGAGGCGAAGAGAGCTTGGTCCTTTGCGTCACATGGTGTGCCTAGCCCCTCCCAAGGTTTGTTCGGGTGCCTCCAGGCAAGCCATAGCCAGCGCAACCTGAGCGCGCACGCGAACCGATCAGGAATGCCGAGACCACCCCGGTCCACCGGCGAGGTGACAATTGGCCAGCCAACTTTACATTTTCCTCCTAAGATCTCCTCCTCTTGCGCCTATAGAAATCTTCTAAGCGTCTTATCTATGTCCTTGAAGAATTTTCACGGGACACGCAGCACGGCGAGCGCGAACGCTGGGAGCGCTGAGAGCACGCTCCTGACAAGCAGTCGCCGGCTCGCAATGGGCAGCAAGCGCCCCTGATCCTGCCAAGTGTGATAGGGATGCCAAGGTGTGTAATGGGGAAGCTGACTATCCTCCCTCCAAAATTTTGCAGGACATGCTGAAGATCAATGCTGTCGCATCGGATGGGAGCTACAGAGGATTTTGAAGGGTTGAGCTGCAAACCAGATGCGTCTCCAAAACCCCGAAGCAGCCCCAGAATCTTGTCCATCTCATCCCGCAGCGGGTTCGTGAATACAACCGCGTCATCAACATACAGACTGACTCTAAGCCGAGCGGCGCCAGCAGGAAGCGACTGTAGTTCTCCGGCGACCGCAGCGGCCTCGAACAGCCTTTGAAGCGGATCAATTGCCATGATGAAGAGGAGGGGGGACAGCGGATCTCCTTGGCGCAGTCCCTTCATGTGCGTAATGCAGCTTCTGTCGACGCCGTTAAGTAGGTAGGAGGAAGAGGATGTTGACAACAGCAACGCGATCCAGTCCCGCCACCTCACCGGAAACCCCAGTTGTTGCATCAGCTCCAGTCGGTACTCCCATGATACGCTATCGAAGGCCCTGGCTATCTAATTTGAGGAGCAAGGCTGGCTTTTTCTTTCGGTGCAAGTGCTTCATCGTGTTGTGCACATATAAGTACCTGTCATGAATTCCCTTCTTCTTCTGAAACGCACTTTGCACAGGCGATATGATCTGGTCGATGACACTACACAACCTGACTGAGAGCACCTTGGCGATCAACTTGGCCACCGAATGAATGAGACTTGTGGGACGATAATCCCCCACTTGGATTGCACCGTTTTTCTTGGGCAATAGCACAATCAGGGCCTTATTGATTGCAGCAAAATCTCATGCGGCCAGACCATGAAATTTGTGGAATACTGCCATCACATCATCTTTTATGATTTACCAACAGGACCTGAAGAAACAGCCCGAGAACTCGTCCGGCCCCGGAGCTTTTTCCGCTGGCGAGGCACACACTGCCGCCCACACTTCGGCCTCTGAAAAAAGGGTTGTCCAGGCCACAGCTGTCCAGCGCCGGTAAATTGAGCGCAACCCAGTTGAGGGTGCACGCACGCACTTTTTTCTCGCCAAGAAACTCCTGAAAATGTTCATGGACCATTGATGCCTTGTCCTCATGCGTTATTGCTTGCATATCCTCCTTTTGCAGGCTCTGAATAAATTTCTTTCTCCTTCTTGAAATGATCATGGACTGAAAAAATGCCGCTTTGGCATCCCCTGTTTTCAGCCAAGCAACCCTGGCCGCTTGCCGCTTCCTTGCGCGTTCAAGAGCAGCCAGGCCGACTATCTTCAGCTTCAGCAGCTTACGCAAAAGAAACTCTGACGCAGTGAGCATCCTTTTCTCTCGCGCAATATCCAGCTGCAGAATGACCTCCGTTGCCAAGTGAAACTACATTTTTGTGTCGCTGAAAAGTGTCTTGGCCCAAAATTTTAAGTCAGCAACCGTTCTCCGCAGTTTTTTCTTGATCCATACAAAAGGGCAGTCATGGTTAACTGGTCTGCACCATGCCTTTGCCACAGTATCAAGGAAACACGGGAAACTTGGCCAGAAGTTTTCAAAACAAAAACGTGCTTTGCGCCAAGGAGCCTCTGCGTTTCCCAGCAGTAAAGGGCAGTGATCCAAGCATGCCGTTGACGCAACCATTAGTGTGTGCTTGGGGTAAAGGTCCTCCCAGTCCAGATTGCAAAAGAACTTGTCGATGCTGACCAGGGTGGGGTTCTCTCATTCATTGCTCCATGTGAATCTCCTATTTTTGCATTTGATTTCCCGCAGGACAGCCTGATCAATTGCAGCCCTGAATCTCCCCATAATGCGCCTGTTTATGTTGTTGTTGTTCTTGTCTCTGGCCTCATATATGATGTTGAAGTCGCCGTTCAGGATCCATGGCTGACCCGGAGGAGGAGCTGCCGAGGCCAGCTCCTGCAGAAAGTCATCTTCTTGGGCGTCGTCCGCCGGCCCATAGACCGTGGTGAGCCAGAAGACCGATTTGGAGCGCAGCGTCTCAACTCTAGCAGTGATGGAGTATCGCCCCAGCCTATGCGTAAGCATCCTCACTGCCGAGGAGTCCCAAAAGATGGCCGCCCACCGCGCGTGCCAATCACCGCCAGCACCGCACGGACGACTAAACGGCTGCCCCCGATGTCTCTGACCAGCGTCGGAGACCGAACATCAATCTTAGCCTCTTGGAGACACAGAATTGCAAGGTTTTGCGCGCTAACTACGCCGTTTACGGCCGCCCTCTTTGCCGGTGTGTTTAGCCCCCTGACGTTCCAGCTCATAATCGCACATGTGGTGTCATCCATTTGGAAACCAAAGAATTCTCCGGAGGCAAAGATATCTAATCAAACTGAAGCACATCATCCCTCTAACTGTGGCGGGCCAGTAACCACCAACAGCACACGAAACATGCTGGCTGCGATCGATCCTACTAGCCCTACAATACATGATCATGTGTCCTAACTCAGTCGAGCAGAAGGCCGGATGCCGCCGGAGACTAATACTAATAGTACCGATGACTAACATGGTTACACCTGAGCTTCTCCAGCACCGTCCGCCCCGGCGAGGCCGGCCATTGCGCGCATCACATCTAGGTTGAGGCGAGTGAGCCTAGCAATGGATGCGACATCTTCTTCTGAAAGTGGCTCGTTGAAGCGACGGACGACGGCTTCTGCTGCCTTGACAGTCATCTTTTCCTTCGGTCCCAGGCCACCGAGCTCCTGGACGATCCTCAGCGCCGCACGCTGCGCCACCGACACTGTGGAGTTGAGAGCCGCCTGACGCGCGTTGTGGCGCACCGGCACAGAAGTGGCCCTGGATTTTGGTGGTGCCGCGGGGCGCTTCCGGGCGGTGGGGGTTGAGGACGAGGACGGGCCACTAGGGATGAGTGGCGGTGCAGGGGCGGGGAAGAGCGCTGATGATGCCTGCGGGGCGCCGGCCAGGCGCAGCTGCAGAATCTGCTGCGTCACCACACCCACATGCACTGCCGTTTGGACAGCAGGCGGGGGGAGGGGGGCGCAACACGCCGCGCTGATCAGATCAGGCTGCAAGGGCGGCTCGAGCACATGTGCTTCGATGGGGCCGCCGACATCTCCTCCCGTGAACTCCAGCGGGGCCGACAACTTCTCAACCTCGAGCGCCAGCTGCATGCGATCAGCACTGGGCGGTGGAGGAAGCGCGGCGTCATTGTTGTTGCAGCTGAAGAACTCTGTCACCGGGTCAGACAACACAGGGGGCGGGGCGGAGGAGGCGGGGTGGGCGAGTGGCGCAGCGGGAGAGGTCGAGTGGCGCGGAGAACGGCCTCTCGCCCCCGGCAACCCAAGTCACGGCGACGGCTCACCGGCGTCCTGCTGCGCCGCCTTTGCTCCATGGGCGCCTTCGTCGCCGCCGCGGCCTCCCGAGCCCCGGCCCCGCGGCCGAGGATCGTGTCCTTCCATGAGCGGCGACCGTCACCGCCCTCATCTTGGTCGTGGTCGTCGTGATCGCGTCGGCGTCCACCCAGCTGCAGCCCCTGGCAGCCGGTGGAGGTCACCACAGGCTGCAGACGCCGGCCTTGGCCATCCTCCACATGTCTGGTCCAGACCCCTGAGTAGATCGCGGGGTAGGGGCGTTGCTCTCGGACTCGGAGGAGGGGAGCCCGCTCTGACGCGAACGGTACGAGTGCGGCGACGATGGGGTCCAGTCCTCGATGCGGTCGACATGTACAAGCATCTCCCGCTGCAGGGCTCTTGGGGGAGGCGCAACCTCGCGGCTGGGCGGCGAGAGGCCCAGCATGGCCTCCATTCTGCCGGCCCACCGTGCCGCCCTACCGATCGTGCGCTTGGTGGGAATTTGCGCGACATCTCTGACCCACACCCAACAAGTGAAAGTCCTGGTGTGACCGCGCTCGTGGGTGCGAGTGTCCAGCCTGTCGATGATGCAGAGGTCGCCAAGCACCTTGCCTGCACCCTCCAGAGACCACAGCTGCATCGACATCTTCTCTATGACGACGCGGACGTGTAGCTTGTAGTCTTCGGGCACGTCGTGGTCATCCTCCTGCCATCCCTTGACCGTGAACTCGATGTCGTCGACCTTGATGAATCCACGGCTGACAGCATTCTCCTTGTGCGCGGGAAGCTCGAAGTAGACGAAGAAGTCTTCCGGGTCGTGACTTGTCATGCGCAGCAGGTGGGGCGAGGAGCGGAGCTGCTCCTCGATGGCCCGTCCCACCGACATGGGGTTGGCCGCATGACGAGCCGAAGAGGCCGTGAGCAGCACGGCGTGCTTGTGGAGGAGAAACTCCTGCTGCTCGATGGCGGGCGTGCTGATCACCATCTTGAAGCTCGACCTAGGGCGGCGCGACACATCGGTGTGAAACACCTCATGGTCAATGGCAGCCATGGCAGGAGGCGATGACGATGGCGGCGGCGGCGGAAGCGGCGAGGGCGGTGGAGACTGCGAGGGGAATCGCAGCCGACCGTGGCCAGGGCCGCGCTGAGGAAGACGGGTCGGAGAAGTGGCGTGCCCCTTGCGCTTGGTATTTAGCGAGCACTCACGGTCGTAGTGCCCCGGATGCTTGCAAATGATGCAGTGCAGCGGGTCGCGGCAGTCTATCCTACGGTGTCTGGAGCTGAGGCATCGATAACAGAGGTCGTCGAAGCGCCTTAAGAAGGCCTCCTTCCCCCACGGTTATTAATGGCAGAGCGCCGGCCAGCCCGCCTGGCTGGAGGGTGCCCATCGCTATTCACCGCCTTAATGGCAGCACCCCGCTCTTTCCGCGACTTGACCGCCGTCCACCCATCACCTTCGCCCGAAGGGGAAGCGCACGGCGCAGGTGATGGTCTCACCACAATGGATTTCAGCTTGCTCTTCCCGAAACAGGGGAACTCGGCATGGACCGTGGTGGAAAGCGTGGGAGCTGCCTTGGAACACTCCCCCCGCAACAGAAAACGCGTTGGGGGCGTGGGGCTTACCGTTGCCGATGGTGGAGGCGACCGAGGGTCCGGGACCAGTGGATCTGACCAGATCTGGTGCGACGCCGGGGTGCCCCTATGTGAGGCCCCGCTGGCGGACGAGCGTGTGGAGCGGTCCGAGCAGATGGGGGAGGGCGAACGCATGGCCACAGGGAGGTGGCGCCCTTGCCCGAGCAGGCAGGGATGGGGCTTGGTAGCCGCTGTGGCCGGAGTGGCCAGCGGCGCGAGAGGAGGAGAGGACCGATTCTAGGGTTTCTCTAGAGATCGCCGTGGTACGAGCCTTCTTCTAGTGAGTCCCTATTGTCCATTGAATTCCTGCATTCCAAACTGTCGAGTATATCTCTTATTTGCACACGTAGGATAGACTAAAAAGTATTCTGATTTGTCTTATACTTTAAATAGATCATGTTCTTGTATATATATGCTGAGAAGACTCGAGCAATAAACAGCTATCACACAATCATATTTCGCTAATCTTCCTCTCCCTTCTAACATGGTATCAGCTTAATTGATTCAACCCTAGCCACCGCCTGACGCTTCCTCCCAGCGCACCGTCACTTGGGCGGCCAGACTTCATGACCGTCGCCGAGGACCACAGCGCCCGTACCTAGGGTTCGTGCACCGGTCGTCTTGATCGGTTGCCTTAGAGAGTCTTTTTCCTGAGCCGTTGCTCTGGGTTTTTCTCTCTTCCACCGGTCATCTTGATCGGTAATTTCTTTTTCGTTTTTCAATCTAAGATTGGTTTGTGTCGCCCACCGCCGCCGTCGACAATCGCGCGCCTCTACTCCGATACCGACGCGATCAGCCGGCTTCTTCATCGACCCGGCGGCCTCGCGCGACAGGCGGCCCTCACGACCGTCGTCCGCGCGCTGGCCCGCCCGTCGTCCGCACGCCGGCCTGCCCCTCGATCTACGCTAGCCGTCACTGCCCTACTCCGACCGGGATACCTACATCGCCCTGATTCGATGGCCTCGCACCATACAGCGATTCATCACAATCGATGTTCGCGCACCATCTTGCGTGTCGATCTACCTCGCGCCTGTACGGGCGCCCTGCCGACCGTTGCCGCTGGCTTCATCTCGGACTCCGTCGCCATGACCTCGCGCGAGCGGATTGATCACCCGCCCGCCGCTGCAATCCGTCTCATCTACACAATACGACCGACCTGGCCCGTCGGTTGTGCGTGCCTCCACAGGTCATGTAATGTCTGTCTTTAGCTCAGTGTGCCCCTGCACCGATCGAGCAACGGGCTGTCGCTGCGTTGTCCTGTGGTTCTTCTCGCGGCTGCACCAACCCGCTTCACCGCTGCATCGCCCCATCGGGTCGTAACACAGCGGCCCACGGTCCACCTATGTCCCGAGTTCGTCTGCTCCAGGTCGTCTCCGTGGCTGCAGCGATCCTTGCGTCGCCGCCGCGTCGCCCCGTCGGGCCGTAGGGAGCGTGACACGTCGTCTCCGCTGCCACCCGAGGCCGTCCTCGTGGCTGCACCAACCCGCGCTCCGTCGCTGTGCTGTCCCTTCAGGCTATAGCGTCGCGTCCTGTTGTCACCGTCGTCGCCCAAAGGTCTTCCCGTCATCGTTCCGACGACCTGCTACCGTTCCGCCGCCCCTTCGAGCCCTAGCACCGCGGCGTGCGGTCCACTCCGTCGTCCCCGTACTTCCCGTGGTATGCATCACGCCACCTCCCTTAGCGCGGGAACGCCACCCTCCGTGCCGGTTTTCGTCATGCTGTCGGGTTCTTCGCCAACTTCGAGCACGCTCCCAACTTAGCCGCCGCCGCCCGTCCACCCCCTCCATCTTTATCCAGCACCAGCCCGTCGAGAGCGTCGCCGTCATCTACCCCAACCAATTCATCTACTCCGACCACCGTTGGTGAGATCGGCCACACGTCCATTGGCGCCGCAACCGTCGTCGAGTCTTCTTCTCTGCTATCCCTTTGACTCATCGGCATGGCGTACAGCTCGTGCAGGTCCCTCGTCTACGCTTGCTTGGTGTTGGCAACACCGATGCGTGCCTTCATCCACGATGTGTCACCCGGCCTGGCAAGCCTGGTCGGCGCTTCGTCAACTTCATCTTTGTCCGTCTATGCATGACCGGTGCTGGCAACACCAATGCGTGTGTTCATCTACGATGTGTCCCTGGGCTTGGCACACCAGGCGCGACGCGTCGTCAACGTTTTCTTCCCGACGCACCACTACTTCGACACCATTACGCTCATGACTAACTCGGCGCCTCTTTGCGCTCGTGGCTCCATGGAGACTTCCTCGACACCGGCTACCCCAACTCGACATCGACCAAAGCGTTCTTCGCAAGGTCACCTTGACCACGGCTACACCACCCTACACTATCGGCTACAACAAAAGGGGTACCGCCTTGTTTGAGCAACATCGTCGGTTTGCACTTCAGCGACGACTTCCGTGATGCATCGACCGTTACACTGGGAGGGGGGTGTCCGTCGGTTTGCCTTCGGATCCTTCTCTGGTCTCATCGTCTGCATCGCTATCGTTGTGACTGCGGGGGCACGTTGAGTCTATTGATTATTTGGAAACATATGATAGACTAAGAAATATTTTGGCTTGTCATGTACTCCAAATAGACCATGTTCTCCTATATATATGTCCACGAGGTTCAAGCAATAAACATCTATCACACAGAGTGCGGCATTTCTGCTCCCGAGCTCATCTACACCCGCCCTGACAAAAAAATCAGAACAAATACTAAATGGATTAAAAAATCAATTTTTTGTGTGATAGATAAGTTTATGCGTGAGTTGAGCTCCAAGTTTCAACTCATTTGGACATCTGAGAAATCTCAGAAAACAAGACAATTTCAGAGTCTGTAAAAAACTGTACTGTTCACACACTGTTCTGACCCGATTTTTTTGTTTTTGTTTTTGCTGAGAGCTGCTCAGATGTCCAATTAAGTTGAAATTTGGAGCCAACCTCATGCATAAACTTATCTACCACACAAATAAATTTTGGAATTTTTTGAATTTTGTACTATTTTTTTGATTTTTTTCTGACCGATGCAGATAAGCCTGGAACCGAATTGGGTTTTCGTATCACACAATCATATTCCGCCAATCTCTCTCCCTTCTAACACAAATAAGCTAGCTAGTAGCATCTTGCATGCCTTGAGACGATTTAAAAAGGAACAAGACGACGACGGCGGTGACGACTTTTGAGCATGCTCATGGTCCATGAACCGATCCTGACCGTCAAAATAGTGCATAGTTAAGGGCGGGTTGGCCTCACAAGATGACAATGAGACGAGTCCCACGTCGGACTTTTTCACTGTATTGACCCATTATTAAAAGTTTAACATGATTTGACCCTAGTTTGATATTTTTGTCGGATCTGACCCATTCCAAAACGCCAGCAATCCCGACGTCTAGAATGCACGGGAGACGTCAAGATTTGTGGCGTCTAGCACTGATCCACGGCCTAGTCAGCCGTCCGCAAATTGCTAAACGCCGCTGTTCGTGGCGTTTGCTCTGTGGCGTTTGCTCATGTGATACGTACCGGTTAAAACAAACTCTGCCGCTGTTAAAACTTGCACTAGCATAGCTAGCCATCTAGTATCATACCCGATTTATCATTTTTGCCGAGAAATT
Organism: Secale cereale; assembly: GCA_902687465.1. Lineage (NCBI taxonomy): Eukaryota > Viridiplantae > Streptophyta > Magnoliopsida > Poales > Poaceae > Secale > Secale cereale. The sequence continues at coordinate 312,622,830 of LR738710.1, forward strand.
CTCACATGTCCAAATGATTTGAAGTTTAAAGCGGACCTCACGCATCAAATTATCTATCACAAAAAAAATTAGTTTTTTTTTTGAAAAATCGGCCCAATCTCGTCCCCAAAGGCCTTTTTTCGCCGGCTCGGGCCGAAATTGGCGCCGGCAGACCCAGACCAAACCCGACGCGCTTGGGGGCGCCGGCTGAATCTTTTTGGCGCGAAAATCGGTGGGCCCACTTTGGCAGCAACTTGGCGATTCTCGTCGCTTCATCGCCTCGGTTCCCGTGGGGGAATCAATGCCAAAGTTGTCGCGCGCTGCCGCGCCAATCAGCCTCCATTGATGCCTCACGGGCGGCACGGTGACGTGCGTCCCGCCCTCGCCCGCCACACGTACACACGGCAGCCACGCGGGCGCCGCCCGATCGTGGCTATATAAGCCGCCCCCTCCTGCACCGGTGAGTCACGCACAGACACCCCTCTCCACCGCCAACGCCTTCCGTTTCTCCTCTCTTCTCGCCGTTTCCGTTTCACCCCATGACCGAGTGCTACCCAGGCGATGGTGCGGCGGCAAACGGTTTCGGTCGCCGCCACCTTCACGAGGACGAAGCCCGGCTTCTCTATGAGGCCGAGTACATGGTCCCGCCGGACATGCGGGTGCCCGGGACGTGGAAAATAAGCGCCGACGGGGTCCCCGTGCCACCGCTGCCCACCTGGGCGGCCAGGCGTGTGGAGATCGCCCACATCCGCTCCTCTCTGCCGCAGGCGGCTAGAGACGAGCCGAGGTACGCCTCTGACAGCACGTTGCGGGAGCCGTACTTCCGGCGTCGCCACGCCGAGCAGCTCGAGGCCACCAACGGCGACGTGCCCATCGGGAAATATAACTCCGAAGAGCGCTGCCGATGGTGGGGCGTGCTTGGCTGCACGCTGGAGGCCATCCTCGAGTACATCGAGGGCGGCAACACGCCGAGGCTGGAGTACCCCGCGCCCCCACCTTCTCCCGTCGGCGTGGTAGCTTGTGGACGCTGGGACGCATGGACCCGACGTCCTCCTCCTCGTCTGGCCGCTCATCCGGCTCTCCCTCCCTCCTCCCCGTCAAGCTGGAGCCCCAGGACACGCCGATCAGTCGACGCATCCGCAGCGGCGGCATCCGCATCGCCGAGTCCTTCCGCATGGGGGCGGCGACTGGGGAGCATCACGCCCCCACGACGCGGTTTAGCGCCGGTTCGCCCCCAGGGGCGCCCCCTGGGGAGCCAACGGCTTGAGATGCTCTAAGATATACGGATGTGGAGGACACACATTAAGGAGTGCTCGGACAGTGCCCGGGGACGCACCCGAGCACGTCTGTGGCCATTTGAGAGGCTAGATTTGTTGACTGCGGGTGTAGATGCTCTTAGCAGAGTATTAGCTACCATTTTTTAGGCAAATAGACTTATAATTAGGAGTTGACTCAATTTTTTTAGAACATAGACGTCAGGGACGTCCGGCTTTAAATTAATAAAGCCCACAACAAGGCAGCGTGCACAACGATACAAACAAAACCATGACCACATAAGTCCAAGGGGGCCAACGCACTTCAGCAAAAGGGCACGACGAAGGCATAGAGTGCATTACACGGCTAGCCAGCCAAGTCAGGAGCGCGCAGGCTTGGCGGAAACACTACCAAAAGAGGCTATCCATCCCTATGGAGCATCAGAGATGGGCGACGGGGCTCGGGACGACGCGTAGACAGCACGCAGGCGAGCGAGAGCATGTTGGTGCAGATCAGAGTCCTGTTGTCTTCCCAGCGGGGCCCACAGCTGCAAGAACACGATGCATTTGAAGAGTACGTCAGCCGGATGGGAGGGAAATACACCCTCAATAGTAAACTTGTTGCGAATATGCCACAGAGCCCACATCAAAGCCGCCGCGCATGTCCACATTACACGGCGCGCAGAACCCTGGACCGAAGATAGCAAGGACACAAGCGCGGAGCGAGAACGTGGATCCCAATCCACTCCCGCTGCCTCGCGAACCGCGCTCCAGGAAAAACGCGCCAAAGGGCACCGGAAAAAAGTGTGGTCGGTGTCTTCCGGAGCACCACACAGCGCACACGGCCCGGAGGCCGGGCCATTACGCTTGGCAATATTAATCGAAGTAGGGAGGCGATCTTGGCAGAGCTGCCAGTGGAAAACTTTAATTTTAAGAGGGATTCACGCCTTCCAAAGGCCCTAGGCAGCCGAGGGCCCAGTCCCACGCGTAAGTTCATGATAGAGGGACTTGACAGTGAACTTGCCATGTCCGCGGTAGGTGCCAAATTGACACCCGCTATCATTGCCCGGAGACGCTCCCAGTCCTCCAACTCCGGGCCTGATAGCTCCCTTCTAAAGTGAATGGGAGGCGAGGAGGTGCTTAGGGCGGAAGAAACCAATTGGTTAGGTTCAACCGCGATGGCGTAAAGTTGGCTAAAATCCGACCAAAGGGGGTGGTGGCCTATCCAAACATCATGCCAAAAGTGAGTAGAGCGGCCATTATTAACCGAGAACTTCGCGCCCCTGGCAAAGAACGGTTTTACGGATTGGATGGAGTTCCAGAAAGGAGACCCACGAGGTACTGCCTCAAAGAAATTCCCATTTGGGAAGTATTTGGCTCGAAGGAGTTCCATCCAGAGGCCATTCTCACCCTGGGACAACTTCCAAATCCACTTACACATGAGTGCAATGTTCATCAACTTTGATTTGATGATCCCGAGCCCCCCCTGAGCCTTAGGTCTACAAACCGCCTGCCATTTTACCATATGATATTTCCGCTTCGGTCCCGCTCCCTCCCAAAAGAAGCGGGCACGCGGAGTGTCCATTTTGGTGTGGACCCCATCCGCCATCAGGAAAAGGCCCATGGCAAACATAGGTAAAGACGAGAGGCTGGAATTGGTTAAGATGAGTCTTGCCCCTGAAGACATAAAGCGGCCTCTCCACGGACACACCCTACCCGCCACCTTTGTGCACAGAGGTTCCCAATCAGAGATCGAGCATTTCTTCTCTGCAATTGGGAGACCTAGGTAGGTGAAAGATAGTTTTCGAAGTTTGCACTTAAGCAAGTTGGCTACCCTAAGGCTTTCGGCCGCATCCATCCCTATGGATACAACTTCACATTTGTGAAAATAAATTTTGAGCCCCGACATTAGTTCAAAGCATAAAAGAATAGCCTTGACCGTTGCAATATTATGTTGGTCCGGCTCGAAAAGGAGTAATGTGTCATATGCATACTGTAAATGTGACACACCTCCTGGGATCAAGTGCTCAACCACTCTCCCGACCTGGCCAGCATTGCGAGCATTGTCCAGCATGGCTCCAAGAGCGTCCGCCACAAAGTTAAATAACAGCGGCGAGGCTGGGTCCCCTTGACGCAGTCCACATTTGTTGCGGAAGAAGTTCCCTACTTCTCTGTTCACCGCAATCGCCGTTTGGCCCCCCGAGACCAGTTGCATCATGCGGTGAACCCAGACAGCCGAGAAGCCTCGATCCCGAAGGATTTGACGGAGGAACTCCCAGTTCACTTGATCGTAAGCCTTCTTGAAATCCAATTTCAGAAGAATGGCCGGCTGTCGAGACCTTTTGAGCGTGTGAACGATCTCCTGGAGGACCAACGGTCCTTCCAAAATGTTACGGCCTCGGATAAAAGCCGTCTGGTTCCTATTGATAATACGATGTGCTATCAGAGACAAGCGAGTAGAACAAGCCTTAGAGAAAATTTTAAACGGAACATTAATAAGCGCAATGGGGCGAAAGAGACGAATGCTGTCGGCACCCTGAACTTTGGGAATCAGAGAGAGAACCCCAAAGTTCAGGCGAGAAATGTCTACACTACCACGCATGAACCCATTGCAAACGTCAAAGATTGGCCCTTTAAGGACTTGCCAAAAGCGTTTAAACATTGCCACCGGCCACCCATCCGGACCCGGAGCGGTGTCTGATTTCATCCCCAGGGCCGCCGCGTCGATTTCCTGGGGAAGGAAGGCCAGCCCCAAGCCCTCATTCCCCTCATCCGTGACCCGCAGCGCAGGATCCCACACGTCTACCCGCAGCCGACCACGAGACTCCTCCCGGGAGCCCATCAACTGGATGTAGAACAAATAAATATGACGGATGATGTCATGTTGGTGCAGAAGGAGCCCCTGCTCGGATTGCAGTCTTAGGATGGCACACTTCCGACGATGGCCATTAGCGAAAGCCTGGAAATACTTAGTGTTTGCATCACCCTTGAGCGTCCACTTAAGTCCACCGCGTCTATGCCAGTACTCCTCCTCTGCCCTGAGGAGAGACTCAACTTGGGCTTCAACTGCGTATCGCCGCGCCCAGTCTTGTTCCGAGAAGCCATGCGCGTCCGCGACCGCATCCATACGGGCCAGCTCCGCGGTCAGCCGCACACGGAGCAACTTATCTTCACGGCCCTGGTTGGCCCCCCCAGCCTTTGAGAGCCGCACGCATTGCTGCTCCGGCCGCGATCCAAAATTCCATTGGCCCGCGTGTGCGACCGATCCGGAACACACATGCCTCCCATTTGGATGGGAAGATTTGCTCAAAATCCGGGCATTCGAACCACGCGGTTTCGAAGAAGAAACATGGGCTACGCTTAAACCTATCCTCCCCTGAGGAAAGGATTAATGGGATGTGATCCGGCCCAATCCTTGTTTCAGCATGCAAAGAGCACAAAGGGAAGAGTAGTTCCCATTCAGCGGACATAAAAATCCTGTCCAGCACAGACCGCATCGGCGTTAGCTGCTTGTTGGTCCATGTGTAGTGTGCGCCTACACGAGCCACTTCCCTAAGTGCCATAGACGATATCGCATTATTAAACAAGGACACCCTTGTCCAGTTGATGATCCCATTATTCTTATCCGCTCCCGAGCGAATTAAGTTAAAATCACCTCCCACAAGCGTAGGAAGGTTTTGCACACGCAAAGTTGTGATCTTTTCCTGAAGATCTACCAGAAACTCTTGTGAGAGCGAGTGATCGGCCGGGCCATAAACCACTATAACCTCCCACTCGCGGAGAGTCGCACGGTGGCGCACGTGAGCCGACAAGAAGAACCTACTGGCGTCCCACGAAACTACTTCGCAGCAAACATGGCTGATGCCAAGCAGTAAGCCCCCCGAGTGTCCCACAACAGGCACCCATTGCCACGCAAAGTGTTCAAGCGGATCGACAGCTAGCAGATCCCTGTGAGCAAAGTCAGCCTTGATGGTTTCCTGCAAGACAACCACGTCGATTGCTTCTGCACGCATGAACTCTTTCAACTGGGTCCGCCTCCCAGCGTGGCCGAAGCCTCGGATGTTCCAAAAGATGAAACACATTAGATAATGCGGTCGCGGAGGCGGATACCGCGAGCAGTAACCGCTTTGGCCACACGCCGGGTCTTGACTGTACCACGGGCTGGGGGAGATAGCGCAGCCCCTACTGCTGTGTCTTCCTGATCGGGCCGTGGCACGACAAGCTGAGAAGCCCCTGCTTCCTGAGCTGCCGGCACTACGCGGGCCACCGCTAACTGGGCGAGCGCGGCCTGCGCGATTTCCTTCGAACGGATGAGGGAAAGAAGCTCGCGTGCTTCACCTACCTCGGACATATCGACGCCACTATCCTCTAGAATGCCCCCTAAGCACTCATCAGAATAATCATCGAAAATTGTAAAACGAGACAGAGGGTTACCTTCGATCTCCAGGTTCTTCTGGGCCACCAGGAGTTGAGCGCGTTGCAGAGCTGGAAGGTTCCCCTTGGCGCCTTTTGGGCGTGAACTTGCCCTCTCCTGCGACGCCGACGCTGACACCACCGCCTTCGAGCGCTTGGCCGTGGCAATGGGCACCGCCTTGTTCACCTCCGCCCGAAGCGCATCAGAGGGAGAGGGGTGGGCGGACAGTGGAGGGCCACCAGCCGGACCACCTGGGGAGGCCAGCGCCATCACCACCGGGCGATGCGAGGCCGGCGTGCCCGCACGGACCGATGGGGGGCTCGGCATAGCAGCCGGCGGAGGCTTGCGGCCCGTCATCTTCTGGATGATCCGCTTCCCGCCGCCACCTGGGCCCAGCACAGGCGGAGGAGAGCACACCGCCACCGCGCGCACCCCACCCGCCTCCGCTACCGCCGGGGAGACAAGCATCGAGCGCCCCTCCGAATCACATGAGGTAGAGACGCCCTTGTCGATGTCGAGGCCGAGGGAGAGGTTGGAGTCGTACTGGTTGAAACCTGTGTCATTGCTGCCCACCACCACTTGCCGCTCCCCCTAGTCCTTAGTAGCCCCTCCCACCGGAGCCGCCGCCTCAGAGTCCTTATCCTTGAGATCCAGCTTGTTCCACGTCGCCATATCAATAGAGTCATCCCCCATGCTCGTGTCGCGGTCCTTATCCGTGCCATCCGGGCCCTTATCTAGGCTAGCAGGGGGAGGGGGGAGGCGCAGCACCCTGCACACCGCTCGCCTCGGCCTCCATCCGAATAGTGAACCCTTCATTGTTGAACCACAGTTGAACATAGCCACGGAGCTTGGCCGGGGAGCGGCAAGCGAAACGCATCCGCACCGGGCCCAGACCACCCAACGACTCCTTATCCACCTCCATGGGGCGGCCAATCATCACAGTCCCAGCCATGAGACAATCTACACGGCGGTGCTTTGACGGCACACCTCATAGCTTGACCCACACATCCGGCATGATCTCCGCCTTGGGCTCCTCCTGAAGAGACTCCTTGATTTCCGCCATGATGTTGTTGAGGGAGAGAAATAGTTTGCCGCTGCGGGTCGCCATGTGCAGCATAGCCTTGTTGGGGAAGACAACGGAGAAAGCATTGACACCCAGCGCCCTCACCTGCTAGTCCCACTCCTCCTCGAAGAGGTGGGGGAGTTCCGCCTCCAAGATGGGGACCAACAGCTCTCCAGGGGCCGCAGAGATGACCGCGGCGTCAGACACCAGCGGAGCGCGCACCTCCGTCCCCTCCGTCTCAACGTAAGGCTGGCAGAAGAAACCCTCTCCGAGGATGGCGTTGCCCATGATCTGCATCATCAGGGGCCGCCCACGCGTGGGGCAGTGCGCCAACGCATGCCCCTCCTCATGGCATACGACGCAGAGGGGCTTGAAGTGACACGTGTTCTGGTAGTGGCCCACCCTGCCGCACTTGAAGCACTCCGGCCCGTCGGATTCCTCCACGGGGATTGGAGCGTCCGCCGAGCCCTTCGACGCCAGCGGGCCGACCGCCCCAGCCGTCGGCGCCAAGCTCCCCCCTTTCTGCTTCTGCTTCTTGGTGAGAGGATCCCTGATCCGCTCACCGCTAGGGGGGAGCTGAGACTCCTTCCGCTTGAGCTCCTTCTTTTGCTCCAAACCGCGCCGCCGATACTCCTCCTTCTTCTTCCTCTTGCGCTCGCGTTCCTCTTGCTTCTTCCTGTCCTGCTCCTCGAGCCACAATGGAGGCGGCGCCCCCCAGCCCCCCTCCTCCGCGTGGGGCATCGCCATCTTGGACAGCGCCTTCGCCCGAAGATCTTGCTCCCGCATGCGCTCTGCCGCGGAGAGCGGGGGCGACATGGGGGGCTTCTCCAACCGACGGGATCCCGTTCGCACCGCGGTCGCAAATGAGCAGGTGAGGGGGGGAGGGATGAGCAGATCGGATCAGACGACGGGTGCGGTGCCCGAATCGCCGCACTTGAGAGTGGGAAGCAGGAAACCCTAGCGCGAGATCTAGGGCACCCTTTGGCAGCGACATCCATTTATATAGGGTAGGAGTCGGCTGCGCCTCCACCGCCTCACTGGGGCCGGGCCAAACCACCGACGGGTTGACAGCCCGCAAACCAGTGGAGCCAGGCCCACACACTCGAGGACGCCCCTGCGGCCCCACTGGCATCGAACCAGGCTTAACACTCGTTGGGCCCCCAAGCCCAGGAGCAGGAAGGCTGGGCCAATCCGCCAGGCCCAACAGAGAAGCAGGCCCGGTGGGCGCCGATGGTGGAACCCTAGCGGGGCTGAGCGTCTCCCAACCCAGGTCGTCCCTGCCGCCGCCGTCCACCCCTATCGCCGACGGCGAGCTCGCCTCGACCAACGGCGGCCCATCCCGCACCAGATCTCGACGCCCCGACACCTGCGGGGTACGAGAACGGCCCTCAGGACCCGCATCCACTCCCTTAGGTGGAGGCCAGATCTGAGATGCCAGGCGGCGCCCGCCATACCCACCGAGGGCAAAGGCACGCCGGCGACCAGCCGCGTAGGAGCCCCCGAGCTCCACCGCACGGGCGACAAAGTCACCCACCGAGCACGCCGCGTGCGCCCTCGGCGTACCATCAACACTTACCTCGCTAGTCTCTTCTTCCTCGTCTTCGTCGGAGTCGACCTCCGCCGGCGCCCAGAACCTGCTGCCGGAGGGAGACGGGCCGGGGGACCAGCCACCAGGCGGAGCACACCGCCGCGGACGCCCGTCGCCGGCCTGGACCGCCACCCAGCCATCCTCCGCCACTGGGGAACTCCCGCCCCCGACGCCTGCGGAGTCGCCTCCCGAGTCGCCACGCTCCCTAGTTCCCCGCACTTGCTACTTGCTAGTGGTCACCGACTCGCCTCTGTCTCTAGCTCTATCGTCAGTTTCGGGAAACGTCTTGTTTCCACCTAGGCGAGTCGTGTATGTGCAACTGGCTGGTGCTAGACTCAAAAAATATTGAAAAAAGGAAAAAGGTAATATATTAGCTAGTAGTACTTTAGGTAGGTTGATGCATACGATAGTATACAGTAGCTAGGTAGTGCACGTAAGAGTACCCAAAATCCAAAAGAAGAAAATAAAACGATCGAGGGTCGTGTGCACAACAGGTTTGAACAGCGGGGCGTGCGTAGATAGATGGCTTGCAAAAGTTTGAACGGCGGGGCGTTTAGCTGCTTGCCACATCGGACGGCTGACTAGGCCGTGGATCAGGGCTAGACGCCGCAAATTTTGGCGTCCTCCTTACATTCTGAACGCCGGGGTTACTGGCGTCTTGAAATGGGTCAGATACGAAATAGTTTCAAACCAGGGTCAAATCGTGTTAAACTTTCGATAATGGGTCAAAATAGTGAAAAAGTCCCCCTGTCACCTGTCCCCTGCTGTCTTTGTCTCTTGCTGTGTTTGAGTGAGTCCATGGCTGAATGCATGCATCCACGCAGATGCAGACTGCATTTCTTTCTGTGGCGTCGTCCCATCTGTTGGACCTTCCTTCAATCCGTGCTGCTTCATTGCACTCGCCGACACATAAATATAAGTAATCCGTGACTCCGCTGACACTCACATTACCAGGTGAGTATACAAATGCTTGGGTTGCAGCGTGTACATACGCCTTCAGAAACAATCGAATACATATATATAGGTGTCTGGGTTGAATTCTTTGCCACGTAGGACAAAGCAAAGGACAGATCCAGCGGTAAGTGCATTGCCAATTTACAACTATTTGTCTTCGGCCAGGTCACTAAATCTGACTTTGCTTCATGATCGGAATCCTTTAAGATGCCCATGTACTACATCTTCACTTGTGAAGGCTGAACTGAAATGTTACCACACTGTTGACACTAGATTTTGGCACGATCAATAACTTAATTAATATGACCTCAAATGGAGAAGTGATCTACATAAAAAAGTTTCGTATTATCCATATGAACATCTTTGAAGTTTGAGCCATCGCCATCCAATCTCATCTCGAAGGCCGAAGTTGTGTTCGAAATACTGAAATTTTGTATGCAAAACACTATTCGGCTGATAACACCATCAAGACTGCCTCATATGGAAAAATTTTCTACAAGAATTCTCTTCGTCTCGTCAAAACGGTCGATTTTGATATAAAAATCGTCCCAATCCGAGTTGGTATGCAAAAGTTACAGCCATCCGAATGCAGCCCTGTCACGGAGCCATAAGTGACGCGCCCCACCAGCCACGTGTGTGATGGGTAGCGTGAATAACAGTCTGTTTTGCGTGACCGTTTTAGCCCAGAAGATGGCTTTAAATCAAAAAACATTCAACATGAAAGTTATTCGTCTCGTCGAAACGGTCAAAATTGCTCTTGGGCTCTTTCCCATCCGAGGTCGTTTACCACCTCAAAAATTACCCGCAAGGTGCAGCCAGTTTAAACCGAACAGTTTTGAAAAGTTCGGACAAAACCAATCCGAATTTGGCTAGGGTTCTGGACGTGAATCCAAGCCTTTTCCTTGCACGGGAAGTCCAGCCGCCTCTTATATACCTAAGGGGTGATGGCCGATTGAACAACACACAATCGATCAAATCAATCTATCACTTTTATCTTTACCTCTACCTTCTCCCTTGTTCTTCTTCTTCCTCGTTCTTCGTCTGTTCTTCTTGTTGCAGGACGGCGAACCTCGAGGCCCTAGGGGCGATCAGGTCGACCTAGGGCAGCCCATAGCCGCCGCGCGCTCTGACGGGGTCCCTCCCGGGTGTGTGGGGCTTCGGGTTCTCAAAAGCACCCGCGAGATTGCTTGCGTACCACACTTTTGGACGGGTCTCCTTCGACGTGAGCTGCGGCGCATCACCCTTGGCGTTGTAGGTACACGGTGACATGTTCGTGTGCGAACACACTTTTTGACGACTCCGCTGGGGACGAAGATTTGAACGGTTTCCAGCCCGTTCTTGCTACGAACATATTGTCATCTAGGGTTTGCAATCCACAAAGGTAATATGAATACCCAATCCCCTTATGTAGATGCAAATAATTCATATGGTGTTACTAGATCGTTCAATGAATATATTCTATCGGCCAGCCCTGGTTTTTTCAATCATGCATCTAACTACGTGCATGGGCCGATTCAAAGTAATTTACATGGTTCACCTTCTTATGATATTAGTAACATACAACATATGTACTCCAACTCACATGCATCGGCAACCCAGCAAATTCATGTGCCGATGAGCAACATGATGAGTTCGGTTAACCAGTTTGAAACACCTCAAGTTAGAACTTCCAATAGCATACAAGAAAGTGTTTCACCCTTTTATTCATCGATAACTAATTTGCAATATGTAAATCCAACCTTGCCGGTGGATGGGAGAATTGTCCATGCTACTACTAGCTATTCGGCCAATTACCTTCAACCATCATATGCTACACATGATGTTAGTAATTTCTCAGCACCGTATGCAACGGTAGATGTTCATAATTCGGCCCCGCATCTTCATGGTCACAGCCGAATAAGTGAAAATTTTACAGGAACACATGCGACGTCATTAAATACTGTAGCATATAATGCATACTCTACGCAATTCAAGAATTTCGGCAACATTCACGAATCATTGCCGAAAGAATCTGAAACTATTGCAGAGCAATCCCTTCCAGAAGCAATTGTGGCTGCATTAAAAAAGAGCTTGACACAAAATAAGAGGATTAGTGCTCTTTGACTTGAACAATATAAAAAGGGGTTGTATCATGATTATGCTGCAATAAAGGCTAGAGTTTTGCAAGAAGATGAAACTTCATCAATTGATAGAGTTGGCGAGAGAGCATATTGTTATACACCAGTGCATACACCTCCACCTAGTGCCGCAACATATTATACACCCTCTACACAGTTGCACAATTTCGGCAACACTAACAGTTCATTGCCGAAAGATCCTAAAAGCATTGGGGGGCAAACTGATCTAGAGCGGGATGAAACTAAGGAGGGAGTTAAAGCTTTACGCGATAGGGTGCAAGTACTTCGTCAAGAGAGAATTGATAGGGAATTGGCTCAAAGGAAAAAGGCTTTGCCAATTGATATAACCGATGAAAAGAATGATGATTCGGAAACTAAAAGTACCTCAGTTGAAAAAGCCGAATCAAGTAGTATATATTCCGAATCCATCAAATTCAAAGATGCAAGCATCATTGAGAAAGGGCATGGCAAGCATAGGAAAACAACTGTGCTTGATTTTTCTGAAGTTAATGGAACCTACTTCCTGCCCTATGAGTTCCGTGCCATAGAAATTGACAAGCCTCAAGGACAAGAGCAAGTACCCGAACAAAGTTCGGCTGACAAGGATCTTCAAAGTAATGATGCATGGAATTAAGAAAAAGATGACGATAAGGTGTTGGGGAGCCATCCAAAGATAGAGCAAGATATTTTTCAAGTTACACCGCCATCATGCTCTCCCAACATATTTGAAGAGGTATGCTTTGCAAGTAATTTTCCTATTTTTCAGATTTGGTCGCAACTTCATAGTTGATGCATCTATTAGAAAAAAATCCTCATAAGTAATTTTGAAAGACCAATGAAGAAGGGTAATTTACTTGTTAGAAATAAAGTTGTTATTGAGCATATCGATCAACCCATTGCGCCATTTATAAAGACCGATAATGACTTATTGTTGCAGCCAAGGCTTTCCCTATTGATTTATCTAAAGTTCATATCTAATTGGGTAGCTTTGCTTATTTATTACTTGGCTTGCATTTGGTCTCAATTGAGACATGTATGCTCTAACTATTTTCGTTTCAGAAATTTAAAGCCAAGGTTAAATTCTTTTGAGAAAACCGATGCTATTATGATATCTTATCCAAAGACATCGAAGATAGAGTGGAAAAAACAATGCATTGCCGAATGGGAAGATTCCAAATCTAAACCATTCGTTTCCTTATCTCCAAAGCCGTTCACACAGCAAGATCGGCTAGAAAACAAGAAGTTTACCTTCAATTCAAGCATGTGTGATCAAATATTTGATTTATTGCTGGAAAATAATTACATAAGAATTCTTGATCATCCTGTTGAGCCATCTATCCAAGGACGAATGTACTGTAAGTTGCATGATTCATTCAAGCATAATTTTGAGGATTGCAACATGTTTCGTCAAATAATTAAATCGGCCATTGAAAAAGGACGATTGAAGTTTGTTGAAACACCAAGAGATGACCAGTCTATTCCGATTGGTCCCGATGGCAAAAAGTTTTTGCATCGGCTGCTTCAAGCCGATCCATTTAAAGAGAAGGTAAAAATTGCAGGTGATGGGATCAAGCTTTCAGGTAAAGAAGTTGTTGAAGAGCATAATGAACATAATCTTGAGGGCAAGAATTCCATCTAAGCTACAATGGAGACGCCAAGGACTGGGGGGTAGCAAGCAAATCCAACGATCGATGGAAGCAAACCAAAAGAAAACAAAGGCCGAAGTAAGCGAAAGTGTAAGGGATAAAAAATCACCTTCGCTGAACTATTGGGAAAATATCAAAAGAAGAGTGAAGAGAAGAATGCTTATCGACCAAATCATGGAAAGAATCCAAGATCACCCCCAACGCGCAAATATGAGGATCGGTATTGGCAAAATGAGAATTTTAATGCAACATATTCGTATCCTTATTTTGGTCCACCAATGCCAATGCCGTGGATACCTCCCTATGCTCATGTAAATCCATATCCATCATGGGAAAGGTATGATAGGAGCACATTCTCCATCTTATTTTAGACCTTCTCACCAATATTATGCAGCTCCGAGAAGATCTACATTTGAACAATCACATGTCAAAGACCGTTTCAATTATAAAGAATCGGTCCAGAGCTCAAGGAAGAAGAAAGAGGTGGTCAACCAAGTTTACCGTGTTAAAAGAGATGGTCGTAAGAGTGCAACTCCAGATTTGATCTCAAATGAAAAAGAGCCAATTAAAGTGTTGACATTGGCTACTAAAGGCAATGAGATAAATCAACCAATTAGTGGGAGTCAAAATGCCAAATCTGAAGAAAGTAAATTGAGAGTGCACAAGGCCAAAAAGGAATTGCCATTGGTCAAAATAGAATCACATCCGAGATGCCTGCTCGGCTTATCGTATTGGCAAAAGAAGAAATTACAAAATCTTAGTGCACAAGAGCTGAGAAAGAAGAAAATGGCATGGGTTCCCAAGAGGATCAATCAAAACAAAAATGATGTGCATGCTTCTATTGCAACAAGTGTTACAAAAGTGAATAAAGAGAAGGATGGGAGCCAAAAACAATTAAGCCGAAAGTTTGCATTGCCCCATCAAAATCTTCGGTTAGCACATCATCCATATTCTTCTACCATGCCATTGATGCCTTTGCCATGGAATTCATCATCAGGTATGTTCAATTACCCTCCATGGATTTATTTTGATCCATGGGCGCGACATAATTTTCTGCATCATGAGAGGGTATTACCAAATCTTCATACATTTTATTAAGCTACATTTTTTCTTGCTAATCCAAAGAGCCGAAATATTTTATTGCCATTTCATTTCTTTATTTCGGCTATACATGACTTGATGGATGAATTCTATATGGACCACATGGTAATGGCCGATATTTATCTATCGTCCTAAGAGTATGTCAATGCATGGCCGATGTAGTATTCTAACATCGTCCTTAGTTCGATTGAAGAGCGAGACAAGGTATGTGATTATGGAAATTCATATGTATGCCTATATTATGATTGAATGGAGTTGAGACATCATTGAATATACGTTGCATAGACCAATTCATAGTTGCAGAATTGGCTAGTGGGCTTATACTTTGCTTGGATATGATTTGGCCTATGCATCTTTGAGATCTATAAGAGGCCAAAGCATAGCTGATTTTATTGCTGAACATCGGATTAATGACATGCATAATATTGATGTTAGCCTTGTCTCTCTAGTACTATGGAGATTATGTTTTGATGGTTCAATTCGTAGCAATGGCCAAAGTGTTGGTGTTGTTTACTTGTTTATATATCTCCTTATGGCACTATTTTTTTAAGCCTCGTGCCGCTTAGAATATTTTTATGCACGATTAATCAAAGCCGAATATGCATTGTTATTCGGATCGACTCTTTTACTCTCTATAGGTGCTATACATATTGAGGCTTTCGGTGATTCGTTATGAATAGTGCAACAAATATTCAAGGGTTATCAATGTTTTGACGAATCACTTATAGTTTATCTTGGGGTATGTCTAGATGCAAAATTTACCTTGGGTTGCATTAAAATTGTTCGTATATTTAGACATGACAATTCAAAAGAGTTGGCACAGCAAGCATCCGACTACTATGTTAATCATTGTGTATTGCATTTCTCTCAAAAGCTGATGCTTCGTCATGTCAAGATAGGTAAGGCCGAACCGAAGTCCACAACTTTGGCCTCTAATGATTTTTTTATGCAGGCGGAGTAAGGATTGGGGGAAGTTCATTCTTGATTATCTGCAAAATCCTAGAGAAAGGGTGAACAATATGGTTCGGAGGATGGTTTTGATCTATGGAACCTTATCATCGGATTGTTATAGAAGTTGAGAAGTTTTCATCCAAGTTTGCACCAAGAGGTTCAAACAAGCAATGGTCTATATATACTTATCGTCCTAAAAACATGCAAAATGGCCGATGGAGTGTTGACATCGTCCTTAGAACAAGCTATGTGCAAATTATTTTTCGGCATCCAAGTTTTGCCGAAAAACAGGGGGGCATGTGTTGACACCAGATTTTGGCATGGTCAATAACTTAATTAATATGACCTCAAATGGAGAAGTGATCTACATAAAAAGTTTTGTATTATCCATATGAACATCTTTGAAGTTTGGTCCAACGCCATCCAATCTCATCTCGAAGGCCGAAGTTGTGTTCGAAATACTGAGATTTTGTATTCAGAACACTATTCGGCTGATAACACCACCAATACTGCCTCATATGGAAAAAAATTCTACAAGAATTGTCTTCGTCTCGTCGAAACGGTTGATTTTTATATAAAAATCATCCCAATCCGAGTTCGTATGCAAAAGTTACAGTCATCCGAATGCAGCCCTATCACGGAGCCATAAGTCTCGCGCCTCACCAGCCACGTGTCTGATGGGTAGCGCGAATAACAGCCTGTTTTGCGTGACCGTTTTGGCCTAGAAGATGGCTTCAAATACAAAAACTTCATCATGAAAGTTGTTCGTCTCATCGAAACGGTCAAAATTGCTTTGGGGCTCTTTTCCACCCGAGGTCGTTTACCACCTCAAAAATTACCCGCAAGGTGCAACTAGTTTAAACCGAACAATTTTAGAAAGTTCGGACAAAACCAATCCGAATTTGGCTAGGGTTTTGGACATGAATCCATGCCTTTTCCTTGCATGGGAAGTCTAGTCGCCTCTTATATACCTAAGGGATGATGGCCGATTGAACAACACACAATCGATCAAATCAATCTATCACTTTTATCTTTACCTCTACCTTCTCCCTTGTTCTTCTTCTTCCTCGTTCTTCGTCTGTTCTTTTGGTTGCAGGGCGGCGAACCTCGAGGCCCTAGGGGCAATCAGGTCGACCTAGGGCAGCCCATAGCCGCCGTGCGTCCAGACGGGGTCCCTCCCGGGCGCGTGGGGTTTCGGGTCTACAAAAGTGCCCGCCGGATTGCTTGTGTACCACGCTTTCGGACGGATCTCCTTTGACGTGAGATGTGGTGCATTAC
This sequence comes from Secale cereale, assembly GCA_902687465.1. Classification (NCBI taxonomy): domain Eukaryota; kingdom Viridiplantae; phylum Streptophyta; class Magnoliopsida; order Poales; family Poaceae; genus Secale; species Secale cereale. The sequence continues at coordinate 312,639,174 of LR738710.1, forward strand.
CCTCACCGTTGGAGGTACACGGTGACGTGTTCGCGTGCGAGCACACACTAGTCAACTCAGTATTGCAGCTGAAATTTAGTCTACTATACCTTTTTTCTCTCGATAAAGGGCGCTTTTATTAACTCGAAATGTAGCATGGAGCGGATACAAAGCATAAAGAGTGACACCTGGCCACTACATAGCTAAGATGTATACATCCATCACACAAACAGTTTAGCAAAGAGTATACAAATGACAAAGTGGCAACAGTAAAGCCATATGAGACCAAAACTATGCCTATGTCGACGAAGAAGGAGGTCTGATTCGGAGATTATGCTGCCACTCATGTTGGGTAAAAACCTCTCTGGTAACCCGCTCCAACCGCATACACACCGCCTTGAACATTGATTGGTACTCCATTCGGTGCATAATAGACCACACACGAAGCTACTGCGTACAATGGTAAATAACCTGCATAGAAGAATATTTTTTGCCATTAAAAATACAATCATGTCTACATAGCGTGCTAAACGTATTTGGTATACCATCAAGCTAGTGGCCATATATGTTGGCAACACTTGTTGGTGGATACAAATTGACACTATTTGGATGATTGACCATGTAGAACGCGCAAATTTGCATTGAAAGAAGAGGTGTTTAATTGTCTTGTCATGAGTACAAAAACTACACTTATTGCTTCCTTTGTAGTTGCGTTGAGCGAGATTGACTTTAGTTAGTACACCTCCTCTTCGAAGATACCACATGAAAATCTTAAATTTTAGTGGCATCATCGATTTCCAGATTTGTTTATAATTGTCCATTGGGATCCCTTTGTGCGAGAGTGCACAGTACATAGAGTCAACTGTGAAGGACCCAGATATAGAAAGATTCCAACGAAACACATCCCGTCCTTGTGTCAAGTTAATCGAATCCAAACGGGATAACAAATGTTGCCATGACACAAGGCGGAGGCCAATCAAATCCCTCCTAAATGATATATCTGGTGGAGAAGAGCACATCATGTGCGCAAGAGTATCATTTCTATCACGTACAATGCGGTACAGGGCTGGGTACTGTTCTCGGAGAGTGGCATTTCCTAGCCATTTGTTCTCCCAGAAGCGTATCTCTGAGCCGTCCTTTATCGCGAAAGATCCGAAGCGGAAAAGATGTTTCTTGACTGTCGTCAATCCAGCCCAAAAATGCGAGTCACCGGGCTTTCAATGTTCCTGGGACAACGCCTTTTGGCCTAAATACTTGTTGCACAACAGAGTTTGCCAAACACCATTCTCGATAAGTAGCTTGAATAGCCATTTACTAAGCAAGGCATCATTTTTGTTCTTGAACACCTAAGCCTCTCTGGTCTTAGCAACGATCTGCAGTTTGTACATTCAATCAACGATGCAACATTAGTGTATATGTAAATAACAAACAAACACGTTCAAGGGTGACAAGATATGTGTGTGAAAGGTGGATCTCTTGAAAGCGACAATTATGTTATCAAGGTAAAGAAAATATTACATACGTTCAGTTTCTGTCTGACTTTGCTTCATCTACACCCCAAGGGTTTCAAGGTGATTTCATATATAAGTAGTATTCATGTTGTTGCATGCAATTAATTCAGCGATAAGCAATGCAGACACCAGAATAGAGGTTACTGCATCTCTGCCGAGCTGCGCAAATCTTATACTGATGGCATTTGGCATCACCCTGTTAGAATATAAGTTGGGTTTAAATGTAGAGATAAGGAGTAGAGATCATGTATTACTTGTCTTATACTCTAAGCCTCTACCTCCTCATGTATTCTATATATGCCCCATATGAGGCTTAGATCAATACAACAAAAATATATTCTATCATTTCATATTTTCCACATGGTATTAGAGCGGTCAATTTCACAACACCGATCCTAGGCCTTCCCACCACTTCCGCGGCACGCCGCCCCCGAGGAGATTAATCTTCTCTCCCCGGGGGCGGCGGCATCCGATTTGATCAAAGATTAGATCGGTTCACAGATTAGATCAGTTTCATAGATTAGGTCAATTCAATTTTCAAAATTCTATTAGATTAGGATTTCATTAACCACCAAATAAATCTTCGAATACCCAAATTCCGGTGAGAAAAATACTAGCAAATCGGTGCAGTAATCTTTCTCACAGACGGCGGCCAAATCACTCCACCCGACGTGCTTCCTGCATCCCTCGCTCCAACAGGCAATGGTGCACGGGCTCCTGCACCGCCGCACACCAAGACTGGATCACGGGAGGGAACTCCATGGCCATTACGTGTCGAGCCCCCTGCAACCAGATTGCATCCACGCACTGATCGATTTCCAGCTGATGCGCACGACGTTCATCGTCGAAGCCGCAGCCTTGCTCGGGGATTCCGCACTGCAGCGCCAACCAGCTGTCTGGGTACGTCGCGCACCAGTAGGCAACGCCCGTTCCAGAAGAGCAACTGGCGGCTTCTCCAACAGGGATGCGATCGGATCTGCATCAACGCCACAACATCTGCCGGCCCCTCGACATCAAGCTCCACCAAGCATCCTATGCAGCCACCAGAGTCTCCATCCAACCATGCGTAGGTACGCCCATAATGCTAACGTTTCCATCCAGGAATCATGCACATGGCCACACGACAATCTCCTGCGAGGAGATACATGCATCAAGGCTTGGACTCTGTTAGAGTTTGAGTATACTTCATGTAATCTAACTATCTCTCTTCCTCTCTCGTATCTATTCTCTCTTATAATCAAACAAGATTCCTAATCCCTCTCTTGTACCTCATGGCAAGGTGTTTTGCCAACATATAAATAAACATCCGCGACTCTCCTCGAGGAGAGTGGGAACGCTTTCGCCAATCCAATATGGTGTACAGAGCCTAGCCTCTTCCCACATCCAGCGATCCCATCATCCAGCGAAAACAGAAACTCAAAACCCAATTGTCGCGAGAAACCCAAACCCTATCGCCATGGCTGGTTCCAGCACCGTCGCCCTCAACCTCGGAGCTCCACCAACGGAAAAGCTCATGATAGGAAATTGCCTTCTCTGGAAAGCACATGTAATCCTAGTGTTACGAGGCACACAAGTAACCGACCTCCTCGATGGCACAGATGCCGCACTGCCAAGAACGGTGGAGGCCGCGAAGGCGGACAAGACCACGTCCATTGAGTCAAACCCTCTGTATGGACCGTGGCTAGAGAAAAATCAACAGGTTGTGATCTACATGTTTAATCCACTCACCCCTGAGATCTTGGCATAGGTCATTGGTAAGGAGAGTACTCATGATCCATGGATTGCCCTTACCACACTATATGCCGCGGAGTCCCAATCCTGGATAACAAATCTAAGAATTGCCATCTCCAGCACCAAGAAGGGCAACATGTCAAGCAACTCCTTCATCTCCAAGATGAAGAGTCTCGGAGATGAGCTTGCAGCCGCCGGTCATCCAGTGACCGATGGCGAGATGGTCGACTACATCCTCGCCGGCCTTGATCGGACTACGATCCCATCGTTGTAGCTGTCGGCGCCATCAAAAACTCGATCACTGTTGATGATATTTTCTCGTAGATTTCATCCTTCGATCAGAGGATGGAGATGTTGGGCGACAAACCATCAAGCTTTCGTTCGTCTGCGAACGCCATGTATAGAGGTCATGGGCAGTACCGCAACAGAGGAGGTCTCCGGTGAGGGAATAGATGGCGTGGCCATGGCAATCGTGCCTCTCCCTCTCCTGCTTGCAGCGGTGGATGCGGCGGCTACCAGCAACGCGAGCGACAACCTCCACAACAACATCAGCAAGAACATGGAGGGGACTATCCCGAGTGCCAGATTTGCTACAAATTTCATGCCGGAGGTGCAAGGGCCTACTGGCATCGGTATGAGGGCAACCATGAAGAGAAGAAGAAGGCCAACCTCATCAACAACTCCTACGGAATTGATAAAAATTGGTACGCATATTCCGACGCTACCGAGCACATCATGGGGGAACTTGACAAGTTAACAATGTGAGAAAGATATCACGGAGGTGACCAAGTTCACACGGCAATTGGAACGGGCATGGAAATTTCTCATATTGGTAACTCAATTGTTAAAACCCCTAAGAAAAATTTACATCTCAATAATGTCTTACATGCTCCTTATGCATCAAAAATCTTGTCTCAGTTCATCGGTTTACCCTTGATAACCAAGTTCTCATAACATTCTATCCTTATTCTTTAGTGTTTATGGACTTGGCAACGAGGAGAGTCATTCTTAGAGGAAAGTGCGAGGGAGGCCTCTGCCCACTCATATCATTTGTTTCTTCATCAGGGTCCAATAAACAAGCATTGAGTGTCACCAAACCATTTTCGGAAAAGTGGCATCGTCGCTTGGGTCATCCTTCTTCAACTATTGTTCAACACATTCTTAGTAGAAATAAACTTCCTTATGTGTCTAGTGCTGAGTCAGTTTGTGATGCATGTCAACAAGCTAAGAGTCATCAATTACCGTATCCTATCTCTACCAGTGTATGTACGGCTCCTTTGTAACTTATTTTTTCAGATGTGTGGGGACCAGCCCCTACATCAGTTGGTAGGTTCTCATACTATGTAAGCTTTATTGATCATTATAATAAACTTAATTGGATTTATTTGCTAAAGAAAAGATCCGATGTATTCCAAGTCTTAACAAATTTCCAAAATCTTGTTGAATGCCAATTAAACTCCAAAATCCTTGCTATGCAAACTGACTGGGGTGGTGAGTATGAAAAACTCAATTCTTTTTTTCAAAAATTTGGAATTTCACATTATGTTTCCTGTCCACATGCTCACCAACAGAATGGCTCTGCTAAACGAAAACACCGTCATGTTGTTGAAGTAGAACTCACATTGTTAGCTCATGCATTTATGCCTCTTAAATTTTGGGATGAAGCTTTTTTCACTTCCACATATCTTATCAATATTCGTCCTAGCAAAGTCATCAAATTTTAGAATCCTATCACACGTCTTTTTGGTGTCACTCTAGATAACACATCTCTTCTTATTTTTGGTTCTGCTTGTTGGCCAAATCTTAGACCCTATAATACACGCAAACTTGCATTTCGTTCAAAAAAATGTGTGTTTTTAGGATACAGTCCCATGCACAAAGGGATTAAGTGTCTTGATGTCTCTACTAGTAGGGTCTACATCTCTAGAGATGTCATCTTTGATGAACCAGTCTTCCCCATCGAGTCTCTTCATCCAAATGCCGGAGCCCTCCTTCGAAAAGAAATATTGCTTCTTTTGGATTTTGATCAAGGGGGTGATAACAATTGTGCTAACCAAACTAATGAAAATACTCCTGCCCATACTCCTATTGTTATGCCTGTGCAGGAACCTGAAGAAAATCTAGTTTAAAATGATCAAAATCATGAAAATCAGGCATTATTTCATGTGAATGGAGAAGAAGGGGCCGGCGCAGACATCGAGGACGATCCGGCCGCGCCTGCTACACCCGTGCGCCTGCCATCCTCGGATCGCTCGCGTGGATCCGCCTCGGATCGCTCACCAAATAGTAGCAGCAGTCAGGCCGACCAGGTAATAGCAGCGGGCCGCTCCACGGGTGCCGTGTCACCACGCAGGAGTACGCGATCCACGCGCATGCAACCGGAGATAGCGGCAAGTTCTCCCGAGCACATGTAGCCAACAACAGCAATGAGCGTTTTTGTGCGCATGCATCCGACATCAGCAGCAAGATAGCTTCATCTCTGTATCAGCTGCACCAATGAACACATTATCGTTTGCGTCTACTCAGTCTGCACATGTGGAAGAATCATCTGGATCATCTGTGAACAGTCAGATTGGGGAGTCCTTCGTGCAACCACAACATCAACTTGCCACTGCTTCAAGGGTTATGACCCGATGATAAAAAGGTATTAGAAAACCAAAAGTAAGGAAGGATGGCACTATACCATATGGCATGTTGTGTATTTCAGATGAACCAGCAAAACTGAGTGATGCACTTGGAGACCCTAAGTGGAAAAAGGCTATGGGTGAAGACTATGGTGCTCTCATAAAGAATAAAACGTGGCACTTGGTGCCAAGCCAAAGAGGTAAAATATCATTAATTGCAAGTGGGTTTATAGAATTAAGAAAAAAGCAGATTGCTCGATTGATAGGTGATACATCTCCAATGTATCTATATTTTTTGATTGTTCCATGCTATTATATTATCTGTTTTGGATGTTTTATATGCATCATTATGCTATTTTATATTATTTTTTGGACTAACCAATTAACCTAGAGCCCAGTGTCAGTTTCTGTTTTTTCCTTGTTTTTGAGTTTCACAAAAAAGGAATATCGAACGGAGTCCAAATGGAACAAAACTTTACGATGATTTTTCTTGGACCAGAAGACATCCGGAGGACTTGGAGTGCAAGTCAGGGGAGCCACGAGGCGGACACAAGGATGGAGGGTGCGCTCACGGGGTAGGGCGCGCCCCCCACCCTTGTGCCCCCCCCCGTGACTCCACCGACCTATTTCCTCCGCCTATATATTCACATATATTCCAGAAACCCTAGGGGGCATTGAAACCACTTTTCCACCGCCGCAACTTTCTGTATCCACAAGATCCCATCTGGAGGCCTTTTCTGGTACTCTGCCGGAGAGGGATTCGACCACGGAGGGCATCTACATCAACCCTATTGCCCTTCTGATGAAGTGTGAGTAGTTTACCACAGACCTACAGGTCCATAGCTAGTAGCTAGATGGCTTCTTCTCTCTCTTTGATTCTCAATACCGTGTTCTCCTTGATGTTCTTGGAGATCTATCCAATAAAATCTTCTTTTGCGGTGTGTTTGCCAAGATCCGATGGATTGTGGATTTATGTGATGGAAATATGCCCTAGAGGCAAAAATAAAATGGTTATTATTACATTTCCTTAATCATGATAAAGGTTTATTATTCATGCTAGAATTGTATTGACTGGAAACCAAAATACATGTGTGAATACATAAAGAAATATTGTGTCCCTAGTAAGCCTCTACTAGACTAGCTCATTGATCAAATATGGTTAAGGTTTCCTAATCATGGATATGAGTTGTCATTTGATAACGAGAACACATCATTATGAGAATGATGTGATGGACAAGACCCATCCGTTAGCTTAGCATTTCATCGTACAGTTTATTGCTACTGCTTTCATGTATGTCAAATACATGTTCCTTTGACTATGAGATCATGCAACTCCCGGATACTGGAGGAATACATTGTGTGCTATCAAACGTCACAACATAATTGTTTGATTATAAAGATGCACTACATGTATCTCCGAAGGTGTTTTGTTGGGTTGGCGTGAATCGAGATTAGGATTTGTCACTCCAAGTATCGGATAGGTATCTCTGGGCCCTCTCGGTAATACACACCATAATAAGCCTTGCAAGCAAATGACTAATGAGTTAGTCATGGGATGATGTATTACGGAACGAGTAAAGAGACTTGCCGGTAATAATATTGAACTAGGTATAGAGATACCGATGATCGAATCTCGGGCATGTAACATACAGACAGACAAAGGGAATTGTGTATGTTGTCATAATGGTTCGACCGATAACGATCTTCGTAGAATATGTAGGAGCCAATATGGGCATCTAGGTTCCGCTATTGGTTATTGATCGGAGAAGTGTCTCGGTCATGTCTACATATTTCTCGAACCCGTAGGGTCGGCGCGCTTAACGTTCCTTGACAATATATTATTATATGTGTTATGTATTGTGACGCCCGGATAATTAAGCTATAGTAATTCCGTGTTAATGATGACACGTCAGCGCGATTACTGTCATTAACCTCGTGATGATTCAATCCCGTTCGAATTCAAAAGTCAAAAATAAGTCAACGATAAAGATTTTCAAATATTAAAACTAAAATGTTCGGGTGATGCCAAATAATGCATTGGTAATTATGGTGGAGAAACTACATTTTTATAAAAGGTTTAAATGCACTTAAGTGATTAAAACAGTAGTACAAACAACTAAATAAATGTCTTCCGAATATTATAAAATGCTAAACTATTTTGATCAGGAGTAAATCTTTTTGTGACTGTAGTTGGAATTGTAACTCTATTTTAGGTATGGGTTTTACTTTTTGTAAAACTTTAGACTATTAAATAAATAAAAGAAAACATAAAAGGCAAAATAAATATAAAGTAAAAAGACAAGGACCCCCTGGCCAACTGGGCTAGACGACCCAGCCGGCCAACCCATCGTCACAGGCCGGCCCGCCCCATTCCTCCTTATCCCATCGAGCGACCGAACCCTAACCTACTCACACCCCCATTCCCCCTCACCCCGTCGCTCTCCCTCTTCCCCCGATCTGGATCATGGGGCATCATGCCCGACGTCGCCGCCCAGCGCCGCACCATGACCCCATCCTCCGTCCTTCTCCTTCGGCCCAGATCTCCGCCGCCCAACGACTCCGTCCGGTCGGCCTTCGCCGCCTCTTCCCATTCCCGAACGAATCCGGCGGCATACACGCCGTCGTCGGCGTCAAGTCCATCGCTGCCCGAGGAGCACCAAGCCACCGTCTTGAAGCTCGTCGCCGACCACCGCCCCGTCACCGCTGCTCGGAGCTCCATGGACATCACCGGAGCCACCCTCTCGCCCTCCCTCACCGTCTCCGTCCTCCTCTGCGGAGGCACCTCGCCGGACCGTCGCCTGCCGTCCTCATCTCTCCCTCGCTGGCCACCTCGAGCTTCGCCGCCCTGTACCCCGGCAACGAGGGTGAGGTTCCATCCGGCTCTGACCACTCTCCGTTCGGTTGCCAGCGCTGCCGCCGTTGTGCCCCTACCCCGCGGCTTCCCGATCTCGCCCCGCGCACGCCCCTACTCCCTCCGCCCACGCCTCTACTGCCCGCCTACGTGATGCCGCCAGCTGCTCCCACGGCCGCGCCCCACGGCTGGCCACCGCCAATTCGCTGCGCGCCGTCGCCGACCGCCGCTTGGACTTGCCCCGCGCCCGCGTCGAGTGCCGGGTGCCCGTCCCTACGGCGCCCGCACCCGCACCCGTTAGCCCTCATGGCCGGTGGGGCCACTAACCACAGGGATCCACCCTATTAATAAAAAAGGAAATTAATGATAATAATAATTGTTAATTAATTAATTAATTAAGTAAATTAATTTTGTTTTACTAAACTAACTTAAATCCAGTTAATAAACCTTCTGTTAAGACATGTATCTATGACACATGGGTCCCACTGGTCCCTTTGACCAGTCAAACTGCTGATTGGGATAACCCAGTCAATGACATGCGCCCCCCCCCCTAAACCCTCTGACTAGTCAACAGTCTCTGTTGACTGCTGACTGGGCAGTCAACCGAACCCCACCTGTCAACCCCTAGTGTAAACAGTTGGGTACACTTCTGTGTACCCATAGCGTTTTAACCATTTATTTCTGATTTTAATAAATCCCAGAATATTGTTAAAACTTTGAAAAATAATATAAAATAATTCGTAACTCAGATGAAAAAGTTTTATACATGAAAATTGCTTAGAATTGCGAGGTGAATCCGAATACGTGGTGCGTTCGTCCGCCACACATATCTATCATACAGAACATGGAACCATCCCCCTCTGGTTCGCCTGTCCGAAAATGCCTAACACCGGGAATGTTTTCCCGGATGTTATCCCTCTTCGCCAGTATCATGTAGCACTGCGTGTTGACTTGTCGTGCTTCTTTTTGCATCTGTATGCTTTGTATTTATTGTTTCTTCCCCCACTTCTCTCCGGTAGACTGCGAGACTGATGCTACCTCAATGATCGACTGCATCGACGACCCCTCCTTCTGGTCTGAGCAACCCCCTTTTGATCATTCTGATATCGCCCATTCCCTTCTCTCTTATGCTTGCATTATAACTGCTACTGCTTTTTGTATTATCCTATTCTGATGCATAGCCTGTTGTTGATACCGCTTTCATACCTTACATGTTTATACTAAACTTCTTAGTATAGGCTGGTTAGAGATCCACCAGTGACCCCCCCCCCCACATTGTCCCGACTGCCCCGCTGGATTATTAGAAGACCCGATCAACGGGATCAAAGACCAAGGCCCTCCATTTTGTACACGAAGTGCATCCAGTTTTACTGAAACCCTCTCTACTTTTTTACACATGATATGTGGGTGAAATAATGATACCATGCCAACTTTCAACCTTTTCAGAGTTCATTTGAAGTGTTTTTCAATTCAGGGTCATTTAGCTCTAAAAAATTAAGTAAATGCATGAAAAATACCTAATGAATTCAGAAAGGGTTTATAATTCATTATGTGGTTTTGAATGGTGCATTTTGAACACACAAAAAGTCTGGATTTCAAATAAGTTAAAAAAATGAAATGACTTTGTAACATATGAGTTTTCATCCAAAACCCTCATACTTAGAAAGAGGTTGTCCATTTTGTACACAAAGTGCATCCAGTTTTTGCTGTAACCCTATCTACATTTTTGCACATGCTATGTGGGTGACATGATGATACCATGCCAACTTTCAACCTTTTCAGAGTTCATTTGAAGTGTTTTTAAATTTTAGGGTCATTTAGCTCTAAAAAATCAGTAATTGCATGAAAAATACCAAATGAATTCAGAAAGGGTTGATAATTAATGATGTGGCTTTGAATTGTGCATTTTGAACACACACAAAATCTGGAGTTCAAATAAGTTCAAAAAAATGAAATACCTTTGTAACAGCTGAGTTTTCGTCCAAAACCATAATACTTCGAAAGAGACTGTCCATTTTGTACACGAAGTGCGTCGAGTTTTTGTTGTCAACCTCTGAACTTTTTTTCACATGCTATGTGGGTGAAATGATGATACCATGCCAACTTTCAACCTTTTCAGAGTTCATTTGAAGTGTTTTTCAATTTCAGGGTCATTTAGCTCTAAAACAATCAGTAAATGCATGAAAAATACCAAATGAATTTAGAAAGGGTTGTTAATAGATGATGTGGCTTTGAATGGTGCATTTTGAACACACAAAAAGTTTGGAGTTCACATAAGTTCAGAAAAATGAAATGCCTTTATAACATATGAGTTTTCGTCCAAAACCGTGATACTTCGAAAGAGATTGTCCATTTTGTACACGAAGTGCATCCAAGTTTTGCCGTAACCCTCTCTACTTTTTTACACATGCTATGTGGGTGAAATGATGATACCATGCCAACTTTCAACCTTTTGAGAGTTCATTTGAAGTGCTTTTCAATTTTAGGGTCATTTAGCTCTAAAAATTCACTAAATGCATTAAAAATGCCAAATGAATTCATAAAGGGTTGATAATTGATGATGTGGTTTTTGAATGGTGCATTTTGAACACACAAAAAGTCTTGAGTTCAAATAAGTTCAGAAAAATGAAATGCCTTTGTAACAGATGAGTTTTCACCTGAAACCCTTATACTTCAAAATAGATTGTCTATTTTGTACGTGAAGTGCATCCAGTTTTTACAGTAACCCTCTCCACTTTTCTGCACATACTATGTGGGTGAAATGATGATACCATGCCAACTTTCAACCTTTTCAGAGTTCATTTGAAGTGTTTTTCAATTTTAGGGTCATTTAGCTCTAAAAATCAATAAATGCATGAAAAATACGAAATGAATTCAGAAAGCGTTGATAATTGATGATGTGACTTTGAATGGTGCATTTTGAACACACAAAAAGTGTGGAGTTCAAATAATTTCAGAAAATGAAGTGCCTTTGTAACAGATGAGTTTTTGTCCAAAACCATGATAGTTCGAAAGAGATTGTCCATTTTGTACACGAAGTGCATCCAATTTTTACCGTAACCCTCTCTACATTTTTGCACATGCTATGTGGGTGAAATGATGATACCATGCCAACTTTCAACATTTTCAGAGTTCATTTGAAGTGTTTTTCAATTTCAGGGTCATTTAGCTCTAAAAAATTAAGTAAATGCATGAAAAATACCAACTGAATTCAGAAAGGGTTGATAATTGATTATGTGGCTTTGAATGGCGCATTTTGAACACACAAAAAGTCTGGATTTCAAATAAGTTAAAAAATGAAATGACTTTGTAACAAATGAGTTTTCGTCCAAAACCCTCATACTTCGAAAGAGGTTGTCCATTTTGTACACAAAGTGCATCCAGTTTTTGCTGTAACCCTATCTACATTTTTGCACATGCTATGTGGGTGACATGATGATACCATGCCAACTTTCAACCTTTTCAGAGTTCATTTGAAGTGTTTTTAAATTTTAGGGTCATTTAACTCTAAAAAATCAGTAATTGCATGAAAAATACCAAATGAATTCAGAAAGGGTTGATAATTAATGATGTGGCCTTGAATTGTACATTTTGAATACAAAACAACTCCGGAGTTCAAATAAGTTCAAAAAAATGAAATGCATTTGTAACAGCTTAGTTTTTGTCCAGAACCCTGATATTTCGAAAGAGATTGTCCATTTTGTACACGAAGTGCATCGAGTTTTTGTTGTCAACCTCTGAACTTTTTTTCACATGCTATGTGGGTGAAATGATGATACCATGCCAACTTACAACCTTTTTAGAGTTCATTTGAAGTGTTTTTCAATTTCAGGGTCATTTAGCTCTAAAAGAATGAGTAAATGCATGAAAAATACCAAATTAATTCAGAAAGGGTTGTTAACTGATGAAGTGGCTTTGAATGGTGCATTTTGAACACAAAAAAGTCTGGAGTTCAAATAAGTTCAGGAAAATGAAATGCCTTTGTAACAGATGAGTTTTCGTCCAAAACCCTGATACTTCGAAAGAGATTGTCCATTTTGTACACGAAGTGCATCCAAGTTATGCCGTAACCCTGTCTACTTTTTCCACATGCTATGTGGGTGAAATGATGATACTGTTGGGGAACGTAGCATAATTCCAAAAAATTATACGCTTACACCAAGATCCATCTAAGGAGACATCTAGCAACGAGCAAGTTAGAGTGCATCTACACACCGTTTTGTAGATCGCGAGCGGAAGCTTTCGAAGAAGCGAGGATGAAGTAGTCGTACTCTTCTCGTTCTTCGTCACCGATGATCTAGCGCCGAACGGACAGCACCTCCGTGTTCAACACACGTCCGGTACAGCAACGTCACCTCCTTCTTGATCCAGCAAGGGGGGAGGAGAGGTCGTCGGAGATCCAGCAGCACGACGGCGTGGTGGTGGATGCAGTGAAGAATCCTGCAGGGATTCGCCGGCGCCCTGCGGAGGGAGTATGAGGTGTGACGGGAGGGGGAGAGGCGCCAGAGACTTGGGTGCGGCTGCCCTCTCCCCCCACATATATATAGGGGGCCAGGGGGGTGCGCCAGCCCCTGCAGATGGGATCTGCAAGGGGGGGCGGCGGCCTGGGGGGGAGTCTTGCCCCCCAAGGCAAGGGGGGCGCCCCCTCCCCTAGGGTTTCAACCCTAGGCGCATGGGGAGGGGGGCCCATGTGGTGCGCCAGCCCACAAGGGGCTGGCCACTTCCCCCACGCGGCCTAGGGGCCCCACCGGGATGGGTGGCCCCACCCGGTGCACCCCCGGGACCCCTCCGGTGGTCCCAGGACACTCCCGGTGACCCCCGGAGTTCACCCGATGGCCGAAACTTGACTTCCTCGTGACGTCCGGGATCTCACCGGGACTCCGAACAACTTTCAGGTTTCCACGTGCATGTATCTCTACGACCCTAGCGTTACCGAACCTTAAGTGTGTAGACCCTACGGGTTCGGGAGACACGTACACATGACCGAGACCACTCTCCGGTCAATAACCAACAGCGGGATCTGGATACCCATGTTGGTTCCCACGTGTTCCTCGATGATCTTCATCGGATGAACCACCGTGTCAAGGATTGACTCAATCCCGTATGTTATTCCCTTTGTCCATCGGTACGGTACTTGCCCGAGATTCGATCGTCGGTATTCCCGATACCTTGTTCAATCTCGTCATGGCAAGTCTCTTTACTCATTCCGTAATCCATCATCCCGTGACTAACTCCTTAGTCACTTTGAGCTCATTATGATGATGTCTTACCGAGTGGGCCCAAAGGAACCTCTCCGTCATACGGAGTGACAATATCCCAGTCTTGGTTCGTACCAACCCAACAGACACTTTCGGTGATTGTAGGATCGAAAGTATGTCTAGAGGGGGGGTGATTAGACTACTTGTAAACATAAAAATTCTGCCTTTTGACAAAGAACAATTTTTGGCAGATTCACAATTATGATCAAGTCAAGCATCACCCTACACATGCAATTCTAGAGTATAGGCAGCGGAAAGTAAATTGCACATGTAGTAAAGAGAGGTGGAGAAGAGCAAACGCAATTTTGGAGACGCGGTGATTTTTCCCGTGGTTCCGATAGGTGGTGCTATCGTACATCCACGTTGATGGAGACTTCAACCCATGGAGGGTAACGGCTGCGCGAGTCCACGGAGGGCTCCACCCACGAAGGGTCCACGAAGAAGCAACCTTGTCTATTCCATCATGGCCTACGCCCACGGAGGGCTAGCCTTACTCGGGGTAGATCTTCACAAAGTAGGCGATCTCCTTGCCCTTACAAACTTCTTGGTTCAACTCCACATCTCGATGACAGAGGCTCCCAAGCGACACCTAACCAATCTAGGAGGCACCACCCTCCAAAAGGTAATAGATGTTGTAGATGATGATGAACTCCTTGCTCTTGTGCTTCAAATGATAATCTCCCCAACACTCAACTCTCCTCACTGATTTGGCTGTGGTGGAAGAAAGGATTGAGTGGAAAGCAACTTGGGAAGGTTAGAGATCAAGTTTCATATGGTAGGAGTGGAGCAACTTGATCTCAACACAAGGGTAGGTAGTTCTCTTCTCAGAAATGTAAGGTAGGAGTGGTAGTTCTTTCTGATGGCTCTCTCCACGAATGAAGAGGGGGTGGAGGGGTATATATAGCCTCCACACAAAATCCAACCGTTACACACATATTTGAGCAATCTCGGTGGGACCGAAGTGGACAACTCGGTGAGACCGAAAGTTCAAATAATGTGAACGTTGGGGTTTTCGGTGGGACCGAAAATACCATCTCGGTTAGTCCGATTTGAGCAAATACAAGAGCATGCCAGTTTCGGTGGGACCGACTTTATCATCTCGGTGACACCGATTTGATGACAGAAGGTTACAGAAGCTTGGCAGCCCATGTTTCGGTGAAACCGATTTCAAAATCGGAATATCCGATTTTTCTAGGGTTTGGCTTATGGCTGAGGTGGTTCATCTCGGTGTGACTGAGTTTGGAATATCGGTGGGACCGAGATTACTTATGAGTGTATTTGACAGTGAGAGTTGCTGATAGTTTAGGAGATGTATCACTAAGCACTTGAGCAACCAGATCATCAACATAACCTCATCCCCTTTTAATAGTATTGGCTTTTCCTATGGACTCAATGTGATCTTGGATCACTAAACCAAAAATGGAGTCTTGAGCTTTTGCCAATGCTTGCCTTAGCATTTTGAGGGGTCCACTTCTTCAGTCATTGCCATACCCATATCACTGAACTTCTCTGAAATGATTCTCAAGTAATTATTAGTTCAATGATATATATGTTGTTATTAATTGCCAAAACCACCCGGGGATTAGTTGCACTTTCAATCTCCCCCTTTTTGGTAATTGATGACAACATATAGACCAAAGCTTCGACAAGAGATATAATCAATGAATAATATCGTCGCTTTGAGAAGTATGTGATAAGCAAGAGCTCCCCCTAAATTTGTGCATTATTTAAGATTTGCGTTTGAATGCAAATGCACAATCGATTAGGATCATGGGTCACTCTTCCATGTCACATACATCTTGGTGGAGCGCACAAAATGATAAGAATGAACATCATGCACCCAATCACCAAGACATGAGTAAATAGTCATACAAGATAGGAATAGCATATGATAAGCATTAAGCACACATTAAAGCATAGTATGACCAAGCACTCATTAAGGTAGCATCAAACGTAGTATCAAGCACACTGAAAGTCTCGAAAACCAAAAGTATCTCAAAGAGACCGCAAAAGAACGAAAGAGCAAAAGCGCAAAGATAACAGCACTCTCTCTCTCGAAGCCCTATGATTTATACAATTTCTCCCCCTTTGGCAACAAGTTACCAAAAAGTTCGAAAAAGCATAGAGCTAAACGTCACTGTGGGCTCTGCTGGCGGCTCCCGTCTGGGTTGATGTCGGAGTAGATATGACGGCATCGGCGAAGACTTCAGCTGAAGTCTGTGCTGGAGGAGTGGACACTGGAGCTGTAGCTGGAGTAACTGCTGGAGCTGTAGGAGGTGCTGAAGTTGTAGTCCTGGTGTCAGTCACCGGAATAACAGCTGATCGGGATCCTCTGGGAACCGGAGCAGTCTGTCGATGAGAATCCTGGACTAAGTCATCCTGCAACTCTGCCTTGTCCTGCTTTGCTTCCTCAAAGTCTGCCTCAAGCTTGTTGACGGTCACTTGAATTTCTGTCAGCTTCACGTTCAGAGCGTGGATCTTCTCTTCAACAATCCTCTCTAAGCTCTCCTGAGACTGTTCAATGCTGGCCAGGCGTTGTTCAATCCTTTGAGTAGCTTCAAGAATCTGCTCTCCGAAACTCTTTGGTTTAGCTGCTGCTGCTGCTGCTGCTGCTTCTTTGTCAGCTTTGGCTTTCCTAGCAGCTTCGATCTTGGCTTGACCTTCAATAGATGTCGGATCCTCCTCATCCATCACAACAACATTGTCTTCATGCTCTGGCTGCAGGGGTAAGTGTTTTCTATCCAACAAGAATTTGCCCGTGCCAAACTTGGCATTGATAAGCATCTGAATCTGTGGGGCAAATCCACATGACCTTTTCTGGTCAGCTGCAGTCCTCTTAATGGTCTCTACCATTAAGTCCATCACCTTGAAAGGTGCTTTCTCATCAAGTATATGCAGCATGTTGATAGAATATCCTCTGATCATGCGATGATCTCCAGACTTGGGCATCAAGGTATGCCTCAAAATAGTATTAGTGGTAGGTAAGCCTGCCTGGAGATGGTAGACTGAGCCGAGCTTCCATGCACATGTGGAAAGAAATCTCTGTGCTCTTCGCTGTCAATGTATTCCCAGTCAACGTATCTGGTGTCTGCGACTATGGGCTTCTTGTCCATCAGCACAGTCTCATAGAAGTCCTGCCGCTCTCTGTTGTGAAATCTGGGATCTACAGCAGTTCTTCTCCTCACGGCATATGGGTCAGCTTGTCTCCATAGCCTGAGACCTCTATCTTTCCTTGCCTTCATATCCTCAGCTTGAGGATGAGCATCATTGTGAAGTGGCAATTTTGGACGGAGTTTCAGCAACACTTGTCCTTCCTCATCAGACTCAGCTGGTGGCACATCACCCTTGTTCTTTTCAGATGCTGGAATGTTTCTGGTAGTCCTCTTGGGCTTGGCAGCAGGCTTTGCTGGAGCTGCCTTAACTTGAGCAGATTTCTTGGGCTTTGAAGTGGCTCCGGCCTTAATGGCATCACCCATGAGCTTCTGCTTCTGAGGAGCAGGCTGGGGTGCTTCTTCATCTTCATCCTCGACTGCTGCATCTGCATGAGAATCACTATACACTACCCTCTTTCTCTTGGAGGTTTTCTTCACTTTGCTTGGAGCTGGCTCTCCCAAATTCAGCTTCTTGGCAATAGTTGACTGCTTGACTTTGCTGGTGCCCTTCTTTGATTGCTGACCTTGTTGCTCTTTGGCAACAACCTTCCTCTTAGGCTTTGAGGTTACCTCTTCCTCAACAACGAAATCAGAATCCTCATCATCGGAATTCTTCTCCTTTCTAGCTCTGGTGGCTGCAGGAGGCATGCCACTTGGTGTACTCCTCTCACCATCATCAAATGGGCTACTAGTCTCAGGACTAGTGTCTGCCTCAGGAATGTCTGCAATGGGTGACTCTGACCTGTTCTGACTGTCACTGGCATCTGACATGGCTGACAACCTGTGAATAGATAAGGTATAGGCAGAGAAGAAGAGTTATCACAAACTGCAGAAGTTTTTGCAAAAAAAATGAGTTCAAATTCTAGTTTTAAGTTTTCACAGAAGACATTTCGGTCAGACCGAGTTTGAGTATCGGTGAATCCGAAGTGTTAAACAGAAGCTTTACACACCACTTTCGGTTTGACCGAAGTGGGTTTCGGTCCTGCCGATAACACTAGGGTTTCACAAAAACTACATTTCGGTCACACCGATTTGCACAACTCGGTTGGACCGAAGGGTGCAGTGCAATGGCCAGAGGCCAAATCGGTCACACCGAAATTCTAAAATCGGTTTTACCGAGATGTGTTCCGTGGAAACCTAACCCTAAGAATTTTACTCGAATCTAGTTCAAACGAACCAATCTGGTGTAAAGGAAGATTTCAATCGTGGCCAGATATTGGGCAAACCAAACGTGCATTGAATCGGAGATGGGAGCACGAGTGGGATCAAGACTCACCCTAACTTGGTGGAGTCTCTCTACGGCGGCAACGACGCGGAGGAGAAGTCCGTTGACGGCGATGGAGACCTGCGGCGAGGGCGCACGGGCGACGATCCGGAGATCAAGGCGACGGCAGCAGGGGATGTGGGGCAAAAACGTTTGAAGGAGTAATCAACGCGCGCGACCCTTGGTATATATATCCCTTTGCTGTCGGTGGGACCGAGTTGTAAAACTCGGTGGCACCGAGATGGATAACTGCTAGGCAGTTATGCACTTCGGTCACGCCGAAAATCACAACTCGGTTTCACCGAGATGAAACCTAGATCAGTCTAAATGCTTTCGGTTTGACCGAGTTTGAGAAAGTTGGTCTGACCGAAATCACTTAGAAGGTTTTGGAGGTTAGCCCTTGACGGATCGGTGGCTCCGAGTGCTCCTCACTCGGAGGGTCCGAAAATGACTTGTTCAAAGTTTGTGATATAAGCATGAATAGAATTTGAGACAAGAAAGCATAGATAGCTAGGGGAGGTACTTAGGCATTCTTGTCCATCCATTTGGTCAAAAAAAATCAAAACAACCAAAACAACAAATGGATGTCCTCGAATGGATAAAATCATGCATTCAACATGCTCACACAATAAGATAGCAAATGAAATATGTGTCAAACATGCACAACCAAAACTCTAGCTACTAACACACAATTTGTCGATGACTAGGTCATCTTTATATGAGTATTTTGACTTAGGAGCCAAATGAGAACATTTGATCATAGGTCATACTCATCGTTTAAGCACAAGTGGGGTTACCACTTTTACATAAAGGATTGATGTGTTCACATCATTTGAAGATGCTTTAGCTCAATTTTTAGAACAAAGCTCTTTTAAAGGGTCAAACTAACCTTGGGTTGTCGTAGAAGACTTCATGTAGATGTTGAAGATGTGGATGCTCAACGTTGATGGAGATCATCAAGAGTTGGGAGCTATCCTTTGGATTCGGGCACTTTCAATACCTACATGGGTTAGTCCCACAAGGAACAAACAAGAATATCCATGGACATAGATTGAAGTTCACAATAGATGATGTCCATGAAAGCAATGATTACCTTGTCCCTTGACTTACCAACAAGAGGGTTTGTGACTCCATGAACTAGTGCATGATATGGAAGTTGATTGCACAAGTTCTTTGCCAAAAGGAATGTGAGTGAAGTATGTTGGCGGAGTCACCCTCAAGAACTTTATAGTTCTTCTTCTTCGGGATCCACATCATCTTGATGGGAATCCTTGGGATTGTAGTTGAGCTTGACTAAGTAGAACTTGACGTTTCCTTGGGAACCCACTTGACCATGGCTTGAGGTGCTTCAATGAATGCATCAATCTCCTCTTGAAGCTTGTCCTTGGCTTTTAGCTTGTGGTCTTGTGGTGGAAGGTCATCTTGAGCTTGTTCCACATTGGAAGAAGTAGGATTATACTTCTCCTTTTGAGAAACAAACTGTTGAGTAGGATATTGACCTTCTTCCCACTCAACACCTTCGGCGTTGAACTTTCGCTCAAAACCAATTCCTTGATTCTTCCAGTGCCTTCCTTGCTTGCGAACAATTTCCTCAAAGTTCTTGCTTCCGGCAAGACTCTTGTAGACACCTTTCTCTATGATCCCTTTCAATAAACTATTCTCTTGCTCAAGTGTAACTTGGCTTGAAACATTGTTAGTGGAATCAAGAGAACTACTAGAAGTAACAACATTAGATTTAATATGGTTATTGTTACTGCTAGAGGAAGAATTTTTCTTATGCTTGTCATGCTTAGTCTTAATGGGTGGCAAGAAGTTAGACAAGAGAAGTCGTTTGGCAAGATATGAAGAACTCTTCTTTCGAAGATCGTCATTGATCGCTTTTAGAAACTCATGTTCTTACTCTAGAGTGAGCTTCTCGAAGCGTAGCTTCTCATGAGATCTTAGGAGCTCTCTATGATCTTCTTGAGTTGTTTCATGAGCTAACTTAAGAGTGTTTAGTTCTTTAGTTAGACGCTCAATCTCCTTCATAGCATTGTCATTCGACTCTTCTCGACTATAAAGACTACTAGCATTTTCATCGTTACTAGGCTCACTAGATTTATCATGCAAGAGCTCATCTTCACTAAGCAAGTCATCCTCATCACTATTGAAGTCAATGAATTCAGGGTGTGATACCTTGGGGCCTTTAGCCATGAAGCATCTTCCAATTCCCTCATTTGGTGAATCAAATAAGTCGTAGGAGTTGGAGTTGGAGGATACGAGAGCAAGACCGGCAACACCTTCATCTTGACTGTAGTCGGAGTCGGAGTGATAGCTTCCATCGGATTGATTGTCGGAGTCGGAGCCGGAGACCCATTCACCTACATGAGCTTCATGTCTTCTTCTTGTGTAGCTCCTTGATGACTTGTCTTTCCTCTCCGAATCCTTGCTTCTCCGAGAGGGTCTTTGTTCATAACGATCATCTCTACTCCTTCTCTCTTTCCGAGGTGACTCATCTCTTGAACTTCTTCTTCTTGGAGATTCTTCTCTTCTCTTGTGGGGAGCCGTACACTCATTTGAGTAGTGTCCGGGTCTTCCACAATTGTAGCAGTTTCGATCACGACTAGAAGATCTCTTTTCATCATATGATCTAGACTTTGAGCTTCTCTCTTTGCCTCTATTCTTGTATAATTTGTTGAAGTTCTTAACCATTAGGCTTATCTCTTCATTGGAAACTAACTTGTCACTTGAGGTTGTGGGAGCATCACTTGTAGCTTTGTAAGCACCACTTGACTTGTTGTGAAGCTCTTCCTTATCCTTAAGTGTCATCTCATGAGCAACAATTCTTCCAATGACTTCAGTTGGCTTGAGAGTCTTGTAGTTTGGCATCATTTGGATCAAAGTGCACACGGTGTCATACTTTCCATCCAAAGCTCTGAGAATCTTCTTGATGATGAATCGGTCAGTCATTTCTTCGCTTCCTAAGCCGGCAATCTCATTTGTGATGAGAGCAAGCCTAGAGTACATTTCAGCGACTCCTTCACCATCCTTCATCTTGAACTTGTCAAGTTGACCTTGAAGAATATCTAGCTTTGATTCCTTCACAGACTCGGTACCTTCGTGCATTTCAACCAAAGTATCCCAAATCTCTTTTGCATTTTCAAGACGACTGATTTTGTTGAACTCCTCGGGACACAAGGCATTGAAGAGAATGTCACAAGCTTGAGCATTGTTTTGCAACATCCGTAATTCTTTCGGTGTAGCTTCGCGATCCGGAATTTTCCTTCCTCGAAGAATTCACCTTGCATACCAACACAAATAATGCCCCATGCGGCTGGGTTATGACCAAGAATATGCATTTTCATTTTATGCTTCCAACTAGCAAAATTTGTACCATCAAAGTAAGGACCTCTACGATAATTACCCTCACTAGACGCCATACTCTCCTAGGTTGTGAAACCAAGCTTATGGAGTCCAATGCAATGGAAACCAAAACAATGGAGACCAAAGCTCTGATACCACTTGTAGGATCGAAAGTATGTCTAGAGGGGGGTGATTAGACTACTTGTAAACATAAAAATTCTGCCTTTTGACAAAGAACAGTTTTTGGAAGATTCACAATTATGATCAAGTCAAGCATCACCCTACACATGCAATTCTAGAGTATAGGCAGCGGAAAGTAAATTGCACATGTAGTAAAGAGAGGTGGAGAAGAGCAAACGCAATTTTGGAGACGCGGTGATTTTTCCCGTGGTTCCGATAGGTGGTGCTATCGTACATCCACGTTGATGGAGACTTCAACCCACGGAGGGTAACGGCTGCGCGAGTCCACGGAGGGCTCCACCCACGAAGGGTCCACGAAGAAGCAACCTTGTCTATTCCATCATGGCCTACGCCCACGGAGGGCTAGCCTTACTCGGGGTAGATCTTCACGAAGTAGGCGATCTCCTTGCCCTTACAAACTTCTTGGTTCAACTCCACATCTCGATGACAGAGGCTCCCAAGCGACACCTAACCAATCTAGGAGGCACCACCCTCCAAAAGGTAATATATGTTGTAGATGATGATGAACTCCTTGCTCTTGTGCTTCAAATGATAATCTCCCCAACACTCAACTCTCCTCACTGATTTGGCTGTGGTGGAAGAAAGGATTGAGTGGAAAGCAAGTTGGGAAGGTTAGAGATCAAGTTTCATATGGTAGGAGTGGAGCAACTTGATCTCAACACAAGGTTAGGTAGTTCTCTTCTCAGAAATGTAAGGTAGGAGTGGTAGTTCTTTCTGATGGCTCTCTCCACGAATGAAGAGGGGGTGGAGGGGTATATATAGCCTCCACACAAAATCCAACCGTTACACACATATTTGAGCAATCTCGGTGGGACCGAAGTGGACAACTCGGTGAGACCGAAAGTTCAAATAATGTGAACGTTGGGGTTTTCGGTGGGACCGAAAATACCATCTCGGTTAGTCCGATTTGAGCAAATACAAGAGCATGCCAGTTTCGGTGGGACCGACTTTATCATCTCGATGACACCGATTTGATGACAGAAGGTTACAGAAGCTTGGCAGCCCATGTTTCGGTGAAACCGATTTCAAAATCGGAATATCCGATTTTTCTAGGGTTTGGCTTATGGCTGAGGTGGTTCATCTCGGTGTGACTGAGTTTGGAATATCGGTGGGACCGAGATTACTTATGAGTGTATTTGACAGTGAGAGTTGCTGATAGTTTAGGAGATGTATCACTAAGCACTTGAGCAACCAGATCATCAACATAACCTCATCCCCTTTTAATAGTATTGGCTTTTCCTATGGACTCAATGTGATCTTGGATCACTAAACCAAAAATGGAGTCCTGAGCTTTTGCCAATGCTTGCCTTAGCATTTTGAGGGGTCCACTTCTTCAGTCATTGCCATACCCATATCACTGAACTTCTCTGAAATGATTCTCAAGTAACTATTAGTTCAATGATATATATGTTGTTATTAATTGCCAAAACCACCCGGGGATTAGTTGCACTTTCAGTGATACCCGATGCGTACCTTTATAGCCACCCAGTTACGTTGTGACGTTTGGCACACCCAAAGTATTCCTATGGCATCCGGGAGTTGTACAACCTCATGGTCTAAGGAATAAATACTTGACACCGAAAAGCTTATGCATTACGAACTATACGATCTCGTGCTATGCTCAGGATTGGGTCTCGTCCATCACATCATTCTCCTAATGATGTGATCCTGTTGTCACTGACATCCTATGTCCATGGTCATGAAACCGTGACCATCTGTTGATCAACGAGCTGGTAACTAGAGGCTTACCAGGGACTCATTGTGGTCTATGTATTCACACATGTATTGCTGTTTCCGTACAATACAATTCAAGCATGAATAACAGACGATTATCATGAACAAGGAAATATAATAATAATACTTTTATTATTGCCTCTAGGGCATATTTCCAACAGTCTCCCACTTGCACTAGAGTCAATAATCTAGTTACATTGTGATGAATCGAACACCCATAGAGTTCTGGTGTTGATCATGTTTTGCCCGTGGAAGAGGTTTAGTCAACGGGTCTGCAACATTCAGATCCGTATGCACTTTACAAATATCTATGTCTCCATCCTGAACATAATTCCGGATGGAGTTGAAACGGCGCTTGATGTGCTTGGTCTTCTTGTGAAACCTGGGCTCCTTGGTAATGGCAATAGCACCAGTGTTGTCACAGAAGAGAGTCGTCGGGCTTGACGCGCTTGGAATGACTCCTAGGTCGGTGATGAACTCCTTCATCCAGACTCATTCCTGCGCTGCTTCGGAAGCAGCTATGTACTCCGCTTCACATGTAGATGCCGCCACGACGCTTTGCTTGCAACTGCACCAGCTGACTGCCCCTCCGTTCAAAATATACACGTATCCGGTTTGAGACTTAGAGTCATCCAGATCTGTGTCGAAGCTAGCATCGACGTAACCCTTTACGACGAGCTCTTCGTCACCTCCATAAACGAGAAACATATCCTTAGTCCTTTTCAGGTACTTCAGGATGTTCTTGACCGCTGTCCAGTGTTCCATACCGGGATCACTCTGGTACCTCCCTACCAAACTTATGGCAAGGTTCACATCAGGTCTGGTACACAACATGGCATACATGATAGAACCTATGGCCGAGGCATAGGGAATGACACTCATCTTTTCTCTATCTTCTGCAGTGGTCGGCGACTGAGCCTTGCTCAATCTCATACCTTGCAAAACAGGAAAGAACCCCTTCTTGGACTGATCCATATTGAACTTTTTCAATATCTTATCAAGGTATGTGCTTTGTGAAAGACCAATGAGGCGTCTTGATCTATCTCTATAGATTTTGATGCCTAATATGTAAGCAGCTTCTCCAAGGTCCTTCATTGAAAAACTCTTATTCAAGTAGGCCTTTACATTTTCCAAGAATTCTATATCATTTCCCATCAGCAATATGTCATCCACATATAATATGAGAAATGCCACAGAGCTCCCACTCACTTTCTTGTAAATACAGGCTTCTCCATAAGTCTGTATAAAGCCAAACGCTTTGATCACATCATTAAAGCGAATATTCCAACTCCGAGATGCTTGCACCAGCCCGTAAATCGAGCGCTGGAGCTTGCATACCTTGTTAGTGTTCTCTGGATCGACAAAACCTTCCGGCTGCATCATATACAACTCTTCCTTGAGGAAGCCATTAAGGAATGCCGTTTTGACGTCCATTTGCCATATCTCATAATCATAGAATGCGGCAATAGATAACATGATTCTGACTGACTTCAGCATCGCTACGGGAGAGAAAGTCTCGTCGTAGTCAATCCCTTGAACTTGTCGATAACCCTTAGCGACAAGCCGAGCCTTATAGATGGTCACATTACCATCCGCGTCTGTCTTCTTCTTAAATATCCATTTGTTTTCTACGGCGTGCCTATCATCAGGCAAGTCCACCAAAGTCCATACTTTGTTTTCATACATGGATTCTATCTCGGATTTCATGGCCCCAAGCCATTTATTGGAATCCGGGCCCGCCATCGCTTCTTCATAGTTCGAAGGTTCACCGTTGTCTAAAAACATGATTTCCAGGATAGGGTTCCCGTACCACTCTGGTGCGGAACGTGCCCTTGTGGACCTTCGAAGTTCAGTAGTAACTTGATCTGTTTCTTCATGATCATCATCATTAACTTCCTCCCTTGTCGGTGCAGGCACCTCAGGAACAATTTCCTGTGCTGTGCTACTTTCCGGTTCAGGAGGGGTGACTGTCACCTCATCAAGTTCTACTTTCCTCCCACTCACTTCTTTCGAGAGAAACTCTTTCTCCAGAAAGCATCCATTCTTGGCAACAAATATTTTGCCTTCAGATCTGTGGTAGAAGGTGTACCCAATCGTTTCCTTTGGGTATCCTATGAAGACGCATTTTTCCGATTTGGGTTCGAGCTTTTCAGGTTGAAGTTTCTTGACATAAGCATCGCAACCCCAAACTTTTAGAAACGACAACTTCGGTTTCTTGCCAAACCAAAGTTCATACGGAGTCGTCTCAATGGATTTCGATGGAGCCCTATTTAAAGTGAATGCGGCAATCTCTAAAGCATAACCCCAAAAAGATAGTGGTAAATCAGTGAGGGACATCATAGATCGCACCATGTCCAACAGAGTACGATTTCGACGTTCGGACACACCGTTACGTTGACGTGTTCCGGGCGGTGTCAATTGTGAAACAATTCCACTGTTCCTAAGGTGCGTGCCAAATTCATGACTTAAATATTAACCCCCACGATCTGATCGTAAGAACTTTATTTTTCTGTCACGTTGATTCTCAACCTCATTCTGAAATTCCTTGAACTTTTCAAAGGTCTCAGACTTGTGTTTCATCAAATAGATATACCCGTATCTACTCAAATCATCTGTGAGGGTGAGAACATAACGATAGCCTCCGCGAGCCTCAACACTCATTGGACCGCACACATCGGTATGTATGATTTCCAATAAGTTGGTTGCTCGCTCCATTGTTCCGGAGAACGGAGTCTTGGTCATCTTGCCCAATAGGCATGGTTCACACGTGTCAAATGATTCATAATCAAGAGACTCTAGAAGTCCATCTGAATGGAGCTTCTTCATACGTTTGACACCAATATGACCAAGGCGGCAATGCCACAAGTATGTGGGACTATCATTATCAACTTTACATCTTTTGGCATCTACACTATGAATATGTGTATCATCACGTTCGAGATTCATCAAAAATAAACCATTGACCAGCGGGGCATGACCATAAAACATATCTCTCAAATAAATAGAACAACCATTATTCTCCGATTTGAAAGAGTAGCCATCTCGCATAAGACGAGATCCAGATACAATGTTCATGCTCAAAGCTGGTACTAAATAACAATTATTAAGGTTTAAAACTAATCCCGAGGGTAGATGTAGAGGTAGCGTGCCGACGGCGATCACATCGACCTTGGTACCAATCCCGACGCGCATCGTCACCTCATCCTTCGCCAGTCTCCGCTTATTCCGTAGCTCCTGTTTTGAGTTACAAATGTGAGCAACCGCACCGGTATCAAATACCCAGGAGCTACTACGAGTGCTGGTAAGGTACACATCAATAACATGCATATCACATATACCTTTGACGTTGCCGGCCTTCTTGTCTGCTAAGTATTTGGGGCAGTTCCGCTTCCAATGACCCGTTCCCTTGCAATAAAAGCACTCTGTCTCAGGCTTGGGTCCATGCTTTGGCTTCTTCCCGGTAACAGGCTTAACGGGCGCGGCAACTCCCTTGCCGTCCTTCTTTAAGTTCTTCTTACCCTTGCCTTTCTTGAACTTAGTGGTTTTATTGACCATCAACACTTGATGTTCTTTCTTGATATCCACCTCCGCTGATTTCAGCATCGAATACACCTCGGGAATGGACTTCTCCATCCCCTACATATTGAAGTTTAACACGAAGCTCTTGAAGCTTGGTGGGAGCGACTGGAGGATTCTGTCAACGACCACTTCATCTGGGAGATTCATTCCCAGCTGAGACAAGCGGTTGTGCAATCCAGAAATCTTGAGGATGTACTCACTGACAGAACTGTTTTCCTCCATCTTACAGCTGTAGAATGCGTCGGAGACGTCATATCTCTTGACTCGGGCATGAGCTTGGAAAACCATTTTCAGCTCTTCGAACATCTCATATGCTCCATGGTTCTCAAAACGTTTTTTGGAGCCCCGACTCTAAGCTGTAAAGCATGCCGCACTGAACCATGGAGTAATCATCACTACGCGACTGCCAGACGTTCAAAACGTCTTGGGTCGCATCGGGACCGGGTGCATCACCTAGCGGTGCTTCAAGGACATATGATCTCTTGGCAGCTATGAGGATAATCCTCAGGTTACGGACCCAATCCGTATAGTTGCTACCATCGTCTTTCAGCTTGGTTTTCTCTAGGAACGCGTTGAAGTTGAGGGAAACTTGAGCGTGGGCCATTTGATCTACAAGAGATATTGTAAAGAATTTAGACTAAGTTCATGATAATTAGGTTCATCTTAATCAAATTTTAATGAACTCCCACTCAGAATGACATCTCTCTAGTCATCTAAGTGATACACGATCTGAATCGACTAGCCCGTGTCCGATCATCACGTGAGACGGACTAGTCATCAACGGTGAACATCTTCATGTTGATCGTATCTTCTATACGACTCGTATTCGACCTTTCGGTCTTCCGTGTTCCGAGGCCATGTCTGTACATGCTACGCTCGTCAAGTGAACCATAAGTGTACTGCGTGTGTAAATCTGGCTTACACCCATTGTATGCGAACGTTAGAACCTATCACACCCGATCATCACGTGGTGCTTCGGAACAACGAACTTTAGCAACGGTGCACAGTTAGGGGGAACACAATTCTTGAAATTTTAGTGAGAGATCATCTTATTTACTACCGTCGTTCTAAGTAAACAAGATGCATAAACATGATAAACATCACATGCAATCAATTAAAGTGACATGATATGGCCAATATCATCTTGCTCCTTGGATCTCCATCTTCGGGGCACCATGATCATCTTGTCACCGGCTCGACACCATGATCTTCATCATCATGATCTCCATCATCGTGTCTTGAAGAAGTCGTCACGCCAACTATTACTTCTACTACTATGACTAACGTTTAGCAATAAAGTAAAATAATTACATAGCGTTTATTCAGTGACACGCAGGTCATACAATAATTAAGACAACTCCTATGGCTCCTGCCGGTTGTCAAGTTCATTGACATGCAAGTCGTGATTCCCTATTACAAGAACATGATCAATCTCATACATCACATATATCATTCATCACATCTTCTTTTGGCCATACCACGTCACATAGCACATGCTGCAAAAACAAGTTAGACGTCCTCTAATTGTTGTTGCAAGTTTTTACGTGGCTTCTATAGGTTTTCTAGCAAGAACGTTTCTTACCTACACCAAAACCACAACGTGATTTGTCAATTTCTATTTACCCTTCATAAGGACCCTGTTCATCGAATCCAATCCGACTAAAGTAGGAGAGACAGACACCCGCCAGCCACCTTATGCAACTAGTGCATGTCTGTCGGTGGAACCAGTCTCACGTAAGCGTACGTGTAAAGTCGGTCCGGGCCGCTTCATCCCACAATACCGCCGAATCAAGACTAGACTAGTAACGGCAAGAAAATTGAGCAAACTCAAACGCCCACAACTGCTTTGTGTTCTACTCGTGCAAGATGCTACGCATAAGACCTAGCTCTGATACCACTGTTGGGGAACGTAGCATAATTCAAAAAATTTCTACGCTTACACCAAGATCCATCTAAGGAGACATCTAGCAACGAGCAAGTTAGAGTGCATCTACATACCGTTTGGTAGATCACGAGCGGAAGCTTTCGAAGAAGCGAGGATGAAGTAGTCGTACTCTTCTCGTTCTTCGTCACCGATGATCTAGCGCCGAACGGACGGCACCTCCGTGTTCAACACACGTCAGGTACAGCAACGTCACCTCCTTCTTGATCCAGCAAGGGGGGAGGAAAGGTCGTCGGAGATCCAGCAGCACGACGGCGTGGTGGTGGATGCAGTGGAGAATCCTGCAGGGCTTCGCCGGCGCCGTGCGGAGGGAGTATGAGGTGTGACGGGAGGGGGAGAGGCGCCAGAGACTTGGGTGCGGCTGCCCTCTCCCCCCACATATATATAGGGGGCCACGGGGGTGCGCCAGCCCCTACATATGGGATCTGCAAGGGGGGGCGGCGGCCTGGGGGGGAGTCTTGCCCCCCAAGGCAAGGGGGGCGCCCCCTCCCCCTAGGGTTTCAACCCTAGGCGCATGGGGAGGGGGGCCCATGTGGTGCGCCAGCCCACCAGGGTCTGGCCACTTCCCCCACGCGGCCTAGGGGCCCCACCGGGATGGGTGGCCCCACCCGGTGGACCCCCGGGACCCCTCCGGTGGTCCCGGGACACTCCCGGTGACCCCCGGAGTTCACCCGATGGTCGAAACTTGACTTCCTATGTATCATTCTTTACCTCCGGACCATTCCGGAACTCCTCGTGACGTCCGGGATCTCATCCGGGACTCCAACAACTTTCGGGTTTCCACGTGCATGTATCTCTACGACCCTAGCGTTACCAAACCTTAAGTGTGTAGACCCTACGGGTTCGGGAGACACGTAGACATGACCGAGACCACTCTCCGGTCAATAACCAACAGCGGGATCTAGATACCCATGTTGGTTCCCACGTGTTCCTCGATGATCTTCATCGGATGAACCACCGTGTCAAGGATTCACTCAATCCCGTATGTTATTCCCTTTGTCCATCGCTACGGTACTTGCCCGAGATTCGATCATCGGTATTCCCGATACCTTGTTCAATCTCGTCATGGCAAGTCTCTTTACTCGTTCCGTAATCCATCATCCTGTGACTAACTCCTTAGTGACTTTGAGCTCATTATGATGATGTCTTACCGAGTGGGCCCAGAGGAACCTCTCCGTCATACGGAGTGACAATATCCCAGTCTCGGTTCGTACCAACCCAACAGACACTTTTGGTGATACCCGATGCATACCTTTATAGCCACCCAGTTACGTTGTGATGTTTGGCACACCCAAAGTATTCCTACGACATCCGGGAGTTGTACAACCTCATGGACTAAGGAATAAATACTTGACACCGAAAAGCTTATGCATTGCAAACTATACGATCTCGTGCTATGCTCAGGATTGGGTCTCGTCCATCACATCATTCTCCTAATGATGTGATCCCGTTATCACTGACATCCTATGTCCATGGTCAGGAAACCGTGACCATCTGTTGATCAACGAGCTGGTAACTAGAGGCTTACCAGGGACTCATTGTGGTCTATGTATTCACACATGTATTGCTGTTTCCGTACAATACAATTCAAGCATGAATAACAGACGATTATCATGAACAAGGAAATATAATAATAATACTTTTATTATTGCCTCTAGGGCATATTTCCAACAGATACAGTGCCAACTTTCAACCTTTTCAGAATTCATTTGAAGTGTTTTTCAATTTCAGGGTCATTTAGCTCTAAAAAACTAAGCAAATGCATGAAAAATACCAAACGAATTCAGAAACGGTTGATAATTGATTATGTGGCTTTGAATGGTGAATTTTTAACACATGAAAAGTCTGGAGTTCAAATAAGTTTAAAAAAATGAAATGCCTTTGTGACAGATGAGTTATCGTCCAAAACCCTGATACTTCGAAAGATGTTATCCATTTTGTACACAAAGTGCATCTAGTTTTTGCCGTAACCCTATCTACTTTTTCTGCACATGCTATGTGGGAGGAATGATGACACCAAGTGTACATTCAACCTTTCAAGAATTCATTTGAAGTATTTTTAAATTTTAGGGTCATTTAGCTCTAAAAAAATCAGTTAATGCATGAAAAATACCAAATGTATTCAGAAAGTGTTGATAATTGATGATGTGGCTTTGAATTGTATATTTTGAACACACAAAAAGTCTGGAGTTCAAATAAGTTCAAAAAAATGAAACGCCTTTGTAACAGCTGAGTTTTCGTCCAAAACCGCGATACTTAGAAAGACATTGTCCATTTTGTACACGAAGTGCATCGAGTTTTTGTTGTAACCCTCTCTACTTTTTTGCAGATTCTATGTGGGTGAAATGATGATACCATGCCAACTTTCAACCTTTATAGAGTTCATTTGAAGTGTTTTTCAATTTAGGGTCATTTATCTCAAAAACAATGAGTAAATGCATGAAAAATACCAAATGAATTCAGAAAGTGTTGATAATTGATGACGCGGCTTTGAATGGTGCATTTTCAACACACAAAATGTGTGCAGTTCAAATAAGTTCAAGAAAATGAATTGCCTTTATAACATATGAGTTTTCGTCCAAAACCCTGATATTTCGAAAGAGATTGTCCATTTTGTATATGAAGTGCATCCAGTTTTTGCCGTAACCCTATCTACTTGCTATGTGGGTGAAATGATGATACCATGCCAGCTTTCAACCTTTTCAGAGTTTATTCGAAGTGTTTTTCAATTTCAGGGTCATTTAGCTCTAAAAAATTAAGTAAATGCATGAAAAATACCAAATGAATTCAGAAAGGGTTGATAATTGATTATGTGGCTTTGAATGGTGCATTTTGAACACACAAAAAGTCTGGAGTTCAAATAAGTTAAAAAAATGAAATGCCTTTGTGGGAGATGAGTTTTGGTCCAAAACTGTGATACTTCGAAAGAGGTTGTCCATTTTGTACACAAAGTGCATCCAGTTTTTGCCGTAACCCTACTACTTTTTTGCACATGCTATGTGGGTGAAATGATGATACCATGCCAACTTTCAACCTTTTCAAATTTCATTTGAAGTGTTTTTAAATTTTAGGGTCATTTAGCTCTAAAAAATTAAGTAAATGCATGAAAAATACCAAATGAATTCAGAAAGGGTTGATAATTGATTATGTGGCTTTGAATGGTGCATTTTGAACACACAAAAAGTCTGGAGTTCAAATAAGTTAGAAAAATGAAATGCCTTTGTAACAGATGAGTTTTCGTCCAAAACCCTGATACTTCGAAAGAGGTTGTACATTTTTACAGTAACCGTATTGACTTTTTTGCACATGCTATGTGGGTGAAATGATGATACCATGCCAACTTCAACCTTTTCAGCGTTCATTTGAAGTGTTTTTAAATTTTAGGGTCATTTAGCTCTACAAAAATCTGTAATTGCATGAAAAATACAAAATGAATTCAGAAAGGGTTGATAATTGATGATGTGGCTTTGAATTGTGCATTTTGAACACAAAAAAAGTCTGGAGTTCAAATAAGTTAAAAAAATGAAATGCATTTGTAACAACTTAGTTTCGTCCAAAACCCTGATACTTCGAAAGAGATTGTCCATTTTGTACACGAAGTGCATCGATTTTTTGTTGTCAACCTCTGCACATGCTATGTGGGTGAAATGATGATACCATGCCAACTTACAACCTTTCCAGAGTTCATTTGAAGTGTTTTTCAATTTCAAGGTCATTTAGCTCTAAAACAATGAGTGAATGCATGAAAAATACCAAATGAATTCACAAAGGGTTGTTAATTGATGTCGTGGATTTGAATGGTGCATTTTGAACACAAAAAAGTCAGGAGTTCAAATAAGTTCAGAAAAATGAAATGCCTTTGTAACATATGTGTTTTCGTCCAAAACCGTGATACTTCCAAAGAGATTGTCTATTTTGTACATGAAGTGCATCCAAGTTTTGTCGTAACCCTCTCTACTTTTTTGCTGAAATGATGATACCGTGCCAACTTTCAACCTTTTCAAAATTCATTTGAAGTGTTTTTCAATTTCAGGGTCATTTAGCTCTAAAAAATTAAGTAAATGCATGAAAAATACCAAACGAATTTAGAAATGGGTTGATAATTGATTATGTGGCTTTGAATGGTGCATTTTTAACACATAAAAAGTCTGGAGTTCAAATAAGTTAAAAAAATGAAATGCCTTTGTGACAGATGAGTTATCGTCCAAAACCCTGATACTTCGAAAGAGGTTAACCATTTTGTACACAAAGTGCATCTAGTTTTTGCCGTAACCCTATCTACTTTTTTGCACATGCTATGTGGGAGGAATGATGATACCGTGTGAACATTCAACCTTTTCAAAATTCATTTGAAGTGTTTTTAAATTTTAGGGTCATTTAGCTCTAAAAAAATCAGTAAATGCATGAAAAATACCAAATGTATTCAGAAATTGTTGATAATTGATAATCTGGCTTTGAATTGTGTATTTTGAACACACAAAAAGTCTGGAGTTCAAATAAGTTCCAAAAAATGAAATGCCTTTGTGAGAGATGAGTTTTGGTCCAAAACTGTGATACTTCGAAAGAGGTTGTCCATTTTGTACACAAAGTGCTTCCAGTTTTTGTCGTAACCCTCTCTACTTTTTTGCACATGCTATGTGGGTGAAATGATGACACCATGCCAACTTTCAACCTTTTCAGAGTTTATTTGAAGTGTTTTTCAATTTCAGGGTCATTTAGTTAATAAAAATTAAGTAAATGCATGAAAAATACCAAATGAATTCAGAAAGGGTTGATAATTGATTATGTGGCTTTGAATGGTGCATTTCGAACACACAAAAAGTCCGGAGTTCAAATAATTTAAAAAAATGAAATGCCTTTGTGAGAGATGAGTTTTGATCCAAAACCGTGATACTTCGAAAGAGGTTGTCCATTTTGTACACAAATTGCAGCCAGTTTTTGCCGTAACCCTACTACTTTTTTGCACATGCTATGTGGGTGAAGTGATGATACCATGCCAAATTTCAACCTTTTCAGAGTTCATTTGAAATGTTTTTAAATTTTAGGGTCATTTAGCTCTAAAAAATCAGTAAATGCATGACAAATACCAAATGAATTCAGAAAGGGTTGATAATTGATGATGTGGCTTTGAATAGTGCATTTTGAACACACAAAAAGTATGGACTTCAAATAAGTTCAAAAAATGAAATGCATTTGTAACATCTGAGTTTTCGTCCAAAACCCTGATACTTCGAAAGAGGTTGTCCATTTTGTACACGAAGTGCATCGAGTTTTTGTTGTAACCCTCTCTACCTTTTTGCACATGCTATGTGGTGAAATGATGATACCATGCCTACTTTTAACCTTTTCAGAGTTCATTTGAAGTGTTTTTCAATTGCAGGGTCATTTAGCTCTAAAACAATTAGTAAATGCATGAAAAATACCAAATGAACTCAGAAATGGTTGTTAATTGATGATGTGGCTTCGAATGGTGCGTTTTGAACACACAAATAGTCCGGAGTTCAAATAAGTTCAGAAAAATGAAATTCCTTTGTAACAGATGAGTTTTCGTCCAAACCCTGATACTTCGAAAGAGGTTATCCATTTTGTACACAAAGTGCATCTAGTTTTTGTCGTAAGCCTATCTACTCTTTTGCACATGCTATGTGGGTGAAATGATGATACCATGCCAACTTTCAACATTTTTCAGAGTTCATTTGAAGTGTTTTTAAATTTCTGGGTCATTTAGCTCTAAAAAATTTAGTAAATGCATGAAAAATACCAAATAAATTCAGAAAGGGTTGATAATTGATTATGTGGCTTTGAATGGTCGATACGTCTCCAACGTATCTATAATTTTTTATTTTTCCATGCTATTATTTATGACATTTTGGATGTTTAATGGGATTTGTTATACACTTTTATATTACTTTTGGGACTAACCTATTAACCCAAAGGCCCAGTCCAGATTGCTCTTTTTTTCCTATTTCAGGGTTTTACAGAAAAAGGAATATCAAACGGAGTCCAAACGGAATGAAACCTTTGG
Organism: Secale cereale; assembly: GCA_902687465.1. Taxonomy (NCBI): domain Eukaryota; kingdom Viridiplantae; phylum Streptophyta; class Magnoliopsida; order Poales; family Poaceae; genus Secale; species Secale cereale. The sequence continues at coordinate 312,674,367 of LR738710.1, forward strand.
GAGAGATATTTTTGGAGCAATATCTTTACGGGAGAGTTGGGAACCGCGAAATAGGGCACACGTGGCGTCCACGAGGGTGGAGCTCCCCCTACAGGGCGCGCCCCCCTTCCTCGTGGGCCCCATGTTCGTCCCCCGATGCCCTCCTTCCTCCTATATATATATATCCATGTACCCCGAAAACATCAGAAGAGAAAAGAAACCTAATTCCACCACCGCAACCTTCTGTTCCCATGAGATCCCATCTTGGGGCCTATCCAGAGCTCCGCCGGAGGGGGGATCTACCACGAAGTGCTTCTACATCAACGCCATCGCCTCACCATGAGTTGTGACTAGTTTACCACAAACCTTCGGGTCCATAGGTAGTACCTAGATGGCTTCTTATCTCTCTTTGGATCTCAATACCAAGTTCTCCTCGGTCTTCGAGGAGATCTATTCGATGTAATCTCTTTTTGCGGCGTGTTTGTCGAGATCCGATGAATTGTGGGTTTATGATTAAGATTATCTATGAGAAATATTTGGTTCTTTTATGAATTCTTTTATGTATGATTATAATATCCTTGCAAGTATGTTTGAATTATTGGTTTGGTTTGGCCTCCTAGATCTATAGTTCTTGCAATGGGAGAAGTGCTTGGCTTTGGGCTCAATCTTGCGGCATCCTTTCCCAGTGACAGTAGGGGCACCTATGCATGTATTGTATTGTTGCCATCGAGGATAAAAAGATGGGGTTTATATCATATTGCTTGAGTTTATCCCTCTACATCATATCATCTTGCTTAAGGCGTTACTCTGTTCTTATGAACTTAATACTCTAGATGCATGCTAAATAGCGGTCAATGTGTTGAGTAATAGTAGTAGATGCAGAATCGTTTCGGTCTACTTGTCACAAACGTGATGCCTATATATAATGATCATGCCTAGATATTCTCATAATTATTCGCTTTTCTATCAATTGCTCGACAGTAATTCGTTCACCCACTGTAGAATTCTGCTATCATGAGAGAAGCCACTAGTGAAACCTATGGCCCCCGGGTCTATTCTTGACCTATCAATCTACAATCTACTTTACTTTACCATTTTTACTTTCTGTTATTACATCCAAAAATACCAAAAATATCAAACTATCATATCTATCAGATCTCACTTTCATAAGTGACCGTAAAGGGATTGACATCCCCTTATCGCGTTGGCTGCGAAGTTCTTATTTGTTTGTGCAGGTGCGAGGGACTCGTGCGTGGTCTCCTACTGGATTGATATCTTTGTTCTCAAAAACTGAGGGAAATACTTACGCTACTGTGTTGCATCATCCTTTCCTCTTCGAGGGAATACAACGCAAGCTCGAGAAGTAGCAAGAAGAATTTCTGGCACCGTTGCCGGGAGGCTTACGCAATAGTCATATACCAAGTACCTATCACAAACCCTTATCCTTCCCATTACATTTATTTGCCTCTCGTTTTCCTCTCCCCCACTTCACTCTTGCCGTTTTATTTGCCCTTTTTTTGGCCGTGTGTTTTCAGTTCGCTTGCTTCTTGTTTGCTTGTGTGTTGTATTGCTTGCTTGTCACTATGGCTCCGAACAATACCAAATTGTGTGACTTCTCCAATACCAACAATAATTATTTTATTAGCATTCCGATTGCTCCTATTTAGTCCTGGCCATCTCCGGCCCGGCCCTGTCGGCCCACCCAGGCCCGGCCCTAAAATCCAGAGCCTAGGCCCGACGGGCTTGCCCGTGGGCCGGGCTTGGGCCTGAGTTTTGAGCCCACCGGTAGGGCTTGGACGGGCTTGGGCTTGGCATATTGGCATTTTAAGGAAGAGGCCCGGCCCATGGCCCTAAGCCCTAAGGGCTTTTCAGGGCTTTTTACCAGATGGGCCGGGCTTGGGCTTGAAAAGTAGGCCCGATGATAGGGCCTGGGTGGGCCTAGGCCTCAGTTTTCTGCCATGGGCTTTTTAGGGCTCGGCCCAAGCCCGGCCCGGCCCGGCCCATGGCCAGGTATACTCCTATTACCGATGCTGAATCTTGTGAGATCAATGCTGCTCTGTTGATTCTTGTCATGAAAGATCAATTTACCGGCCTTCCTAGTGAAGATGCCGCTACCCATCTAAACAAGTTTGTTGATTTGTGTGATATGCAAAAGAAGAGGGAAACAGATAATGATATTGTTAAATAGAAGTTATTTCCGTTTTCACTTAGAGATCATGCTAAAACTTGGTTTTCCTCTTTGCCCAGAAATAGTATTGATTCGTGGGATAAGTGCAAAGATGCTTTTATCTCTGAGTATTTCCCTCCTACTAAGATCATCTCTCTTAGAAATGATATTATGAATTTTAAGCAACTAGATCATGAGCATGTTGCACAAGCTTGGGAGAGAATGAAATTAATGATACGTAATTGCCGTACACATGGTTTGAACTTATGGATGATTACTCAAAACTTTTATGCTGGCTTGAATTTTGCTTTTAGAAATCTTTTAGATTCGGCCGCAGGAGGCACTTTCATGGAAACTACCTTAGGAGAAGCTACCAAACTCCTAGATAATATTATGGTTAATTATTCTCAATGGCACATCGAAAGATCTACTAGTAAAAAAAGTGCATGCTATTGAAGAGATTAGTGTTTTGAGTGGAAAGATGGATGAACTTATGAAATTATTTGCTACTAAGAGTGCTTCTTCTGATCCTAATGATATGCCTTTATCCACGTTGATTGAAAATAATATTGAATCTTTGGATGTGAATTTTGTTGGTAGGAATAATTTTGGTAACAATGCTTATAAAGGAAACTTTAATCCTAGGCCTTTTCCTAGTAATTACTCTAATAATTATGGTAATTCCTACAATAACTCTTATGGAAAGATGCCTTCTGAATTTGAAACTAGTGTTAAGGAGTTTATGAATTCGCAAAAGAATTTCAATGCTTTGCTCGAAGAAAAATTGCTTAAGATTGATGAATTGGCTAGAAGCGTGGATAGAATTACTCTTGATGTTGATTGTTTGAAACTGAGATCTATTCCACCTAAGCATGATATCAATGAGCCTCTCAAAGCCATGAGAATTTCCATTGATTAATGCAAAGAAAGAACCGCTAGGATGCGTGCTAAAAAAGAGAGTTATATAAAAGCGTGTTCTTCTAGTTATCATGAAAATAAAGATGAAGATCTGAAAGTTATTGATGTGTCTCCTATTAGATCCTTGTTTTCTAGTATGAATCTTGATAAAGATGGGATTGGAGATGGGTCTACTTTAATTAAAAGGTGTCCCAATGATTCAGAGCTTTTAGATCTTGATGCTAAAATTGTTAAAAGTGAGATTGAAGAGATTACAACTTTGCATAGTGAACCCACTACTTTGGATTTCAAGGGATTCAATTATGATAATTGCTCTTTGATAGATTGTATTTCCTTGTTGCAATCCGTACTAAACTCTCCGCATGCTTATAGTCAAAATAAAGATTTTACCAAACACATAGTTGATGCTTTGATGCAATTTTATGAAGAAAAACTTGAATTAGAACTTTCTATCCCTAGAAAGCTTTATGATGAGTGGGAGCCTACTATTAAAATTAAAATTAAAGATCATGAATGCTTTGCTTTGTGTGATTTGGGTGCAAGTGTTTCCACTATCCCACAAACTTTCTGTGATTTGTTAGGTTTCCATGATCTTGATGATTGTTCTTTAAATTTGCATCTTGCGGATTCTACCATTAAGAATCCTATGGGATGGATTAATGATGCTCTTATTGTTGCCAATAGGAATTATGTGCCCGTAGATTTCATTGTTCTTGATATAGATTGCAATCCTTCATGTCCTATTATTCTTGGTAGACCTTTCCTTAGAATGATCGGTGCAATTATTGATATATAGATTCCAATTTCTGTTAAGGAAAGGCATGGAACACTTTCCTAGAAAGAAAATTAAATTACCTTATGAATCTATTATGAGAGCCACTTATGGATTGCCTTCCAAATATGGCAATAACTAGATCTATCCTTGTATCGTGCCTAGCTAGGGGCGTTAAACGCTAACGCTTTTTGGGAGGCAACCCAATTTTATTTTCTTTGTTTTTGCTTCTGTTTAGGAGTAAATATTGCATCTAGCTTCTGTTTAGATGTTGTTTTGTGTTTTAATTAGTGTTTGTGCCAAGTAGAACCTTTGGGAAGACTTGTGTGAAGTTTATATGATCTTGCTATAAAAATAGAATCGTTAGCGCTCACTAGAATAGTCACAAGATTTTACTGGAGTGTGCTATTTAGTTGATTCTTTTTGCAGATGATTAATAGACAAGTTCCCCACGTTTACCAATTTATTTCATTTTTTTGGAGTTACAGAAGTATGCGAAAGTTACAGATTACTACAGACTGTTCTGTTTTTGACAGATTCTGTTTTTCGTGTGTTGTTTGCTTATTTTGATGAATCTATGAGTAGTATTGGAGGATATGAATCATAGAGAAGTTGGAATACAGTAGGTTTAACACCAATATAAACAAAGAATGAGTTCATTACAATACCTTTGAGTGGTGGTTTGTTTTCTTATACTAACGGAGCTCACGAGATTTTTGGTTAAGTTTTGTGTTGTGAAGTTTTCAAGTTTTGAGTATTGCTTTGACGGACTACGGAACAAAGAGTGGCAAGAGCCTAATATTGGGGATGCCCAAGGCACCCCAAGGTAAAATTCAAGGACAACCAAAAGCCTAAGCTTGGAGATGCCCCGGGAAGGCATCCCCTCTTTCGTCTTCATCTATCGGTAACTATACTCGGGACTATATTTTTATTCACCACATGATATGTGTTTTACTTGGAGCATCATGTATGATTTGATCCTTTGCTTGTTAGTTTGCCACAATTATCCTTGCTGGACACAAATTTTGGAGAGAGATAAATATGGCCTAGGAATTGTTAGAACACTCTATGTGCTTCACTTGTATCTTTTGAGCTAAATAGTTTGCTCTAGTGCTTCACTTATATCTTTTTGAGCACGGTCGTAATTTTATTTTGTAGAAATTGTTGATCTCTCATGCTTCACTTATATCCTTTTGAGAGTCTATTAGAACAACATGGCAACATGCTTTGGCTATAAAACTAGCCTTCACATGATAGGCATCCAAGATGAATGTAGTAAAAACTTTCATACAAATTGCATTGAATAGGATGAGAAGTTTGAAGTGTTTTTCAATTTCAGGGTCATTTTGGTCTAAAAAATCAGTAAATGCATGAAAAACACCAAATGAAATTAGAAAGGCTTGATAATTGATGATGTGGTTTCTGAATGGTGTATTTTGTACACACAAAAAGTGTGGAGTTCAAATAAGTTCAAAAAAAAAATGAAATGCCTTTGTAACAGATGAGTTTTCGTGCGAAACCCTCATACTTCGAAAGAGATTGTCCATTTCGTACACGAAGTGCATCCAGTTTTTGTCGTAACCCTCTCTACTTTTTGGCACATGCTATGTAGGTGAAATGATGATACCATGCCAACTTTCAACCTTTTCAGAGTTTATTTGAAGTGTTTTTCAATTTCACGGTCATTTAGCTCTAAAAATTAAGTAAATGCATGAAAAATACCAAATGAATTCAGAAAGGATTGATAATTGATTATATGGCTTTGAATGGTGCATTTTGAACACACAAAAAGTCTGGAGTTCAAATAAGTTAAAAAAATGAAATGCCTTTGTGACAGATGAGTTTCCGTCCAAAACCCTGATACTTCGAAACATGTTGTCCATTTTATACACAAAGTGTATCCAGTTTTTGCAGTAACGCTATCTACTTTATTGCACATGCTATGTGGGTGAAATGATGAAACCATGCCAACTTTCAACCTTTTCAGAGTTTATTTGAAGTGTTTTTAAATTTTAGGGTCATTTAGCTCTAAAACAAATCAGTAAATTCATGAAAACTACCAAATGAATTCAGAAAGGGTTAATAATTGAAGATGTGGCTTTGAATTGTGCATTTTGAATACACAAAAAGTCTGGAGTTCAAATAAGTTCAAAAAAAATGAAATGCCTTTGTAACAGGTGAGTGTAGGTCGAAAACCCTGATACTTCGAAAGAGATTGTCCATTTTGTACACGAAATGCATCGAGTTTTTGTTGTAACCCTCTCTACTTTTTTGCACATGCTATGTGGGTGAAATGATGATACCATGCCAACTTTCAACCTTTTTAGAGTTCATTTGAAGTGTTTTTCAATTTCAGGGTCATTTAGCTCTAAAACAATCAGTACATGCATGTAAAATACCAAATGAATTCAGGAAGGGTAATTAATTGATGATGTGGCTTCGAATGGTGCATTTTGAACACACAAAAAGTCTGGAGTTCAAATAAGTTCAGAAAAATGAAATGTCTTTGTAACAGATGAGTTTTCGTCCAAAACCCTAATACTTCAAAAGAGATTGTCCATTTTGTACACGAAGTGCATCCAGTTTTTGTCGTAATCTTATCTACTTGCTATGTGGGTGAAATGATGATACCATGACAACTTTCAACCTTTTCAGAGTTCATTTGACGTGTTTTTCAATTTCAGGGTCATTTAGCTCTAAAAAAAATCAGTAAATGCATGACAAATACCAAATGAATTCAAAAAGGGTTGATAATTGTTGATGTGGTTTCTAAATTGTTCATTTTGAACACACAAAAATTCTGGAGTTCAAATAAGTTCAAAAAATGAAATGCCTTTGTAACAGATGAGTTTTCGCCCGAAACCCTTATACTTCAAAAGAGATTGTCCTTTTGTACACGAAGTGCTTCCAGTTTTTGCATTAACCATCTCCACTTTTTTGAACATGCTATGTGGTTGAAATGATGATACCATGCCAACTTTCAACCTTTTCAGAGTTCATTTGAAGTGTTTTACAATTTTAGGGTCATTTAGCTCTAAAAAATTAAGTTAATGCATGAAAAATACCCAATGAATTCAGAAAGGGTGGATAATTGATTATCTGGCTTTGAATGGTGCATTTTCAACACGCAAAAAGTCTGGAGTTCAAATAAGTTAAAAATGAAATGCCTTTGTAAGAGATGAGTTTTCGTCCAAAACCCTTATACTTCGAAAGAGGTTATCCATTTTGTACACAAAGTGCATCTAGTTTTTGCCGTAACCCTATCTACTTTTTTGCACATGCTCTGTGGGTGAAATGATGATACCATGCAAACTTTTAACCTTTTCAGAGTTCATTTGAAGTGTTTTTCAATTTCAGGGTCATTTAGCTCCAAAAAAATCAGTCAATGCATCAAAAATACCAAAAGAATGCAGAAAGGCTTGATAATTGATGATATGGTTTCTGAATTGTGCATTTTGAACACACAAAAAGTATGGAGTTCAAATTAGTTCAAAAATATGAAATGCCTTTGTATCAGGTGAGTTTTCGCCCGAAACCCTTATACTTCGAAAGAGATTGTCCATTTTGTACACGAAGTGCATCCATTTTTTGCACTAACCCTCTCCACTTTTTTCCACATGCTATGTGGGTGAAATGACGATACCATGCCAACTTTCAACCTTTTCAGAGTTCATTTCAAGTGTTTTTCAATTTCAGGGTCATTTAGCTCTAAAAGATCAGTAAATGCATGAAAAATATCAAATGAATTCATAAAGCGTTGATAATTGATGATGTGGCTTTGAATGGAGCATTTTGAACATACAAAAAGTGTGGAGTTCAAATAAGTTAAAAAATGAAATGCCTTTGTAACGGACGAGTTTTCGTCCAAAACCGTGATACTTCGAAAGAGGTTGTCCATTTTGTAAACAAAGTGCAACCAGTTTTTGCGGTAACCCGATCTACACTTTTGCACATGCTATGTGGGTGAAATTATGATACCATGCCAACTTTCAACCTTTTGAGAGTTCATTTGAAGTGTCTTTAAATTTTAGGGTCATTTAGCTCTTAAAAATTCAGTAATTGCATGAAAAATACCAAATGAATTCAGAAAGGGTTCATAATTGATGATGTGGCTTTGAATTGTGCATTTTTAACACACAAAAATTCTGGAGTTCAAATAAGTTCAAAAAAATGAAAAACCTTTGTAACAGCCGAATTTTCGTCCAAAACACTGATACTTCGAAAGAGATTGTCCATTTTGTACACGAAGTGCATCGAGTTTTTGTTGTCACCCTCTATACTTTTTTGCACATGCTATGTGGGTGAAATGGTGATACCATGCCAACTTTCAGCCTTTTCAGAGTTCATTTGAAGTATTTTCCAATTTCAGGGTCATTTAGCTCTAAAACAATCAGTAAATGCATGAAAAATATCAAATGAATGCAGAAAGGGTTGTTAATTGATGATGTGGCTTTGAATGGTGCTTTTTGAACACACAAAAAGTCTGGAGTTAAAATAAGTTCAGAAAAATGAAATGGCTTTGTAACACATGAGTTTTCGTCCAAAACCCTCATACTTCGATGGAGATTGTCCATTTTGTACACGAAGTGCATCTAGTTTTTGTCGTAACCCTCTGTAATTTTTTCCACATGCTATGTGGGTGAAATGATGATACCATGCCAACTTTCAACCTTTTCAGAATTCATTTGAAGTGCTTTTCAATTTCAGGGTCATTTAGCTATAAAAAATTAAGTAAATGCATGAAAAATACCAAATGAATTCAGAAAGGGTTGATAATTGATTATGTGGCTTTGAATGGTGCATTTTTAACATACAAAAAGTTTGGAGTTCAAGTAAGTTAAAAAATGAAATGCCTTTGTAACAGATGAGTTTTTGTCCAGAACCTTGATACTTTGAAAGAGTTGTCCATTTTGTACACGAAGTGCATCCAGTTTTTGTCGTAATCCTCTCTACTTTTTGGCACATGCTATGTGGGTGAAATGATGATACCATGCCAAGTTTCAACCTTTTCATAGTTTATTCGAAGTGTTTTTCAATTGCAGGGTCGTTTAGCTCTAAAAAATTAAGTAAATGCATGAAAAATACCAAATGAATTCAGAAAGGGTTGATAATTGATTATGTGGCTTTGAATGGTGCATTTCGAACACACAAACAGTTTTTGCCGTAACCCTATTGATGTCTACTATACAACCTTCTTCTTGTAGACGTTGTTGGGCCTCCAAGTGCAGAGGTTTGTAGGACAGTAGCAAATTTTCCTCAAGTGGATGACCTAAGGTTTATCAATCCATGAGAGGCGTAGGATGAAGATGGTCTCTCTCAAACAACCCTGCAACCAAATAACAAAGAGTCTCTTGTGTCCCCAACACACCTAATACAATGGTAAATTGTATTGGTGCACTAGTTCGGCGAAGAGATGGTGATACAAGTGCAATATGGATGGTAGATATAGGTTTTTGTAATAGGAAAATATAAAAACAGCAAGGTAGCAAGTGGTAAAAGCGAGCATAAACGGTGTTGCAATGATAGGAAACAAGGCCTAGGGTTCATACTTTCACTAGTAGAAGTTCTCTCAACAATAATAACATAACTAGATCATATAACTATCCCTCAACATGCAACAAAGAGTCACTCCAAAGTAACTAACAGCGGAGAACAAACGAAGAGATTATGGTAGGGTACGAAATCACCTCAAAGTTATTCTTTCTGATTGATCTATTCAAGAGTCCGTAGTAAAATAACATGAAGCTATTCTTTCCGTTCAATCTATCATAGAGTTGGCACTAGAATAACACCTTAAGACACAAATCAATCAAAACCCTAATGTCACCTAGATACTCCATTGTCACCTCAAGTATCCATGGGCATGATTATACGATATGCATCACACAATCTCAGATTCATCTATTCAACCAACACAAAGTACTTCAAAGAGTGCGCCAAAGTTTCTACCGGAGAGTCAAGACGAAAACGTGTGCCAACCCCTATGCATAGATTCCCAAGGTCACAGAACCCGCAAGTTGATCACCAAAACATACATCAAGTGAATCAATAGAATACCCCATTGTCACCACAGGTATCCCACGCAAGACATACATCAAGTGTTCTCAAATCCTTAAAGACTCAATCCAATATGATAAGTTCAAAGGGAAAACTCAATTCATCACAAGCGAGTAGAGGGGGTGAAACATCATAAGATCCAACTATAATAGCAAAGCTCGCGATACATCAAGATCGTGCCATCTCAAGAACACGAGAGAGAGAGAGATCAAACACATAGATACTGGTACATACCCTCAGCCCCGAGGGTGGACTACTCCCTCCTTATCACGGAGACCATCGGGATGATGAAGATGGCCACCAGAGAGGGATCCCCCCCTCCGGCAGGGTGCCAGAACGAGTCTAGATTGGTTTTTGGTGGCAACAGAGGCTATCGGCGGCGGAACTCCCGATCAAGGTTATTTTCCGGAGGTTTCAGTATATATAGGAGGTGTTGGAGTTGGGGGCAAGTAAAGGAGGTCTCCGGACTGTCCACGAGGCAGGGGGCGCGCCCAATATGGGGGGCAACCCCTACCCTCGTGGGCAGCCCGTGGATCGTCTGGCCCCCCTCCGGCACTTTCAAGGCTTCTTCTGGTCCAAAACAGCCTCTGTTGAATTTTAGGTCATTTAGGCTCCGTTTGATATTCCTTTTCTGCGATACCCTAAAACATGAGAAAAACATAAACTGGCATTGGGCTCTGGATTAATAGGTTAGTCCCAAAAATCATATAAAAGTGTATATAAAAGCCCATAAAACATCCTAGAAGGATAATATAATAGCATGGAACAATCCAAAATTATAGATACGTTGGAGACGTATCACCTATCCACTTTTTTTCACATGCTATGTGGGTGAAATGATGACAGCATGCCAACTTTAAACCTTTTCAGAGTTCATTTGAAGTGTTTTTCAATTTCAGGGTCATTTAGCTCTAAAAAAATCAGTAAATGCATGAAAAATAGCAAATGAATTCAGAAAGCGTTGATAATTGATGATGTGGCTTTGAATGGTGCATTTTCAACACACAAAAAGTGTGGAGTTCAAATAAGTTCAAAAATATGAAATGCCTTTGTAATAGACGAGTTTCGTGCAAAACCGAAAGAGATTGTCCATTTTGTACACGAAGTGCATCGAATTTTTTTGTAACCCTCTCTACTTTTTTGCACAAGCTATGTGGGTGAAATGATGATACCATGCCAACTTTCAACCTTTTCAGAGTTCATTTGAAGTGCTTTTCAATTTCAGGGTCATTTAGCTCTTAAACAATCAGTACATGCATGAAAAATACCAAATGAATTCAGAAAGGTTTTAAATTGATGATGTGGCTTTGAATGGTGCATTTTGAACACACAAAAAGTCTGGAGTTCAAATAAGTTCAGAAAAATGAAATGTCTTTGTAATAGATGAGTTTTCGTCCAAAACCCTAATACTTTGAAACAGATTGTCCATTTTGTACATGAAGTGCATCCAGTTTTTGCCGTAACCTTTTCTACTTGCTATGTGGGTTAAATGATGATACCATGACAACTTTCAACCTTTTCAGAGTTCATTTGAAGTGTTTTTAAATTTCAGGGTCATTTAGCTCTAAAAAAATCAGTAAATGCATTAAAATTACCAAATGAATTCATAAAGGGTTGATAATTGATGATGTGGTTTCTGAATGGTTCATTTTGAACGCACAAAAAGTCTGGAGTTCAAATAAGTTCAAAAAATGAAATGTCTTTGTAACAGATGAGTTTTCGCCCGAAACCCTTATACTTCGAAAGAGATTGTCCATTTTGTACACGAAGTGCATCCAGTTTTACAGTAACCGGCTCCACTTTTTTGAACATGCCATGTGGATGAAATGATGATACCATGCCAACTTTCAACCTTTTCAGAGTTCATTTGAGGTGTTTTTCAATTTCAGAGTCATTTAGCTCTGAAAAATCAGTAAATGCATGAAAAATACCAAATGAATTCAAAAAGCATTGATAATTGATTATGTGGATTTGAATGGTGCATTTTGAACACACAAAAAGTGTGGAGTTCAAATAAGTTCAAAAAATGAAATTCCTTTGTAACAAATGAGTTTTCGTTCAAAACCGTGATACTTCGAAAGAGATTGTCCATTTTGTACACGAAGTGCATCCAGTTTTTACTGTAACCCTCTCTACTTTTTTGTACATGCTATGTGGGTGAAATGATGATACCAAGCCAACTTTCAACCTTTCAGAGTTCATTTGAAGTGTTTTTAAATTTCAGGGTCATTTAGCTCTAAAAAAATCAGTAAATGCATTAAAAAAAATACCAAATGAATTAAGAAAGGGATGAAAATTGATGATGTGGTTTCTGAATGGTGCATTTCGAACACACAAAAAGTCTGGAGTTCAAATAAGTTCAAAAAAAATGAAATGCCTTTGTAACAGATGAGTTTTCGTGCGAAACCCTCATACTTCGAAAGAGATTGTCCATTTTGTACACGAAGTGCATCCAGTTTTTGTCGTAACCCTCTCTACTTTTTGGCACATGCTATGTGGGTGAAATGATGATACCATGCCAACTTTCAACATTTTCAGAGTTTATTTGAAGTGTTTTTCAATTTCAAGGTCATTTAGCTCTAAAAATTAAGTAAATGCATGAAAAATACCAAATGAATTCAGAAAGGATTGATAATTGATTATGTGGCTTTGAACGGTGCATTTTGAACACACAAAAATTCTGGAGTTCAAATAAGTTAAAAAAAATGAAATGCCTTTGTGACAGATGAGTTTTCGTCCAAAACCCTGATACTTCGAAACATGTTGTCCATTTTGTACACAAAGTGTATCCAATTTTTGCAGTTACGCTATCTACTTTATTGCACATGCTATGTGGGTAAAATGGTGATACCATGTCAACTTTCAACCTTTTCAGAGTTCATTTGAAGTGTTTTTAAATTTTAGGGTCATTTAGCTCTAAAAATATCAATAAATGCATGAAAACTACCAAATGAATTCAGAAAGGGTTGATAATTGAAGATGTGGCTTTGAATTGTGCATTTTGAACGCACAAAAAGTCTGGAGTTCAGATAAGTTTAAAAAAATCAAATGCCTTTGTAAAAGCTGAGTTTAGGTCCAAAACCATGATACTTCGAAAAAGATTGTCCATTTTGTACACGAAATGCATCGAGTTTTTTTTGTAACCCTCTCTACTTTTTTGCACATGCTATGTGGGTGAAATGATGATACCATGCCAACTTTCAACCTTTTTAGAGTTCATTTGAAGTGTTTTTCAATTTCAGGGTCATTTAGCTCTAAAACAATCAGTACATGCATGTAAAATAACAAATGAATTCAGGAAGGGTTATTAATTGATGATGTGGCTTTGAATGGTGCATTTTGAACACACAGAAGTCTGGATTTCAAATAAGTTCAGAAAAATGAAATGTCTTTGTAACATATGAGTTTTCGTCCAAAACCCTAATACTTCGAAAGAGATTGTCCATTTTGTACACGAAGTGCATCCAGTTTTTGTCGTAACCTTATCTACTTGCTATGTGGGTGAAATGATGATACCATGACAACTTTCAACCTTTTCAGAGTTTATTTGAAGTGTTTTTCAATTTCAGGGTCATTTAGGTCTAAAAAATCAGTAAATGCATGAAAAATAACAAATGAATTCAAAAAGGGTTGATAATTGATGATGTGGTTTCTGAATGGTTCATTTTGAACACACAAAAAGTCTGGAGTTCAAATAAGTTCAAAAAAAATGAAATGCCTTTGTAACAGATGAGTTTTCGCCCGGAACCTTTATACTTCAAAAGCGATTGTCCATTTTGTACACAAAGTGCATCCAGTTTTTGCATTAACCCTCTCCACTTTTTTGAACATGCTATCTGGGTGAAATGATGATACCATGCCAACTTTCAACCTTTTCAGAGTTCATTTGAAGTGTTTTACAATTTTAGGGTCATTTAGCTCTAGAAAATTAAGTAAATGCATGAAAAATACCCAATGAATTCAGAAAGGGTGGATAATTGATTATCTAGCTTTGGATGGTGCATTTTTAACACACACAAAGTCTGGAGTTCAAATAAGTTAAAAAATGAAATGCCTTTGTGACAGATGAGTTTTCGTCCAAAACCCTGATACTTCGAAACATGTTGTCCATTTTGTACACAAAGTGTATCCAATTTTTGCAGTAACGCTATCTACTTTATTGCACATGCTATGTGGGTAAAATGGTGATACCATGTCAAGTTTCAACCTTTTCAGAGTTCATTTGAAGTGTTTATAAATTTTAGGGTCATTTAGCTCTAAAAATATCAATAAATGCATGAAAACTACCAAATGAATTCACAAAGGGTTGATAATTGAAGATGTGGCTTTGAATTGTGCATTTTGAACACACAAAAAGTCTGGAGTTCAGATAAGTTCAAAAAATGAAATGCCTTTGTAAAAGCTGAGTTTAGGTCCAAAACCCTCATACTTCGAAAGAGATTGTCCATTTTGTACACGAAATGCATCGAGTTTTGTTCTAACCCTCTGTCGGGGGAAACTGTCCTCCCACGAGCACCTATGGGACCGGAGCCCCTTCTACGTTGCGGTAAGGGAGCGGAGGGAGCACGGAGAGCAGATCGAGGAGCGCACGCGGGAAGTTTTACCCAGGTTCGGGCCGCGCGGACGCGTAAAACTCTACTCCTGCTTAGGTTGTATTGAGTTCTTGAGCTCGGGAGCTTGAAGAGCTACAGTACTAGCTACACCGAGCGAGAGAGTTGTCTAGGTTTCGAACCTCCGGAACCCCCTCTACGTTGTGCATGGGCCTCCTTTTATAGCTCAAAGGGGTCACCGACAGGTGTTAACGTAGAGGAGGGTAAAAGTGTAAATTTGGTGGTAGTTGCAACAGTGCATGAACAGTATATGAACAGTGGTCTTCACCTAACTTTGACAGTGGGGGACAAGGGCATTAAATGCCCGTCGCCATCGCCCCCAAAAGCGTCCGTCCATGCTTCTCCGTTCGCCACGGCGGTAGCCTCGTCACCGTGGCTTGCCACCGTGTGCCCCAGGCTGCACAGCCGCCTGCCACGCGTCCCTGGAAGGGCCCCAGGGTGACGCGTGGGGCACACAGCGTAGGTTTCCCCGGCAAGCACCTTGCCGGGGTCGTGATCTTGCCGGGCCCGGAAGCTTGTCGCTCTCCGGGTCCTGCCGGGGCGCATGATGCGCCGAGGCATCTCTTGAGATATGTAGTCCTTGGCCTTCCTGGCAAGCTCCTCTTGCGAGGGTCTTGTGCTAAAGTGATAACCTTGAGCCTGGTGCGGCCTTCCCGGCAAGCTCCTCTTGCCGGGGCCTTGATCTTCTGACTTGTATACTTTGTTCTTGAATGGCTTCATAGGGACCAGAAAGGTTCTTGGCGAGCACGTGGTAAGCCCTACCGCGGGAAGCTGCTACTGCCCGTGCACAAGTTGGGGTACTAAGGTACCCCTATCTTAGTACACCGACAGGAGCCCCCGGGCCTGGGCCACACACGGTGCCGAGCGCTGTTGGGCCAGGCCCAAGACAGTGCACGGGCACACGCGGCCCACGGCAAGCCGTATCCCCTTCCGTATCCGCCGCATCCCTCCCTAACGGCACGCGTCGATTGCGGCGTCGTGGGAGAGATCGTGGCCTGTTCTTTAATGGGAAATGCGGAACGTCCCCCACTTCCCCCTTAAAAGCAGAGGAAGCAGAGGCAGTTCCCTCCATCGTCTTCATTGCGCCTTGATTCTCCAGAAACCCCCGTCGCCCTCCGCCTCCCAAAGGTCGACAGAGAGCCAAGCCCCTCCCTTCCTCCACCGTCTCCCGCATCCGCGGCACCGTCGACCTGCTCGCCTCTTTCCTCGCCGCCCTCGCCATGGCTCCGAAGAGCGACAAGGCGAAGAGTGACAAGGCCAAGAAGGAGAAGTCCGAGCAGGCGGCGAAGCTGGCAGCCCTGCGGAAGAAGTGCGTGGTCTTCGCGCCGAGGCTTGGCGCGAGGGAGCTGCGGGACAAATACTATTTGTTCTGGGCGAGGGAGACCAAAGCTCATCCCCGCACCAGAGTCCTCCCCGCCGTCGCCGTTGACATGTTCCCCGGCGGGTACTTTTTCTTTGCAGCATTCTTCCATTGTGGTCTGTGCCCTCCATACTCGGAGTTCTTTTGCAATGTAATGAATACGTATGGCCTCCAGCTCCTAGATTTCACCCCCAACGCCATCCTTACGATGGCCGTTTTCGCACATCTGTGCGAAAACTATGTTGGGGTTCATCCAAACGTAGCTCTTTTCCGCCACTTCTTCATGCCTAGAGTAGAGTCTGGCGCTCCCCTCTCCGGCGGCATCTCCTGGATCTTCAGGCTGAATAAGAAGGAATCGTACCTGAAGGGAGAGCTCCGTGGCAAGTGGGAGGAGTGGAGAGCCGATTGGTGCTGGGTGCTGGAAGCTAATCCTGAGCCCTTTACCGCGCCGCGCCAGACAGCCATAGTGCGCGGCAGGGATTGGAGTGAATTGGCCCCGGAGGACAGCAAGCTTCAGATCTCCCTCATTAGGATCATTCGTCTCCGGGTCGCCAATCTAACTATTGGAGAAGTTGGAGCAGATTTCCTCCGCCGCCGCATCGCCCCTTTACAAGAAAGGAAGAGGCCCGCCTGGGAATTCGGCAATGCGGCAGACATCATGAGGCTGCGCCCTGGATTGAACTACAACTTCACCGTCTTGGAGTTGAAGGGGATGGTCCGGGAGCTCTTCAAGCATGACCCGGCCCACCCGGAGTGGTTCAGACCTTCCCGGGGAGTGGTGCCGCTGTGCAACAGCACTGCCCGCGATTCCATACGCGCGATGATGCCCGAGTGCGACTCCCATGGCGCCGTCCCCACTTGGCTGGAGCCTCCACCGGAGACCGTGCTGACCTTCTTTGACAACTTGGTCGAGAAGCCCCGCAACGCCGAGGAGAATAAGGGCCTGACCCGGGATACTACTGACCGGGATGTAGCTTACATCGCCTCTAGGATGGAGGAGGCCGCCACAGCTGCGGCTGCGGGCGAATTCGGATACACTGTGGACGAGGCACAGGCCGCAGACGTAGTAAGTCAAGTAGAGGAGGCGGAAATCCTCAAGCTGCTGAAGATTGCGCCCGAGGAGTTTGCCGGGGAGCCTTCCGTGAAGTTTGCCGGGACGAGCGAGGTTGCCGGGGGGAGCGAGGCCGTCGGGCATGGCACTGGGTCTAGCGGGCCTGCCGAGGAGGAGGAGGGCGCCGAGGCTGGAGATTCCGACGAAGACTCTGGTGGATCTCTGAATCTTGACGACGATGCCTCCTCGTCCTCGGAGAACTCTCCGCCTCCGCCAAGCCCTACGCAGCAACCGAAGAAGCGCCTCCGCAAGGCAACTGAGACGGCGAGGCCGCGGGCGCCTCGACAGCAGCCGGCGCGCCGTGCGACGCGCGCCACCAAGACGCGCGAAGTCGTCAAGGAGGCACCCCGTGCTCGAGCGCCAAGCGGAGGGGGATCTTCCCGGAGCGGAACGGGTGCTCCTTCTGCCCCTCGGTCCTCGGCGACGACGGGGGCCGGGTCTTCGCAGCCCACAGCCCCGGAGCCCGCCAAGCGCCCGAGGGAGCCTTCTCCTCCAGCTCCTCGCGCGGGAGCACACCAGGCGGAGTTTGACTTCTCCGCCCTCAGCTCCGACGAAGAGGAAGAGGAGTAAGTACTTGCAATTCTTTTAGTTTCTTTGATTTTGTCTTGATTTTCCTTGCTTGGTTCTGATCTTGCTTTTGTTTTGCTTCGCAGGACCTTGACCCAGCGGATGGCGAAGAGGGCCAAGATCCCTATGGTCAACATCGAGGACGACGAGCCCGTCGCGGCGACAAGCGACGCGCCGGCGACGAACTTGCCGGATCAGCCTGCTGCTCCGAGGAGTAGCCCCCAGCGTAAGTCTGGTATTTATCTTTCTGCTCGACGGGTGCGCTTGAGGTTATCATTTTGGTTGATGTCTTGTTGTCTTGTGCAGAAGTGGAGCCGCAGCCGCAGGAGCACCAGGAGGTCGCCCCCGACGAGCTACTTGCTCCACCCTCCCCGCCAAGGATGAACTCCCCGGCAAGGGAGAACGCTCCGCCAAGGACGGGCACTCCCCCAAGGGCGAGTACCCCGCCAAAGGTGAGCAGCCCGACAAGGGTGAGCACCCCGCCAAGGGAGGGCGCAGGCGGCCCTCCGCCAGCAGGGGCCACTACTCCGCCGCCAAGGGAGAATTCCCCGGCGAGGGACCCCGTCGTCGAAGAAGTCCACGAAGGTAACCCTTGTGACTTCTTCTGCTTGATTTTGTCTTTTTGGATATTTGCTTGATTCTTTCTTTTCTTTTTCTTCTGCTAGATCCTCCTGCGCCGGAGCAGATGGAGACGGAGGCCACCGCTGAGGAGGAGGTGCACGGCGACGGCGGCAACGCCACTGCCACCGAGGGAATGGCTGGAGCCGACGAGCCTGCCGTTGAAGAGACCGCCCCGACCACAGACGCCGCGGCTGGGGAAGGGACCGGCGACCGCACTGCCGGCCCGGAGGCCGCAGGAGCGCCGGACGCTACACCGGCCGCCGACCCTTCCGCCTCCGCGGCTGGGCAGGGCGTCTACCTGGAGGCCGCCAACGAGGTTTTCATACAGATCACGTGGGCGTCCTCGTCTCGAGCACCCGCGGAGGGAGATACCTTTGACGGAGAGGTCCTCGCCTCCGCCGGATTGAAGATTGTTGAAGCGCCCGGCAGCAGCGACGAGCCCGAAGAGGAGAGACTCCTTCGTCGGCTCCTGGCCTTGTACCGGGCCAGGCAGGCGAAGTTGGAGTCTCGGGAGGCTCTCGCCGCCAAGGCTGGAGCTGACTTGGAGAAGCGCGCCGCGGAGCTCCGCGCCGCTAACCAGGCGGCCCTCCGCAACTTGGCGGAGGAGCGTGAAGAGCTTGCCGGGGCGCAGCAAGCCTTCCTTCTTGAGAAGGCTGAGGCCGAGGAGCAGCAGTGGTTGGCCGCCGAGGAGCTGTCTCGGAGGGAAGGGGCACTCAACCAGCGGAAGGTCGACCTCGACGCCCACGAGGACGACCTCACCGCCCGGGAGCAAGCCATCGGCGGGGCTCTGAAGGAGGTGAGGGACGCTGCCGCTGCCGCGGAGACTGCTAAGAAGGATCTGGCTGCCAGGGTGGCGCAGCTGGAGTTGTTCCTGAAGGCGAGCGAAGACAGGGTCACTGCACTCAACGTGGAGCGGGAGAAAGATGCCTACACCAACTCTGAGCTGCAGGTACGCCTCTCCGATAAGGGCCAGGAACTCACTGCCGCCAAGGACTCCATTGCTGACTTAGAGCTGAAGGTCTCCACCCTGACTGAATCGCTCGACGCCGCCCGGGATCGCGAGACGAAGTTGAAGGACGAACTCCGTAAGGAGAGGGCCCTGGTGGAGAGCGCCGCCGTCTCGACGAACAACTTCAACCAGGCAGTGGAGCGGTGGACTGATGAGCTGGTCACCTCCGCTGCCAATATTGACATGGAGATGATGGCGCTGAGGGCGGAGCATCTCGTGTACTCCCCGGACGAGAGTCTCCCCCACAGCGCCAAGTTGAGTCTGTTCTTCAGGGGAATCGCGCCGGCGCATGCGCGGCTGCGGGAGAAGATCCCCGTGCAGCTGGCCGACGAGGCGCGTCGGCTCTGCATGGGCACCATGGAGCGGGTCTTGTCGAAGATCGTCTACCGCAACCCCGGCATCAACCTCGTCAACGTCCTCCGCACCTTGCCGCCCGAAGCTGACCAGGAGGCGTTGAAGGCGCAGGTTGCCCACATCGTCGCCAAGGTGGGCAAGATCACGAGGCGTGAAGGCGACCGCGTAGATTAGATTCCTTTCTTTCTGCTTCCTTTGCCGCTGTAAAGCGTGTTACGGACAAGAATCTGTTAGTATTGCGGCAAGTTATCTTTGTAATATACAATCTTATTTTGAGCAACCAATGCAGTGTTATCTCCCTTGCTTTGGTCCCTTCACTTTGTATGCATTCCACCCTACGTTTTTAGGGACCTTGCCGGCAAAGGACCCTTGCCGCGAGCACTGAGTGCTGGATTCTTAGCAGCCTGCTGGCAATACCTTCGCTGGCAAGAAACCTTGCCGCAGCTAGTCGCAACACACTTAGATTGCTGAGCGAACTCGAAAACGAAGTAAGGGCGCGACACTTGTCGCAGCTCACTTAAGTCGTTGAGCGTGCTCAAAACAAAGTAAGGGTGCGGCTAGCCACGGGTAGGTTCCTCCGCGCACAGGTTTTCCATACAAAGTGTGGTTGTTCAAGGAAGACAACTAAAAAAATTTGAAATACTCAAACCTGGGTAACTTAGCTTTCATGGATTGTTTGCTCCCCGACAAGGCTTCTCTTTCTTGAACAGTACTTGGTTCATGCCTCCATCTCCTTCCCCCCCGGCAAACTTGTGCGCGAGGAATACTCCTTCTGCTTAAGAGGGAAAGAAAAAGGGGAGGAAAAACAAGTATAGCTTGCTAGTGCTTACCGGGGATGTGCGTTGCACAAGGTGTCAGATGATGCATGCAAATAACAAAGAACAGCATGGAAATGACAAATAGTGTGAAGCACAAAAGCTTTACTGATGCACGGGATCTGCGCCTGGCTTTGTACAAAGGTTTACATGCGACAGCGGCAAGACTTGTACAAAAGGTGGTTGCCGGAGCGGATCACGGCGACCGCGCCTTATGGGTGAAACTTGCAAAGATGCTCTATGTTCCAGCAGTTGCTCACCGGTAAGCCTTCTTCGGTCTCAAGGCGGACAGCGCCGGGCCTTGTGACTTGTCTCACCCGATAAGGGCCTTCCCACTTCGGCGTCAACCTGTTGGAATTCTTGGCGGACTGAACACGCCGAAGAACAAGGTCGCCTTCCTCGAGACTCCTGGCCCTGACCTTGCGGCTATGATAGCGACACAAGGCTTGCTGGTATCGAGCAGCTCGTACAGCAGCCTGGAGACGTTCCTCCTCAAGGAGCAGTGCATCATCTTGTCGCAGTTGCTCTTGCTCGAGCTCATCGTAAGCGAGCACTCGAGGAGATCCGTATACGAGTTCCGTGGGGAGAACTGCCTCTGCTCCATAGACAAGAGCAAAGGGTGTCTGTCCGGTGGCTCGATTTGGTGTCGTCCTGATTGACCAAAGAGCCGCCGGCAACTCCTCTATCTAGTTTCTTCCGCACTTGTGCAGCCTGTCGAAGGTTCTTGTCTTGAGTCCGTGCAACACTTCAGCATTGGCCCTCTCCGCTTGACCATTGCTCCACGGGTGAGCAACAGAAGCGAAGCAGACCTTGGCGCCAAGGTCTTGGACGTACTGCATTAAGGTGCGACTTCTAAACTGTGTGCCGTTGTCGGTGATGATCCTGTTAGGGATTCCGAAACGGCAAACAATCAATCTGAAGAACCTGACTACTGACTGTGCTGTCACTTTTCTCACTGGTTCCACTTCTGGCCACTTTGTGAACTTGTCGATTGCTACGTACAAGTACTCAAAGCCCCCGACTGCGCGGGGAAAGGGGCCGAGAATATCGAGCCCCCAGACCGAGAAGGGCCAGGACAAAGGGATCGTCTGGAGAGCTTGAGCTGGCTGGTGAATTTGCTTGGCATGGAACTGTCACGCTTCACACTTGGTTACTTGTGCAGTTGCATCTTGGAGGGCTTCTGGCCAGAAGAACCCTTGCCGGAACGCCTTCCCGGCAAGTGCCCTTGCGCCAATGTGGTGGCCACATATGCCTCCATGTATCTCTGCCAACAGCTTCTGTCCATCTTCCCTGGAAATGCACTTCAACCTGACACCATTGAGTCTTCTTCTGTACAGTTCATTGCCAACGAACTGGTACACACTTGACTGCCTGGTTATTTTCTCTATCTCTTCTGGCTCGTCGGGAAGTTCTCCAGTTTGCAGAAAACGGACGATTTGCTGTGCCCATGCTGGAGCCTGAGGCTCAACAACAAGGACTAAAGGCATGAGGGCTGCTGCGGGAACCTCAGCTTCGACGGCAAGAACATGCGGCTCTGCCGGAGCTGATGGTCCCCCGGCAAGCCTGTCGGGGCAAGGCTTGTCGGGAACGCCTGATTCAACTGTACAGACCCTTGGATCTGCAGGAGCAAACTGTTCCTCAGCATCTTGGCTGTTGATCTTGGGGACCTTGGCGGCGGCTTCGGGAAGATCCACCGGCAAGTAGTCGCCGGAGACCAACTTTCTCTTCTTGTTTTGCCCAACTGATGGTGTAACGGATGGCTGAGTTAACTTGAGCACGAAGGTTCCTGGTTCCACAGGTAACTTCATTGCGGCACACTTTGAGAGGCCATCTGCAATATCATTCTGAGCTCTTGGGACGTGCTCCATTTGCAGACCTTCAAAGTGCTCTTCAAGCTTCCTCACTTCATCAACATAATCTTCCATCAAAGGGCTCTGGTAACTCTTGTTCACTTGTCGGACCACCAACTGTGAATCTCCCCGCACAATCAACTTCTTGATCCCAAGTTCGACCGCAATCCTGAGGCCGGCAAGCAGTCCTTCATACTCAGCAGTATTGTTTGTCGCTTGCTCCTTGGGAAAGTGCATCTGGACAACATACTTGAGGTGCTCTCCGGTGGGCGCTATGAGTACCACGCCGGCACCGGCGCCTTGCAGCGAGAAAGCACCATCAAAGTACATTATCCACTCGTTGCTCGCTCCTTGGACGGGGACGCTTGTCTCTGGGACTTCTTCTTCTGGCGTTGGGGTCCATTCTGCTATGAATTCTGCCAAAGCTCTGCTCTGTATGGTTGAAGTACTCTCAAACTTGAGACCAAAGCTTGACAACTCCAGTGCCCACTCGACGATCCTGCATGTTGCTTCGGGATTTTGAAATATCCTCTTCAATGGAAAGCGAGTGACCACCGTTATCTCGTGTGCTTGGAAGTAATGGCGCAGCTTCCTTGAGGCCATGAGGAGGCCGAAAAGCAACTTCTGCACCCCAGAGTATCTTGATCTAGCCCCCTGCAGAAGGGAACTTACGAAATACACTGGGCGCTACACCATCTTCCTTCGCACTTCTCCTTGCTCCTGCGCAGACTTGTCCTTGTCGGGGCCAGAGCTTGTCGGGGAAGCCCCCTGCTTGTCGCTGGATTCGCTTGCCGGGGATGTGGGTTCCTCATCTGCCTCCCTCTCCGCTACTAACGCAACACTAACCACTTGATTGGTTGCCGCTAGGTACATCAGCAACTTCTCTTGTGGCCTAGGTGCGACAAGTATCGGAGTAGAGGACAGGTATCCTTTCAAGTCTTGCAGCGCTGCCTCCGCTTCCGGAGTCCATTTCATGGGACCTGCCTTTTTCAAAATTTTGAAGAAAGGCAGGGCGCGCTCTGCAGACTTTGAAATGAACCTGCTGAGGGCAGCCACACAACCAGCAAGTCTTCTTACGTCCTTGACGCGCTTCGGGGCTTCAATCTGCTCGATGGCTTTTATCTTGTCGGGATTGGCTTCAATCCCCCTCTGGGACACAAAGAACTCGAGAAGCTTGCCGGAGGGAACTCCGAAGACGCACTTCTCGGGGTTCAGCTTGAGTTGGATCTTGCGCAGATTCTCAAAGGTTTCCTCTAAGTCCTGGATCAGAGTATCCTTGCTCTTGCTCTTGACCACTATATCATCCATGTAGGCTTCTACATTTCTGTGGATCTGCGGCTCAAAAGCAGTGTGCACCACCCTTGAAAATGTCGAGCCTGCATTCTTCAATCCAAAGGGCATGCGTATGAAGCAATATGTGCCACATGGAGTAATGAATGCAATCTTTTCTTCATCTTCCTTGGCCATGAATATCTGGTGGTAACCTGAGTATGCATCAAGGAAGGAAAGCACCTCACATCCGGCGGTGGAGTCAACAATCTGGTCAATACGCGGCAAGGGAAATGGATCCTTGGGACACGCTTTATTCACATCAGTGAAGTCTATACAAAGTCTCCACTTCCCATTGGCCTTGCGCACGACAACTGGATTGGCTAACCACGTAGGATGGATCACGTCTCTAACCAGGCCTGCTGCTTCCAACTTCTTTATCTCTTCGGCGATGAACTCTTGGCGCTCCACGGATTGCTTCCTGACCTTCTACTTGACGGGCCGCGCATGAGGACAAACAGCAAGCTTGTGCTCAATTACCTTCCTGGGAACGCCGGGGATGTCAGACGGTTGCCATGCGAACACGTCGACATTCGCCCGCAGGAAGGCAACGAGCGCGCTTTCCTATTTGTGGTCGAGTGTAGCACTGATGGTGAAGGTACCACCAGTGCCGTCCTCCTTGGCGGACACCTTCTTGGTTGCCGGTGGAGCTGCCATTCCTTTCTTGCACTTGCCGGTGGAGCTCGATGGCACGTCCTCGACGGCAGCGCAGCACTCCGAAGAGGTGCGTTTGCCGGAGTGGGCCCCAGAGCTCTTGCCGGACTTGGCCTTGGTCTTCCCCCCGGGAGCTTCAGCGGCAAGTATGTTGCTCTCTGCTGCGGCTGCTGCATCCCGGTAGATCTTGTCGGCGCAGATAAGCGCGTCCTTCTTGTCGCCAGGGACAGAGATGACGCTTATCGGCCCCGGCATCTTGAGTACGTTGTATGCATAGTGGGAAGCTGCCATGAACTTGGCGAGGGCAGGACGGCCAAGTATCCCATTGTATGGTAATGGGATATCGGCAACATCAAACGTGATCCTCTCTGTCCTGAAGTTGAGATCTCCGCCAGAGGTCACTGGCAACGTAATCTTCCCCTTCGGCTTGCTCCTTCCCGGGTTGATCCCTTGGAACGACCCGGTTTCTTCGAGCTCGCCGTCTGGGATCTGTAGCTTCTTGATCACAGCTGAGGAGATCAAGTTCAGGCCGGCCCCGCCGTCAACCAACATCTTGGTGACCTTGAGGTTGCGGATAGTTGGTGAGACCAACATCGGCAAGCACCCGACCGCAGTGGTGCGGTCAGGGTGGTCCTCAAGGTCAAAGATGATGGGCGTGCCGGACCACTTCAGCAGCCTGCGCGACTCGACGGGCGGCTCAGCCGCATTCACTTCTCACACCCACTGCTTGAGCTGGCGGTGGGAAGTGTGCAGAGAGGCACCTCCGTCGACACACAGAACCCTTGTGGCCTTCTGGAACTCCTGCTCGCTGTTGTCTCCTTCTTCCATGTCATCATCGTCGTCTTCATCCTCATCCTTGTCGCGGCCCCGGGGAGGTCTATCACCTTGCCGCTGCTTGGCCTTGCCGCGGCGTCCTCCCCGGCCATTGAACGGCCGCTTCTTGCTGGGTTCTCCTCCGCCTCCTTGGTCCTTCTCCTTGTCGCGACGCTCGTATTCAGCCTTCTGCTGCTCTATGAGGTACTCGACTCTTTTGCAGTTCTGAAGAACGTGGCCCTTGGTGCGGTGGATCTTGCAGTACTGCTTGTCGGAGCCATCCTGCTTGTTGGCTGCCGCTACAGGGGCGGGCTCCTTGCCGGAACCACCAGCCTGTGCCTTCTTAGCGGGAGCCTCCTTGCCGGGCTGCTTGACAACCAGCACCTCCTTGCTCTTCTTCTTTCTGTTATTCCGCCGCCGGTTCTTCCTTGCCGGGGCGGCATCCTCGCTGTCGCTTCCTCCTGCGCCAGTATCCTCTCCGGGGAGTCTCCTCCCCTCTTCAGCGCGCGCGCACTTGTCGGCCAGAGCGTAGAGCTCGCTGACATCCCGGATCTTGGTCATGGCCATCTCCTCCCTCATCCGGCGGTTACGCACGTTTTGGTGAAACGCGCTGATAACCGCGGCAGGGTGGACGTCGGGAATGTTGTGCTGGAGGCGGCTGAATCTTTGGATGTATTTGCGCAGGGACTCTCCCTCCTTCTGGGCGAGGATGTGGAGATCACTCTCCTGGCCGGCGGGTTTGTGGCCGCCCGTGAAGGCGCCAACAAACTGGTGGCACAGATCTGGCCATGAGGAGATGGAGTTCTCCGGCAAGTGCATAAGCCAAGACCGGACGTTTGGCTTAAGCACTAGCGGGAAGTAGTTGGCTAGGATCTTCTCATCGCGTCCCCCGGCAGCCTGCACCGCAATGGTGTAGATGCTGAGGAACTCCGAGGGGTGTGTCTTGCCGTCGTACTTCTCGGGTACGTCGGGCCTGAAATTCTTCATGCTGGGCCACTGGACTTGCCGCAGCTCTCGGGTGAACGCAGGGCAACCTGCCGCGTACGGCAAGTCGCCTGGTTCACCGGGCGCGTGCATGTCAACAGCGGTCCCAGCGCGCTGATCATATTATCTTCTGGCTTCTCGTCGACGCTCGATACGGGTCCGAGCGTCCTCCTGTCGCCTGTCGTCGAGGACTTGGCGCTGATCGCGGCGAGCCCGCGGATCCGACGACGACGTAGAGTCGTCGTCGACGTTGATCCGGTGGGGTGGCGATTTCTGCTTCCGCGGCGGGGAGTGCACGGTAGTTGCACCCCTGGCGGTCTTGTCGCCATCGGCCTTCGCTTGGTCGACTTGCCGCGGCCGTGAAGTTGCCGGCTGCTGAGGCGCGTCGCTGTTGGCGAAGGCGATGAGACTCTGGATCGTTGCCCTCCAGTCTTCGGCCTTGTCTGCCGCTGGAGGGAAATCGAGGAGCAGCTGGGCCCTGGCCAGGGCCTCTGCTGGAGAAGTGGGGAACGGTGGCGAACGGTGCGAGGAGCGGGACACGCTCAGACTTCTAACAGTGTTAGAAGGAGCATGTTCCCGCCCCGGCGACCGCGCCTTGCTCGTACCAGCGCGCTGGCCTTGAGCATCCCGCGATCCTCCGGCTTGGCCACGCCCCAGCAAGCGTATGGTACCTCCAGTACCACGCCGCTGCGGGTCTTGCACCTCCTGGGAGGGACGTGGGGCGCGTACTGACACCGAGGCTTTGGAGTTCGCCCGGTCGTCAGTCTTGTCCTTGGACTTGGTGGCGCCATGAGTTTCTTCGCCGGCAACCACCCTTCCGCTGGCGTCTCCTCCACCAACCGTTGGTTCTGGTGGCGGTGGGATCGACGCAGACGGGCCTCCGACCTCCGAAGCCTTCTTCTTCGGAGGCATGTCGTTGAAGCTGATGAAGTTGATGAAGCTGGATAGGTTGATGAAGAATGCGCTCGCGTGAACGCCGGATCAGGTTCGCACAACCTCGACGCCCCCTACCTGGCGCGCCAATGATGTCGGGAGAAACTGTCCTCCCACGAGCACCTATGGGACCGGAGCCCCTTCTACGTTGCGGTAAGGGAGCGGAGGGAGCACGGAGAGCAGATCGAGGAGCACACGCGGGCAGTTTTACCCAGGTTCGGGCCGCGCGGACGCGTAAAACCCTACTCCTGCTTAGGTTGTATTGAGTTCTTGAGCTCGGGAGCTTGAAGAGCTACAGTACTAGCTACACCGAGCGAGAGAGTTGTCTAGGTTTCGAACCTCCGGAACCCCCTCTACGTTGTGCATGGGCCTCCTTTTATAGCTCAAAGGGTTCACCGACAGGTGTTAATGTAGAGGAGGGTAAAAGTGTAAATTTGGTGGTAGTTGCAACAGTGCATGAACAGTATATGAACAGTGGTCTTCACCTAACTTTGACAGTGGGGGACAAGGGCATTAAATGCCCGTCGCCGTCGCCCCCAAAAGCGTCCGTCCATGCTTCTCCGTTCGCCACGGCGGTAGCCTCGTCACCGTGGCTTGCCACCGTGTGCCCCAGGCTGCACAGCCGCCTGCCACGCATCCCTGGAAGGGCCCCAGGGCGACGCGTGGGCAGATGAGCTGGAGCGCGGGCACACAGCGTAGGTTTCCCCGGCAAGCACCTTGCCGGGGTCGTGATCTTGCCGGGCCCGGAAGCTTGTCGCTCTCCGGGTCCTGCCGGTGCGCATGATGCGCCGATGCATCTCTTGAGATATGTAGTCCTTGGCCTTCCTGGCAAGCTCCTCTTGCCAGGGTCTTGTGCTAAAGTGATAACCTTGAGCCTGGTGCGGCCTTCCCAGCAAGCTCCTCTTGCTGGGGCCTTGATCTTCTGACTTGTATACTTTGTTCTTGAATGGCTTCATAGGGACCAGAAAGGTTCTTGGCGAGCACGTGGTAAGCCCTGCCGCGGGAAGCTGCTACTGCCTGTGCACAAGTTGGGGTACTAAGGTACCCCTATCTTAGTACACTGACACCCTCTCTACCTTTTTGCACATGCTATGAGGGTGAAATGATGATACCATGCCAACTTTCAACCTTTTTAGAGTTTATTTGAAGTGTTTTTCAATTTCAAGGTCATTTAGCTCTAAAACAATCATTACATGCATGGAAAATACCAAATGAATTCAGGAAGGGTTATTAATTGATGATGTGGCTTTGAATGGTGCATTTTGAACACACAAAAAGTCTGGAGTTCAAATAAGTTCAGAAAAATGAAATGTCTTTGTAACATATGAGTTTTCGTCCAAAACCCTAATACTTCGAAAGAGATTGTCCATTTTGTACACGAAGTGCATCCAGTTTTTGTCGTAACCTTATCTACTTGCTATGTGGGTGAAATGATGATACCATGACAACTTTCAACCTTTTCAGAGTTCATTTGAAGTGTTTTTCAATTTCAGGGTCATTTAGGTCTAAAAAATCAGTAAATGCATGAAAAATAACAAATGAATTCAAAAAGGGTTGATAATTGATGATGTGGTTTCTGAATGGTTCATTTTGAACACACAAAAAGTCTAGAGTTCAAATAAGTTCAAAAAAAAATGAAATGCCTTTGTAACAGATGAGTTTTCGCCTGGAACCCTTATACTTCAAAAGCGATTGTCCATTTTGTACACGAAGTGCATCCAGTTTTTGCATTAACCCTTTCCACTTTTTTGAACATGCTATGTGGGTGAAATGATGATACCATGCCAACTTTCAACCTTTTCAGAGTTCATTTGAAGTGTTTTACAATTTTAGGGTCATTTAGCTCTAGAAAATTAAGTAAATGCATGAAAAATACCCAATGAATTCAGAAAGGGTGGATAATTGATTATCTGGCTTGGAATGGTGCATTTTTAACACGGAAAAAGTCTGGAGTTCAAATAAGTTAAAAAATGAAATGCCTTTCTAAGAGATGAGTTTTCGTCCAAAACCCTTATACTTCGGAAGAGGTTATCCATTTTGTACACAAAGTGCATCCAGGTTTTGTCGTAACCCTCTCTAATTTTTTCCACATGCTATATGGGTGAAATGATGATACCATGCCAACTTTCAACCTTTTAAGAACTCATTTGAAGTGTTTTTCAATTTCAGGGTCATTTAGTTATAAAAATTAAGTAAATGCATGAAAAATACCAAATGAATTCAGAAAGGGTCGATAATTGATTATGTGGCTTTGAATGGTGCATTTTGAACATACAAAAAGTGTGGAGTTCAAATAAGTTAAAAAAGGAAATGCCTTTGTAACAGATGAGTTTTTCTCCAAAACCCTAATACTTCGAAAGGGATTGTCTATTTTGTACACGAAGTGCATCCAATTTTTGTCGTAACCCTCTCTACTTTTTGGCACATGCTATATGGGTGAAATGATGATACCATGCCAACTTTCAACCTTTTCATAGTTTATTTGAAGTGTTTTTCAATTTCAGGGTCATTTAGCTCTAAAAAAATTAAGTAAATGCATCAAAAATACCAAATGAATTCAGAAAGGGTTGATAATTGATTATGTGGCTTTGAATGGTGCATTTCGAACACACAAAAAGTCTGAAGTTCAAATAAGTTAAAAAAATGAAATGCCTTTGTGACAGATGGGTTTTCGTCCAAAGCCCTGATACTTCGAAACAGGTTGTCCATTTTGTACACAAAGTGCATCCAGTTTTTGCCATAACCCTATTGATGTCTACTATACAACCTTCTTCTTATAGACGTTGTTGGGCCTCCAAGTGCAGAGGTTTGTAGGACAGTAGCAAATTTTCCTCAAGTGGATGACCTAAGGTTTATCAATTCGTGGGAGGCGTAGGATGAAGATGGTCTCTCTCAAACAACCCTGCAACCAAAGAACAAAGAGTCTCTTGTGTGCCCAACACACCTAATACAATGGTAAATTGTATTGGTGCACTAGTTCGGCGAAGAGATGGTGATACAAGTGCAATATGGATGGTAGATATAGGTTTTTGTAATAGGAAAATATAAAAACAGCAAGGTAGCAAGTGGTAAAAGTGAGCATAAACGGTGTTGCAATGATGGGAAACAAGGCC
This sequence comes from Secale cereale, assembly GCA_902687465.1. Lineage (NCBI taxonomy): Eukaryota > Viridiplantae > Streptophyta > Magnoliopsida > Poales > Poaceae > Secale > Secale cereale. The sequence continues at coordinate 312,704,383 of LR738710.1, forward strand.
TAGGGTTCATACTTTCACTAGTAGAAGTTCTCTCAACAATAATAACATAACTGGATCATATAACTATCCCTCAACATGCAACAAAGTGTCACTCCAAAGTAACTAATAGCGGAGAACAAACGAAGAGATTATGGTAGGGTACGAAACCACCTCAAAGTTATTCTTTCTGATCGATCTATTCAAGAGTCTGTAGTAAAATAACACGAAGCTATTCTTTCCGTTCAATCAATCATAGAGTTCGCACGAGAAAAAAACCTTAAGACACAAATCAATCAAAACCCTAATGTCACCTAGATACTCTATTGTCACCTCAAGTATCCGTGGGCATGATTATACGATATGCATCACACAATCTCAGATTCATCTATTCAACCAACACAAAGTACTTCAAAGAGTGCCCCAAAGTTTCTACCGGAGAGTCAAGACAAAAACGTGTGCCAACCCCTATGCATAGATTCCCAAGGTCACGGAACCCGCAAGTTGATCACAGAAACATACATCAAGTGAATCAATAGAATACCCCATTGTCACCACAGGTATCCCACGCAAGACATACATCAAGTGTTCTCAAATCCTTAAAGACTCAATCCAATAAGATAAGTTCAAAGGGAAAACTCAATTCATCACAAGCGAGTAGAGGGGGTGAAACATCATAGGATCCAACTATAATAGCAAAGCTCGCGATACATCAAGATCGTGCCATCAAGAGAACACGAGAGAGAGAGATCAAACACATAGATACTGGTACATACCCTCAGCCCCGAGGGTGGACTACTCCCTCCTCATCACGGAGAGTGTCGGGATTATGAAGATGGCCACCGGAGAGGGATCCCCCCCTCCGGCAGGGTGCCAGAACGAGTCTAGATTGGTTTTTGGTGGCAACAGAGGCTATCGGCGGCGGAACTCCTGATCAAGGTTATTTTCCGGAGGTTTCAGTATATATAGGAGGTGTTGGAGTTGGGGGCAAGTAAAGGAGGTCTCCGGGCTGTCCACGAGGCAGGGGGCGTGCCCAGTAGGGGGGCAACCCCTACCCTCGTGGGCAGCCCATGGATCTTCTGGCCCCCCTCCGGCACTTTCTCGTCTTCTTCTGGTCCGAAATAGCCTCCGTTGAATTTTAGGTAAATTGGGCTCCGTTTGATATTCTTTTCTGCGATACCCTAAAACAGGAGAAAAACATAAACTGGCACTGGGCTCTGGGTTAATAGGTTAGTCCCAAAAATCATATAAAAGTGCATATAAAAGCCCATAAAACATCCTAGAAGGATAATATAATAGCATGGAACAATAAAAAATTATAGATACGTTGGAGACGTATCACCTATCCACTTTTTTCACCTGCTATGTGGGTGAAATGATGACACCATGCCAACTTTAAACCTTTTCAGAGTTCATTTGAAGTGTTTTTCAATTTCAGGGTCATTTAGCTCTAAACAAAACAGTAAATGCATGAAAAATAGCAAATGAATTCAGAAAGCGTTGATAATTGATGATGTGGCTTTGAATGGTGCATTTTCAACACACAAAAATTGTGGAGTTCAAATAAGTTCAAACATATGAAATGCCTTTGTAATAGACGAGTTTTCGTGCAAAACCGAAAGAGATTGTCCATTTTGTATACGAAGTGCATCGAGTTTTTTTGTAACCCTCTCTACTTTTTTGCACAAGCTATGTGGGTCAAATGATGATACCATGCCAAATTTCAACCTTTTCAGAGTTCATTTGAAGTGCTTTTCAATTTCAGGGTCATTTAGCTCTTAAACAATCAGTACATCCATGAAAAATACCAAATGAATTCAGAAAGGGTTATTAATTGATGATGTGGCTTTGAATGGTGCATTTTGAACACACAAAAAGTCTGGAGTTCAAATAAGTTCAGAAAAATGAAATGTCTTTGTAACAGATGAGTTTTCGTCCAAAACCCTAATACTTCGAAAGAGATTGTCCATTTTGTACACGAAGTGCATCCAGTTTTTGCCGTAACCTTATCTACTTGCTATGTGGGATAAATGATGATACCAAGACAACTTTCAACCTTTTCAGAGTTCATTTGAAGTGTTTTTAAATTTCAGGGTCATTTAGCTCTAAAAACAATCAGTAAATGCATTAAAAATACCAAATGAATTCATAAAGGGTTGATAATTGATGATGTGGTTTCTGAATGGTTCATTTTTAACACACAAAACGTGTGGTGTTCAAATAAGTTCAAAAAATGAAATGCCTTTGTAACAGATGAGTTTTCGCCCGAAACCCTTATACTTCGAAAGAGATTGTCCATTATGTACACGAAGTGCATCCAGTTTTTACAATAACCCTCTCCACTTTTTTGAACATGCTATGTGGATGAAATGATGATACCATGCCAACTTTCAACCTTTTCAGAGTTCATTTGAGGTGTTTTTCAATTTCACGGTCATTTCGCTCTGAATAATCAGTAAATGCATGAAAAATACCAAATGAATTCAAAAAGCATTGATAATTGATTATGTGGCTTTGAATGGTGCATTTTGAACACACGGTGTATTCAGGATACCAGCGATAACCGGTCTCAGTCATCACACGGACTAGCATGGCCGTGTGACCGGGCACATTAATGCACCGAGTCAAACGAACCACTTGGTGAGGGATGCGGCCAGACATCTGAAACACGAAATAATGCAAAGGCATTAGTGTTTCTGGAAGAAATCGGGCAGCATAACAACTGTAAATGCTCAAACAAAGATTTGAGACATCATACAAATGATAGCATAGCCACTCAACAATTCCATATCAAGGTTCCGGGTTCAACAATCATCATACTCAAAGGATAGAAACTGAACTGAGGCTTGAAACCAACAATCCTAAGAGTCTACGGATTAGTAACACGTGAACCTAGTAAGGATAAGAGGCCTAGTCCTAGTTCCCCGTAGAAAGAATAGACTGACTCAGATCAGAAGGGCATAAGGTAAAGGAGTAAAAAGAGCCTTACGTTCCCTTCCACAATCAATTCCCCTACATATAACTAAGAATTTTTCTAGACTCAACATCGACCAGTTTTGCTTGAGAAACCTACAGGCAGTCCAACTCTGATGCCAACGCTGTCAGGACCCCGATCCTAAGTCACACCGATCTAGCTGTAACACGTCATATCACTTTGCGGCCTCACGCACGGTAACCCCACGGGTGCCACCTTACCTGGCCCGGGACCGTTTGCGCATTTTGGCACACGTATATGACAGTGTCGCTAGCATCCATATGACAGAGAACCCGGGCCGACATGGCTAGTTATAAACCAAAAGTGGCACTAAATTACAGAGATAGGCATCCATGACCCAGCAACGAACGTGTCGGTCATCAACGTATGAACCCAAGTCGTAGCAAGCTACATGGACTTAAAGGAACAACGCGTGACATTTCCCCTAAGGGACAGACACAGGAACGAAGAAGGACACATGCCGGCCAGCCTACGTGTTCCGAGCAGTAGCAAGCTACCAAGGCTCATTGGAATCACTAGGAGGCATTTCCCTGTAAGATAGGCTACCAAAGGAAAACAACTAGGTGTCGGATCCCACACATACCAAGCATTTCAATCATACACGCAATATGCTCAATATGTGCAAATACAACATTGCATCACAACAGAACTCTATGACTCAAAGTACTTTATTTAAAAGGCTCCAAGAGCCATACATAACATATCCATACAGATAGGGGTCACATGACCCAACACTCAAGTCATACAGTCATACAAGCACAAGCGGAAGCTACAAGTCTGAGTACAGACAACTTAGAAAATAAAACAGGCTTGGTGCAGCCTGACTATCTACAAGGCCCTTCACAAGCTCCAGATCACCGTCTGGGTGTCAAGCTACTCGTCGACGTCAACGTCTATGTAGAACCCATCAGCAGGGGCAGGGTTCTCCTCTGCAATAGTTATTAAGCAAACATGAGTACAAAGGTACTCAGCAAGTCTTACCACAGAACCTATCATACATGCAACATTATCAAAGGGGGATAGTGGAGTTTATAGCAGAATGCCAGCTTTGACCTTGGCTAACCTATACTACAACTCTCAACGGATTGCAAGATGTTATTACGAACACGAGTCCTCCACTCACCACATCAATACACTACCGAGGATCCTCTTCCGTCATCCTACGGAAGGGCCATCCACGGCACTCACGCTTATCTTGAGGCTTTTAGTAGTATCCATCAACTTGTCTATGAACTGTAAGAGTAACCAAGTAGTTCGTACCGCGAACAACGGCTATTCGAATAGTTTGATAACCCTGCAGGGGTGTACCTCTTCACACACGCTTCCACCACTTATCGCCGTTTACTCGGCGTGTACTCGGCAACCTTCAAGCGGAAGCCCAGCGAGGGTGTCGGCCACGACCTGACTAACTACTCAAGTCTCTCGTCCAGGTTTATCGCCTATTTGGGTTCCATCCGTGGGGAGATCCGGTCGGGGTGTCGCTCACAGCCCCAAACGATGTGTACAGGGTTCCCGAGTCACCAAACGGGCAACCGGTACACCGTGCCACGTACCTGTTGCATCACAACCCACCCCGAGGGTCAGCGTTGTGCACGACCTCCAGTAAGCTATAAACACCAGAAACTAGTTGCAACTCCTGGACAGAGATCGAGGGTAATTAATAAGTCGAGAGGGTCCATTGGTTTCGGGCCCAATGCATGGTAGTAACTGCAACTTGAACCACACATACAGATCTCGGGTCCTATGTACGGTTCCAATGAAACAACCCACCACGTACTCCTACATGGCCTTTCATCGATACCTTTACCAAGCGTATTCCACACTTCCTTCTCTTTATCGAAAGATTGTTTCACTCTGATCCATCACCCAGATGAATCAGACCAGACACAACTCTAAGCATAGCAGGCAACATAAACAAATAGCATGGTGGATCACACATCACATGGCTCAATCAACTCCTACACATGCTAGTGGGTTTCAACTATTTACTATGGCAATGACAGGTCATGCAAGGGAATAGGGTTCAACTACCACAGCAAGTAGCAGTTCACGCGCTGTTGCCTTAATGCAGTAAAAGAGAGCAGGAGCGAGAAGATTGGGTTGTTTCGGAATGATCAATGATTGCTTGCCTGAAAAGGTAGTTGTCGGGTACTGCTCTTCAACTGGATACGCAGCAGTATCCTCGGGAGCAGGACCTAACACAGGGAATACCGACGATACAATCATTAACAAACAAATGCAACAATATGATGCATGTTTATGACATGGCAAGATGCATGTGTGTTGGCTAATGCAACTAAAACCAGAAGGGTTTGAACCTATTTGAATCAAGGATTCAAACTGAAGTTCAAACTATTATTTAAATAAGTGCATTATCATGTTTTTGATGTATACAGCAAGTTAACTTGTTCAAAAATGCATGAAACCGGTGCCATTAGAAAGATTGGATTTTTCTGATCATTTTTCATATATAAATCTTTTCCATCTGAGCTATGGTTGATTTTATACGATTTTTAGAAGTTTTGCGTATTTTCTGGAATTTCCTGAATTATTTTAAATCTAAAAATCCCAGAAAAAACTTTACTGCGTCAGCATGACATCATGGTGACGTCAGCCAGTCAACTGGACCAGACCAGGTCAAACCTGACCAGTGGGTCCCTCATGTCAGTGTCACAGCTAATTAACTGAGTTAATTAGAGTTAAACTAAAACTAATTAGCTGTCAGTGGGGCCAGGGCCCACATGTCAGTGACTAAACTAATTAACTAATTAAATTAAATTAACAACTAAACTATGTTTGACTTGCGGGTAGGGCCCACATGTCATTGACCCAGGGGGTCAAACCCGTGGTCAAAACAGGTCCAACTCGCCGGCGTTTAGCCGCCGGCGAGGCCAAACGCGGCGGCGTGCTTCGGAAAACGTCTACGGTGCACGGCTCGAGCTGCGGCTGGGTGCGTTGGATAGCTCTTGCTCTTGCGCGTCGGATGGAGGTGGTCGCCGGACCTAGGGTGGCCGGAGACGACGGCAACGAGCTCGACGGCGGCGACCGGCGTCGGGCGTGTGTGGAGATGGGGCTGCAGGGGCCTAGGCGATGCGTGCGTAGCACCGTTCGCATCTACGTGCTGGGGTGAGTATGTTGGACGGGTGCCGGTGACCAAATGGTCACCGGAGCATCACCGGCGACAAGCACGGCGGCGGTGCGTGCGGGCGAGCTTCGTGCAGTGTGTTACAGGGCAAAAGGGAGCCAACGGAGAGGGGGAGGAGGTAGCTAGGCTCACAGCGGTTGCAGCAAGCACCGAAGCGAGCTCGGGGGTGGTCGGAGCTGAGCAGAACGACGAGGGGGATCTCCGCGGCCGGAGTTGGGAAAGAAGAGGTCGGGGGCGTCTCCAGGGCGGGCGAGCGCTCGGGGCTCAGCCTGTTCGAAGTAGTCGAGGACGGCGGAGACGAGGGACAACACGGCGGAGCTCGGGGACGACGGTGGACGCGGCTTCTACGACGGTGCGATCACGGCGGCGTCGGCCATGTCATACCTGCTGTATATAATATGAACAGTAGGAAACATTATAGTTTATGATTATTTGAGCATTTAAAATATTTTGTAGCATTTAAATGCCCAAATTCAAATACCATATGATTTAATCCAAGCCCTAGATTGTCCTAGAAAAATGTGCACCATTTTTGGCAGAGGTTTAAGACCAAGGCAGAAATGATGAACATTTTGGAGGGCATTTTGGGTACATTGGAAAATATTTTATCAAACCTTAGTTGTTAGGGGAGGGGTGCTGGGGTTTCTGTTAATCCCATTTCAAGTTTCTTTGAAAGTAAACATGATGCACACTCTAGTCAGGTCCTAATGCAAGTGCTAGCTAGGGATGTGACAACTCACCCCCACTTAAAAGAATCGCGTCCCGAGATTCGGGTTCCTCCGAAAAGAGGGTGGGGTACTCAAGTAGAAGACGATCCTCCCTTTCCCAAGTAGCTTCACTCTCGGAATGATGTGACCATTGAACCTTGAGAAACTTGATATTGTGGCGTCGAGTGGTGCGCTCAGTTTGATCAAGAATACGAACGGGGTATTCTCGATATGTGAGATTGTCTTGGAGATCAAGCGTTTCGTGGTCCACTCCGCGGATAGGATCCGAGAAGCAACGCCTGAGTTGAGAAACGTGGAAAACATCATGAACTCTCGAGAGGTGCAGAGGTAGTTCCAATTGGTAGGCAACTTCTCCTCGTTTGGCAAGAATGCGAAAAGGACCGATGTAACGAGGGGCCAATTTGCCTTTGATACCGAAGCGATGGGTTCCCTTAAGAGGAGTAACCCGAAGGTAAGCCTTATCACCGACTTCAAAAGTCACAGCCTTATGATGACTATCATATTGGCTCTTTTGGCGAGACTGGGCTGTTTTCAATCTCTCACGAACGATGCAAACTTGTTCCTCTGCTTCTTGGATCATATCCGGGCCAAAGAATTGTCTTTCCCCGGTCTCTGACCAGTTAAGAGGTGTTCGACACCTTCGTCCATATAGAACTTCGAAAGGGGCTTTGCCCAAGCTGGCTTGATAACTATTATTATAAGCGAATTCGGCAAATGGAAGACACTTTTCCCATTCCATACCGAAAGAGATGACAGAGGCTCGAAGCATGTCTTCCAGAATTTGATTGACTCGTTCCACTTGACCACTTGATTGCGGATGGAAGGCAGTACTGAAAGAGAGATGAGTTCCCATAGCATTCTGGAAACTTTCCCAAAATCGTGAAGTGAAAAGACTTCCACGGTCTGAGTTAATCTCCAACGGTACACCATGAAGTGATACTATTCGAGAGATATATAAGTCTGCTAGCTGGCTAGCGGTAATACTCTCCCGAACAGGCAGGAAATGAGCTACTTTAGAGAGGCGGTCGATAACGACGAAGATAGCATTATTCCCTTTCCTGGACCTGGGAAACCCGGTAATGAAATCCATACCAACTTTGTCCCATTTCCATTCAGGAATAGCTAAAGGTTGAAGGGTGCCAGCAGGCCGTTGATGCTCTGCTTTAACTCGACGACAAACGTCGCAGTTAGCAATGAATTGAGCGATTTCTCTCTTCATCCTAGTCCACCAGAATCTTTGACGTAGGTCTTGATACATTTTGGTACTACCGGGATGAATCGTGAGAGGAGATTCATGAGCCTCCTTGAGGATCAAACGTCTTAGGTTTCGTACTTTAGGAACCACTAAACGGTTACTAAAGAATACGACTCCTTGATCATCAATTGAGAAACATCCTGCAACTCCTTTCTTGATGTTCCTCTTGATACGGGAAATTCCGGGATCAACCTTCTGTGCTTTGATGACCTGATCCAAAAGGGTAGGTTTCGCCACCAAGGTGGAAAGAAATCCTCGAGGAACAATGTGAAGGTTAAGCTTGTGAAATTCCTCGTGGAGAAGTGGTTGACTTTGTTGTAACATTAAATTGTTACAATATGACTTACGACTTAGTGCATCAGCCATGACATTGGCCTTTCCAGGAGTGTAAGTGATTCCTAAGTCATAGTCGGTGAGCAACTCAACCCAACGTCTTTGCCTGAGATTCAAATCCGGTTGGGTGAAGATATACTTCAAGCTTTGGTGATCAGTGAAGATTTCACAGCGATTACCAAGGAGGTAATGTCGCCATGTTTTGAGTGCATGGACTACAGCTGCAAGCTCTAGATCATGAGTAGGATAGTTATCCTCGTGTGGACGCAACTGTCGAGATGCGTATGCAATCACTTGACGATCTTGCATGAGAATGCAACCTAGTCCTTGTCGCGAGGCGTCGCAATAGATTATAAAATCCTTGGAAAAGTCTGGTGGTACCAGTACAGGTGCAGATGTCAGGCGTCTTTTCAGTTCCTAAAAACTGGACTCGCACTGTGGGGTCCACTCAAACTTTTTATCTTTCTTGAGGAGTTCGGTTAGAGGTTTAGCAACTTTGGAGAAGTTCTCGACAAAACGTCGGCAATAGCTCGCTAAGCCAAGAAAACTCCTAACTTGCTTGACCGATTCAGGGGGAGTCCAATCAAGTACGGCTTGAACTCGCTCGGGATTGACAGCAATACCCTTGCCAGAGATCACATGACCTAGATAGTTTACTTCTGGCAACCAAAATTCACATTTAGAGAATTTGGCATAAAGGCGGTGCTCTCGAAGTTTCGTCAATACCAGCCTTAAGTGCTCGGCATGATCTTCCTTGTTCTTGGAGAAGATGAGTATATCATCGAGGTATACCACGACGAATTTATCCAAATACTCCATGAATATAGAATTCATTAACCGAGAAAAGGTAGCTGGGGCATTGGTTAATCCGAAGGACATGACGGTGTACTCATATTGGCCATAACGAGTAACGAAAGCCGTTTTAGGAATGTCCCCGTTCTTGATTTTGATTTGATGGTAGCCCAACCTCAAATCCATCTTAGAGAAGACTGAGGATCCAGCGAGCTGATCATACAGGTCGTTGATCCTGGGAAGCGGATACTTATTCTTTATGGTGACCAGATTGACAGGTCGGTAATCTACAACCATCTGCTCCGTTCCATCCTTCTTCTTAACGAAGAGGACGGGGCAAGCCCAAGGGGAAGAACTAGGACGGATGAAACCTTTCTGCAAGGACTCATCGAGTTTTTTCTTTAGCTCAGCTAACTCTAGTGGTGCCATCTTATAAGGTCTCCTAGAGATTGGGACAGTTCCAGGAATAAGATCTATCACGAACTCGACATCTCTGTCAGGTGGAACTCCTGGCAGTTCTTCAGGAAAAACATCCGGGAAGTCACAGACTACCGGGATATCTTCGAGTTCTGGTAGAGGGCTGGCATTAAGAGAGTAGAGCTGACGTTCAGCCATTCGAGTCAAGACATTGACTATCTTGCCGGATGGATGTGTAAGTTGAACGGTCCTAGTAAAGCAATCAATCTTGGCATAATGAGTTGTCATCCAATCCATACCCAAGATGATGTTTATGTCCGAGGACTTGAGAGCGATTAAAGATGCAAGGAAAACAAGTCTATGGACAAGGATTTCATTTCCATGGCTTACCCTAGAGGTTTGCCACTTTGAACCAGGAGTTTGAATAACCATGGAAGTAGGCATGTCACAAAAAGTCATGTTGTGCAATCGAGCATAGCTCTCAGATATGAACGAATGGGATGCTCCAGTATCGAAAAGAATAGATGCCGGATGGCAGTTTACGAGAAGCGTACCGAGGACGACGTTAGGATCCTCATAAGCTTCTTCGGCAGAGACATAGTTGACATGACCACGTGCAGTGGGGATTGGCTTGACATAGTTCACCTTGCCGGTTGGCTTACCACGGCCAACGGGTTTTCCTGGCTGATTCTGGGGACAATCACGCATGTAGTGTCCCGGTTCTCCACACTTGAAACATGTCACAGTGGTGGTGCGTGGAGCAAAGTTGGAGGGTGGACCTCCATAGGTCTTAGCAGGTGCAAACTGTTGAGTTGGGCGAGGCGCCTCATAGGATGGCCTCGGTGTATACTTGGGTGGCAGAGCAGTGTTAGGAACCCACACACGACGCTTGTGAGAGCCAGAGCCGGATGAGGAACCAAAGTCTCGAGTATGCTTGCGGGTGGCCTCGAAGTCGGTCTGGCCTGTCTCAGCACTGATAGCCTTGTTAACCAACTTCTGGAAGGAGGTGCACTCGTGCAGACGTAGATCTCTACGAAGTTCAGGGCTGAGTCCCTTGCGGAACCTCGCCTGTTTCTTGGCATCGGTGGATACTTTCTCAGGTGCATAGCGTGCCAGATTACCAAACTCGCGGCTATAGCCATCCACAGTTAAACGGCCCTGGGTAAAATTGCAGAATTCCTCCCGCTTGCGATCCATGAGACCTTCTAGAATGTGATGTTCACGGAATGCCTCACTGAACTCAACCCAGGTAGTGACTTGGCCAGCAGGACGCAATACTTCAAAGTTTTCCCACCAAAGACTGACAGGGCCCTCAAGATGGTAGGCGGCGTAGATAACCTTGTCAGCTTCGGCCACACGGGCAGAGTGTAGCTTGTGGGTGATACTACGTAGCCAGTCATCAGCATCCAGAGGTTCAGTGGAGTGATGGAACTTTGGTGGACACATCTTGATAAAATCGTGGATTGACACCACGTCATTGCTCTGACGGAACCCAGTGTTTTGCTCTATGCGTTCCAGCAGACGGTTGGTCTCTCTCTTGTTCCGTTCTGCTTCAAGCATAACTTCCACCAAGGAGGGTGGTTGGGGCAGATTTCCATCTCTAGCCCCACTAGCCTCACCCTGCTCCTGAGCAGCAGGAGTGTTGCGAGTGTTGACCATCCTAGGAAAACAAAACAACGGTTTAGACAAGGATGGCAAAAATTTGACATAGAAGTGCAGAATGTAATGGATGACACAGAATGCAAAGATGTTCATCCATACGACATGGTAATATAGGAACTGCTATATATACACCAGTGGTCATACACACCATACAAAGTTTAGTACAAGCCAAGGCTAAAGTACAACTGCGGTGAAAGACGATACATCCCATCAGAGGCATTCCAAGCTCCTATACATTATTTAACTACACCTCCGGAACTCAGTACACACTAGGTCATATTCCACAAGACGCGCAGGACTGTGGAAATACAACTACTACAATACTACTACTACCACGGACTAGCTCAGACATTCGCGTAGTCATCCTCGTAAAGATTACCACCGTAGCCTGGAAGTGGTACAGACGGATCTTGGAACTCGCGAGCACTCGAAGGCTGTGGACCATAGGGGCATGGGTGTGGTCTCGGTCCCGATGCTGGTGGTAACCGACGCCCACGTGGAGGTGTAAAACCCCCAACGTCACGCCAATCCATGCGATCAGGCAGACGAGTCCGCACAGGATACAAATCCCGCATGACCAGATATCCGGCGTGCACAGCAGGTGCAAGCCGTGTCAAAGTAGTCCAGTGAGCGGCTCGGGTGTTATACAGCTCCATTCGGAGGGCAAGGACCTCACGGTCCCTATCCTCCAACATCTGAACAGTAGTCTGAAGCAGTGGCTCTTCATGAGCAGCATTAGTATACAGACCAGTGTAGTAGCCTTCCTCTCCGGGAAGTGAAGCTGTCATGTAACATAACTCAGTGTTCAGCAACAGGGCATGCCTAGCACGGAGAATGGTCATCATCGAATAAGCGGCATCCTGTACTACCATCTCGATGGTAATCCCGAGTCCATAAGACCAATGGATGGGATCATTTGCTCCGGGATATGAGGGGTATATCCGGACTGTGCAGAAATACTGACTTTGATTAAAATACCGATACTGTTCCTCCACGGTGTATTCAGGATACCAGCGATAACCGGTCTCAGTCATCACACGGACTAGCATGGCCGTGTGACCGGGCACATTAATGCACCGAGTCAAACGAACCACTTGGTGAGGGATGCGGCCAGACATCTGAAACACGAAATAATGCAAAGGCATTAGTGTTTCTGGAAGAAATCGGGCAGCATAACAACTGTAAATGCTCAAACAAAGATTTGAGACATCATACAAATGATAGCATAGCCACTCAACAATTCCATATCAAGGTTCCGGGTTCAACAATCATCATACTCAAATGATAGAAACTGAACTGAGGCTTGAAACCAACAATCCTAAGAGTCTACGGATTAGTAACACGTGAACCTAGTAAGGATAAGAGGCCTAGTCCTAGTTCCCCGTAGAAAGAATAGACTGACTCAGATCAGAAGGGCATAAGGTAAAGGAGTAAAAAGAGCCTTACGTTCCCTTCCACAATCAATTCCCCTACATATAACTAAGAATTTTTCTAGACTCAACATCGACCAGTTTGGCTTGATAAACCTACAGGCAGTCCAGCTCTGATGCCAACGCTGTCAGGACCCCGATCCTAAGTCACACCGATCTAGTTGTAACACGTCATATCACTTTGCGGCCTCACGCACGGTAACCCCACGGGTGCCACCTTACCTGGCCCGGGACCGTTTGCGCATTTTGGCACACGTATATGACAGTGTCGCTAGCATTCATATGACAGAGAACCCGAGCCGACATGGCTAGTTATAAACCAAAAGTGGCACTAAATTACAGAGACAGGCATCCATGACCCAGCAACGAACGTGTCGGTCATCAACGTATGAAGCCAAGTCGTAGCAAGCTACATGGACTTAAAGGAACAACGCGTGACATTTCCCCTAAGGGACAGACACAGGAATGAAGAAGGACACATGCCGGCCAGCCTACGAGTTCCGAGCAGTAGCAAGCTACCAAGGCTCATTGGAATCACTAGGAAGCATTTCCCTGTAAGATAGGCTACCAAAGGAAAACAACTAGGTGTCGGATCCCACACATACCAAGCATTTCAATCATACACGCAATATGCTCAATATGTGCAAATACAACATTGCATCACAACAGAACTCTATGACTCAAAGTACTTTATTTAAAAGGCTCCAAGAGCCATACATAACATATCCATACAGATAGGGGTCACATGACCCAACACTCAAGTCATACAGTCATACAAGCACAAGCGGAAGCTACAAGTCTGAGTACAGACAACTTAGAAAATAAAACAGGCTTGGTGCAGCCTGACTATCTACAAGGCCCTTCACAAGCTCCAGATCACCGTCTGGGTGTTAAGCTACTCGTCGACGTCAACGTCTATGTAGAACCCATCAGCAGGGGCAGGGTTCTCCTCTGCAACAGTTATTAAGCAAACATGAGTACAAAGGTACTCAGCAAGTCTTACCACAGAACCTATCATACATGCAACATTATCAAAGGGGGATAGTGGAGTTTATAGCAGAATGCCAGCTTTGACCTTGGCTAACCTATACTACAACTCTCAACGGATTGCAAGATGTTATTACAAACACGAGTCCTCTACTCACCACATCTATACACTACCGAGGATCCTCTTCCGTCATCCAACGGAAGGGCCATCCACGACACTCACGCTTATCTTGAGGCTTTTAGTAGTATCCATCAACTTGTCCATGAACTGTAAGAGTAACCAAGTAGTTCGTACCGCGAACAACGGCTATTCGAATAGTTTGATAACCCTGCAGGGGTGTACCTCTTCACACACGCTTCCACCACTTATCGCCGTTTACTCGGCGTGTACTCGGCAACCTTCAAGCGGAAGCCCAGCGAGGGTGTCGGCCACGACCTGACTAACTACTCAAGTCTCTCGTCCAGGTTTATCGCCTATTTGGGTTCCATCCGTGGGGAGATCCGGCCGGGGTGTCGCTCACAGCCCCAAACGATGTGTACAGGGTTCCCGAGTCACCAAACGGGGAACCGGTACACCGTGCCACGTACCTGTCGCATCACAACCCACCCCGAGGGTCAGCGTTGTGCACGACCTCCAGTAAGCTATAAACACCAGAAACTAGTTGCAACTCCTGGACAGAGATCGAGGGTAATTAATAAGTCGAGAGGGTCCATTGGTTTCGGGCCCAATGCATGGTAGTAACTGCAACTTGAACCACACATACAGATCTCGGGTCCTATGTACGGTTCCAATGAAACAACCCACCACGTACTCCTACATGGCCTTTCATCGATACCTTTACCAAGCGTATTCCACACTTCCTTCTCTTTATCGAAAGATTGTTTCACTCTGATCCATCACCCAGATGAATCAGACCAGACACAACTCTAAGCATAGCAGGCAACATAAACAAATAGCATGGTGGATCACACATCACATGGCTCAATCAACTCCTACACATGCTAGTGGGTTTCAACTATTTACTGTGGCAATGACAGGTCATGCAAGGGAATAGGGTTCAACTACCGCAGCAAGTAGCAGTTCACGCGCTGTTGCCTTAATGCAGTAAAAGAGAGCAGGAGCGAGAAGATTGGGTTGTTTCGGAATGATCAATGATTGCTTGCCTGACAAGGTAGTTGTCGGGTACTGCTCTTCAACTGGATACGCAGCAGTATCCTCGGGAGCAGGACCTAACACAGGGAATACCGACGATACAATCATTAACAAACAAATGCAACAATATGATGCATGTTTATGACATGGCAAGATGCATGTGTGTTGGCTAATGCAACTAAAACCAGAAGGGTTTGAACCTATTTGAATCAAGGATTCAAATTGAAGTTCAAACTATTATTTAAATAAGTGCATTATCATGTTTTTGATGTATACAGCAAGTTAACTTGTTCAAACATGCATGAAACAAGTGCCATTAGAAAGATTGGATTTTTCTGATCATTTTTCATATATAAATCTTTTCCATCTGAGCTATGGTTGATTTTATATGATTTTTAGAAGTTTTGGGTATTTTCTGGAATTTCCTGAATTATTTTAAATCTAAAAATCCCAGAAAAACCTTTACTGCATCAGCATGACATCATGCTGACATCAGCCAGTCAATAGGACCAGACCAGGTCAAACCTGACCAGTGGGTCCCTCATGTCAGTGTCACAGCTAATTAACTGAGTTAATTAGAGTTAAACTAAAACTAATTAGCTGTCAGTGGGGCCAGGGCCCACATGTCAGTGACTAAACTAATGAACTAATTAAATTAAATTAACAACTAAACTATGTTTGACTTGCGGGCAGGGCCCACATGTCATTGACCCAGGGGGTCAAACCCGTGGTCAAAACAGGTCCAACTCGCCGGCGTTTAGCCGCCGGCGAGGCCAAACGCGGCGGCGTGCTTCGGAAAACGTTTACGGTGCACGGCTCGAGCTGCGGCTGGGTGCTTTGGATAGCTCTTGCTCTTGCGCGTCGGATGGAGGTGGTCGCCGGACCAAGGGTGGCCGGAGACGACGGCAACGAGCTCGACGGCGGCGACCGGCGTCGGGCGTGTGTGGAGATGCAGCTGCAGGGGCCTAGGCGATGCGTGCGTAGCACCGTTCGCATCTACGTGCTGTGGTGAGTACGTTGGACGGGTGCCGGTGACCAAATGGTCACCGGAGCATCACCGGCGACGAGCACGGCGGCGGTGCGTGCGGGCGAGCTTCGTGCAGTGTGTTACAGGGCAAAAGGGAGCCAACGGAGAGGGGGAGGAGGTAGCTAGGCTCACAGCGGTTGCAGCAAGCACCGAAGCGAGCTCGGGGGTGGTCGGAGCTGAGCAGAACGGCGAGGGGGATCTCCGCGTCCGGAGTTGGGGAAGAAGAGGTCGGGGGTGTCTCCAGGGCGGGTGAGCGCTCGGGGCTCGGCCTGTTCGAAGCAGTCGAGGACGGCGGAGACGAGGGACAACACTGCGGAGCTCGGGGACGACGGTGGACGCGGCTTCTACGACGGTGCGATCACGGCGGCGTCGGCCATGGCACGGGGAGAGCGGAGGAGAGGAACTGGGGGAACGCGGAGGTGTCTGGGGGGTCGAGGAGGACGTGGACGTTCGATCCATCCCTCCAGGACGGCGAGGGGGTGAAGCAAGGCGGCGGGCAGCTGCGTGGCGCGCCGTGCGGTCGCCGTCGAGCACCTGCCTACCTGCCTGGCCGAGCCAAGCAGCTCGCTGGAGCGGCAACTGGGCTGGGCCGGCAGGTGGGCCGGGTGGGCGCCAGGTAAGTGTTCTTCCTATTTTTCTTTTCCTATTTTCTTTCTGTTTTATTTCTTTTGCAACTTTGTTCATTTAATAAAAATGCCTAAACATTTTTATAACTCATAACACTTGTCATACCTGCTGTATATAATATGAACAGTAGGAAACATTATAGTTTATGATTATTTGAGGATTTAAAATATTTTGTAGCATTTAAATGCCCAAATTCAAATACCATATGATTTAATCCAAGCCCTAGATTGTCCTAGAAAAATGTGCACCATTTTTGGCAGAGGTTTAAGACCAAGGCAGAAATGATGAACATTTTGGAGGGCATTTTGGGTACATTGGAAAATATTTTATCAAACCCTAGTTGTTAGGGGAGGGGTGCTGGGGTTTCTGTTAATCCCATTTCAAGTTTCTTTGAAAGTAAACATGATGCACACTCTAGTCAGGTCCTAATGCAAGTGCTAGCTAGGGATGTGACAATCCATTTTGAACACAAAGTGCATCCAGTTTTTTTCGTAACCATATCTACTTGTTTGCACATGCTATGTGGATGAAATGATGATACCATGCCAACTTTCAACCTTTTCAGAGTTCATTTGAAGTGTTTTTAAATATTAGGGTCATTTAGCATTTAAAAAATCAGCAATTGCATGAATAATACCAAATGAATTCAGAAAGGGTTGATAATTGATGATGTGGCTTTGAATTGTGCATTTTGAACAAACAAAAAGTCTGGAGTTCAAATAAGTTCAAAAAATGAAATGGCTTTGTAACAGCTGAGTTTTCGTCCAAAACCCTGATACTTCGAAAGAGATTGTCCATTTTGTACACGAAGTGCATCGAGTTTTTGTTTTCACCCTCTCTACTTTTTTGCACATGCTATGTGGGTGAAATGACGATACCATGCCTACTTTCAACCTTTTCAGAGTTCATTTGAAGTGTTTTTAAATTTCAGGGTTATTTAGCTCTAAAAAAATTCAGTAAATGCTTGAAAAAATACCAAACGAAATCAGAAAGGGTTGAAAAGTGATTATGTGGTTTATGAATGGTGCATTTTAAACACAAAAAAGGTCTGGAGTTCAAATAAGTTCGAAAAAAAATGAAACACCTTTATAAGAGATGAGTTTTCGCCCGAAAACCTTATACTTCCAAAGGGATTATCCATTTTCTACACGAAGTGCATCCAGTTTTTGCAGTAATCATCTCTACTTTTTTGCACATGCTATGTGGGTGAAATGATGATACCATGCCAACTTTCAACCTTTTCAGAGTTCATTTGAAGTGTTTTTCAATTTCAGGGTCATTTAGCTCTAAAACAATTAGTAAATGCATGAAAATACCAAATGAATTCAGAAAGCGTTGATAATTGATGATGTGGCTTTAAATGGTTCATTTTGAACAAACAAAAAGTGTGGAGTTCAAATAAGTTCAAAAAATGAAATGCCTTTGTAACAGATGAGTATTCGTCCAAACAGTGATACTTCGAAAGAGATTGTCCATTTTGTACACGAAGTGCATCCAGTTTTTACCGTAACCCTCTCTACTTTTTTGCACATGCTATGTGGGTGAAATGATGATACCATTGCAACTTTAAACTATTTAAGAGTTCATTTGAAGTGTTTTTAAATTTTAGGGTCATTTAGCATTTAAAAAATCAGTAATTGCATGAAAAATACCAAATGAATTCAGAAAGGGTTGATAATTGATGAAGTGCAACCAGTTTTTGTCGTAACCCTCTCTAATTTTTTCCACATGATATATGGGTGAAATGATGATACCATGCCAACTTTCAACCTTTTCAGAATTCATTTGAAGTGTTTTTCAATTTCAGGGTCATTTAGCTCTAAAAATTAAGTAAATGCATGAAAAATACCAAATGAATTCAGAAAGGGTTGATAATTGATTATGTGGCTTTGAATGGTGCATTTTGAACATACAAAAAGTGTGGAGTTCAAATAAGTTAAAAAAGGAAATGCCTTTGTAGCAGATGAGTTTTTGTCCAAAACCCTAATACTTCGAAAGAGATTGTCCATTTTGTACACGAAGTGCATCCAGGTTTTGTCGTAACCCTCTCTACTTTTTGGCACATGCTATGTGGGTGAAATGATGATACCATGCCAACTTTCAACCTTTTCATAGTTTATTTGAAGTGTTTTTCAATTTCAGGGTCATTTAGCTCTAAAAAATTAAGTAAATGCATGAAAAATACCAAATGAATTCAGAAAGGGTTGATAATTGATTATGTGGCTTTGAATGGTGCATTTCGAACACACAAAAAGTCTGAAGTTCAAATAAGTTAAAAAAATGAAATGCCTTTGTGACAGATGGGTTTTCGTCCAAAGCCCTGATACTTCGAAACAGGTTGTCCATTTTGTACACAAAGTGCATCCAGTTTTTGCCATAACCCTATTGATGTCTACTATACAACCTTTTTCTTATAGACGTTGTTGGGCCTCCAAGTGCAGAGGTTTGTAGGACAGTAGCAATTTTTCCTCAAGTGGATGACCTAAGGTTTATCAATCCGTGGGAGGCGTAGGATGAAGATGGTCTCTCGCAAACAACCCTGCAACCAAAGAACAAAGAGTCTCTTGTGTCCCCAACACACCTAATACAATGGTAGATTGTATTGGTGCACTAGTTCGGCGAAGAGATGGTGATACAAGTGCAATATGGATGGTAGATATAGGTTTTTGTAATAGGAAAATATAAAAACAGCAAGGTAGCAAGTGGTAAAAGTGAGCATAAACGGTGTTGCAATGATGGGAAACAAGGCCTAGGGTTCATACTTTCACTAGTAGAAGTTCTCTCAACAATAATAACATAACTGGATCATATAACTATCCCTCAACATGCAACAAAGAGGCACTCCAAAGTAACTAATAGCGGAGAACAAACGAAGAGATTATGGTAGGGTACGAAACCACCTCAAAGCTATTCTTTCTGATCGATCTATTCAAGAGTCCGTAGTAAAATAACACGAAGCTTTTCTTTCCGTTCGATCTATCATAGAGTTCGCACGAGAATAACACCTTAAGACACAAATCAATCAAAACCCTAATGTCACCTAGATACTCTATTGTCACCTCAAGTATCCGTGGGCATGATTATACGATATGTATCACACAATCTCAGATTCATCTATTCAACCAACACAAAGTACTTCAAAGAGTGCCCCAATGTTTCTACCGGAGAGTCAAGACAAAAACGTGTGCCAACCCCTATGCATAGATTCCCAAGGTCACGGAACCCGCAAGTTGATCACCAAAACATACATCAAGTGAATCAATAGAATACCCCATTGTCACCACAGGTATCCCACGCAAGACATACATCAAGTGTTCTCAAATCCTTAAAGACTCAATCCAATAAGATAAGTTCAAAGGGAAAACTCAATTCATCACAAGCGAGTAGAGGGGGTGAAACATCATAAGATCCAACTATAATAGCAAAGCTCGCGATACATCAAGATCGTGCCATCTCAAGAACATGAGAGAGAGAGAGATCAAACACATAGATACTGGTACATACCCTCAGCCCCGAGGGTGGACTACTCCCTCCTCATCACGGAGAGTGTCGGGATTATGAAGATGGCCACCGGAGAGGGATCCCCCCCTCCGGCAGGGTGCCAGAACGAGTCTAGATTGGTTTTTGGTGGCAACAGAGGCTATCGGCGGCGGAACTCCTGATCAAGGTTATTTTCCGGAGGTTTCAGTATATATAGGAGGTGTTGGAGTTGGGGGCAAGTAAAGGAGGTCTCCGGGCTGTCCATGAGGCAGGGGGCGCGCCCAGTAGGGGGGGCAACCCCTACCCTCGTGGGCAGCCCGTGGATCTTCTGGCCCCCCTCCGGCACTTTCTCGGCTTCTTTTGGTCCAAAATATCCTCCGTTGAATTTTAGGTAAATTGGGCTCCGTTTGATATTCCTTTTCTGCGATACCCTAAAACAGGAGAAAAACATAAACTGGCACTAGGCTCTGGGTTAATAGGTTAGTCCCAAAAATCATATAAAAGTGTATATAAAAGCCCATAAAACATCCTAGAAGGATAATATAATAGCATGGAACAATAAAAAATTATAGATACGTTGGAGACGTATCACCTATCCACTTTTTTTCACATGCTATGTGGGTGAAATGATGACACCATGCCAACTTTAAACCTTTTCAGAGTTCATTTGAGTGTTTCTCAATTTCAGGTTCATTTAGCTCTAAAAAATTTAGTAAATGCATGAAAAATAGCAAATGAATTCAGAAAGCGTTGATAATTGATGATGTGGCTTTCAATGGTGCATTTTCAACACACAAAAAGTGTGGAGTTCAAATAAGTTCAAACATATGAAATGCCTTTGTAATAGACGAGTTTTCGTGCAAAACCGAAAGAGATTGTCCATTTTGTATACGAAGTGCGTCGAGTTTTTTTGTAACCCTCTCTACTTTTTTGCACAATCTATGTGGGTGAAATGATGATATCATGCCAACTTTCAACCTTTTCAGAGTTCATTTGAAGTGCTTTTCAATTTCAGGGTCATTTAGCTCTTAAACAATCAGTACATGCATGAAAAATACCAATGAATTCAGAAAGGGTTATTAATTGATGATGTGGCTTTGAATGGTGCATTTTGAACACACAAAAAGTCTGGAGTTCAAATAAGTTCAGAAAAATGAAATGTCTTTGTAACACACGAGTTTTCGTCCAAAACCCTAATACTTCAAAAAAGATTGTCCATTTTGTACACGAAGTGCATCTAGTTTTCGCCGTAACCTTATCTACTTGCTATGTGGGTTAAATGATGATACCAAGACAACTTTCAACCTTTTCAGAGTTCATTTGAAGTGTTTTTAAATTTCAGGGTCATTTAGCTCCAAAAATAATCAGTAAATGCATTAAAAATACCAAATGAATTCATAAAGGGTTGATAATTGATGATGTGGTTTCTGAATGGTTCATTTTTAACACACAAAACGTCTGGTGTTCAAATAAGTTCAAAAAATTAAATGCCTTTGTAACAGATGAGTTTTCGCCCGAAACCCTTATACTTCGAAAGAGATTGTCCATTTTGTACACGAAGTGCATCCAGTTTTTACAATAACCCTCTCCACTTTTTTGAACATGCTATGTGGATGAAATAATGATACCATGCCAACTTTCAACCTTTTCAGAGTTCATTTGATGTGTTTTTCAATTTCACGGTCATTTAGCTCTGAAAAATCAGTAAATGCATGAAAAATACCAAATAAATTCAAAAAGCATTGATAATTGATTATGTGGCTTTGAACTGTGCATTTTTTAACACACAAAAAGTGTGGAGTTCAAATAAGTTCAAAAAATGAAATTCCTTTGTAACAGATGAGTTTTCGTCCAAAACCCTCATACTTCGAAAGAGATTGTCCATTTTGTACACGAAGTGCATCCAGTTTTTACTGTAACCCTCTCTACTTTTTTTACATGCTATGTGGGTGAAATGATGATACCAAGCCAACTTTCAACCTTTTCAGAGTTCATTTGAAGTGTTTTTCAATTTCAGGGTCATTTAGCTATAAAAAATTAAGTAAGTGCATGAAAAATACCAAATGAATTCAGAAAGGGTGGATAATTGATTATCTGGCTTTGAATTCTGCATTTTGAACGCACAAAAAGTCTGGAGTTCAAATAAGTTAATAATGAAATGCCTTTGTAACAGATGAGTTTTCGTCCAAAATCGTGATACTTCGAAAGAGGTTATCCATTTTTTACACAAAGTGCATCTAGTTTCTGCCTTAACCCTATCTAAGTTTTTGCACATGGTATGTGGTTGAAATGATGATACCATGCAAACTTTCAACCTTTTTAGAGTTCATTTGAAGTGTTTTTCAATTTCAGGGTCATTTAGCTCTAATAAAAAAAATCTGTAAATGCATTAAAAAAATACCAAATGAATTAAGAAAGGGTTGAAAATTGATGATGTGGTTTCTGAATGGTGCATTTTGAACACACAAAAAGTCTAGAGTTAAAATAAGTTCAAAAAATGAAATGCCTTTGTAACAGATGAGTTTTCGCCCGAACCCTTATACTTCGAAAGAGATTGTCCATTTTGTACACGAAGTGCATCCAGTTTTTACAGTAACCCTCTCCACTTTTTTGCACATGCTATGTGGGTGAAATGATGATACCATGCCAACTTTCAACCTTTTCAGAGTTCATTTGAAGTGTTTTTCAATTTAAGGGTCATTTAGCTCTAAAAAAATCAGTAAATGCATGAAAAATACCAAATGAATTCAGAAAGCGTTGATAATTGATGATGTGGCTTTGAATGGTGCATTTTGAACACACAAAAAGTGTGGAGTTCAAATAAGTTAAAAAAATGAAATGCCTTTGTAACAGATGAGTTTTCGTCCAAAACTGTGATACTTCGAAAGAGGTTGTCCATTTTGTACACAAAGTGCATCCAGTTTTTCCTGTCACCCTATCTACTTTTTTGCACATGCTATGTGGGTGAAATGATGATACCATGTCAACTTTCAGCATTTTCAGAGTTGATTTGAAATGTTTTCCAATTTCAGGGTCATTTAGCTCTAAAACAATCAGTAAATGCATGAAAAATACCAAATGAATTTAGAAAAGGTTGTTAATTGATGATGTGGCTTTCAATGGTGCATTTTGAACACACAAAAAGTCTGGAGTTCAAATAAGTTCAGAAAAATGAAATGCCTTTGTAACAGCTGTGTTTTCGTCCAAAACCCTGATACTTCGAAAGAGATTGTCCATTTTGTACACGAAGTGCATCTAGTTTTTGTTGTCACCCTCTGTACTTTTTTGCACATGCTATGTGGTTGAAATGATGATACCATGCCAACTTTGAGCATTTTCAGAGTTCATTTGAAGTGTTTTTCAATTTCAGGGTCATTTAGCTCTAAAACAATCAGTAAATGCATGAAAAATACCAAATGAATTCAGAAAAGGTTATTAATTGATGATGTAGCTTTGAATGGTGCATTTTGAACTCACAAAAAGTCTGGAGTTCAAATAAGTTCAGAAAAATGAAATGCCTTTGTAACAAGTGAGTTTTCGTCCAATACCCTCATACTTCGAAAGAGATTCTCCATTTTGTACACGAAGTGCATCCATTTTTTGCTGAAACCATCTCTACTTTTTTCCACATGCTATGTCGGTGAAATGATGATACCATGCCAACTTTCAACCTTTTCTGAATTTATTTGAAGTGTTTTTCAATTTCAGGGTCATTTAGCTCTAAAAATTAAGTTAATGCATGAAAAATACCAAATGAATTCAGAAAGAGTTGGTAATTGATCATGTGGCTTTGAATGCTGCATTTTGAACACACAAAAAGTCTGGAGTTCAAATAAGTTAGAAAATGAAATGCCTTTGTAACATATGAGTTTTCGTCCAAAACCCTAATACTTCGAAAGAGGTTATCCATTTTGTACACAAAGTGCATCTAGTTTTTACCGTAACCCTATCTACTTTTTTGCACATGCTATGTGGGTGAAATTATAATACGATGCAAACTTTCAACCTTTTTAGAGATTATTTAAAGTGTTTTTCAATTTCAGGGTCATTTAGCTCTAAAACAATCAGTTTATGCATGAAAATACCAAATGAAATTAGAAAGGGTTGATAATTGATGATGTGGTTTATGAATGGTGCATTTTGAAAACACAAAAAGTCTGGAGTTGAAATAAGTTCAAAAAAATGAAATGCCTTTATAAAAGACGAGTTTTCACCCGAAACCCTTATACTACGAAAGAGATTGTTCGTTTCGTACACGAAGTGCATCCAGTTTTTCAAGTAACCCTCTCCACTTTTTTTCACATGCTATGTGGGTGAAATGATGATACCATGCCAACTTTCAACCTTTAAAGAGTTCATTTGAAGTGTTTTTCAATTTCAGGGTCATTTAGCTCTAAAAACAATCAGTAAATGTATGAAAAATAGCAAATGAATTCAGAAAGCGTTGATAATCAATGATGTGGCTTTGAATGGTGCATTTTGAACACACACAAAGTCTGGAGTTCAAATAAGTTAAAAAATTGAAATGCCTTCGTAACAGATGAGTTTTCGTCCAAAACCCTAATACTTCGAAAGAGGTTATCCATTTTGAACACAAAGTGCATCCAGTTTTTTTCGTAACCATATATACTTGTTTGCACGTGCTATGTGGATGAAATGATGATACCATGCCAACTTTCAACCTTTTCAGAGTTCATTTGAAGTGTTTTTAAATATTAGGGTCATTTAGCATTTAATAAATCAGCAATTGCATGAATAATACCAAATGAATTCAGAAAGGGTTGATAACTGATGATGTGGCTTTGAATTGTGCATTTTGAACAAACAAAAAGTCTGGAGTTCAAATAAGTTCAAAAAATGAAATGGCTTTGTAACAGCTGAGTTTTCGTCCAAAACCCTGATACTTCGAAAGAGATTGTCCATTTTGTACACGAAGTGCATCGAGTTTTTGTTTTCACCCTCTCTACTTTTTTGCAAATGCTATGTGGGTGAAATGACGATACCATGCCTACTTTCAACCTTTTCAGAGTTCATTTGAAGTGTTTTTAAATTTCAGGGTCATTTAGCTCTAAAACAATTCAGTAAATGCTTGAAAAATATACCAAATGAAATCAGAAAGGGTTGAAAAGTGATGATGTGGTTTATGAATGGTGCATTTTGAACACAAAAAAAGTCTGGAGTTCAAATAAGTTCGAAAAAAATGAAACACCTTTATAAGAGATGAGTTTTCGCCCGAAAACCTTATACTTCGAAAGGGATTATCCATTTTCTACACGAAGTGCATCCAGTTTTTGCAGTAACCCTCTCCACTTTTTTGCACATGCTATGTGGGTGAAATGATGATACCATGCCAACTTTCAACCTTTTCAGAGTTCATTTGAAGTGTTTTTCAATTTCAGGGTCATTTAGCTCTAAAACAATTAGTAAATGCATGAAAATACCAAATGAATTCAGAAAGCGTTGATAATTGATGATGTGGCTTTAAATGGTTCATTTTGAACAAACAAAAAGTGTGGAGTTCAAATAAGTTCAAAAAATGAAATGCCTTTGTAACAGATGAGTATTTGTCCAAACAGTGATACTTCGAAAGAGATTGTCCATATTGTACACGAAGTGCATCCAGTTTTTACCGTAACCCTCTCTACTTTTTTGCACATGCTATGTGGGTGAAATGATGATACCATGCCAACTTTAAACCATTTAAGAGTTCATTTGAAGTGTTTTTAAATTTTAGGGTCATTTAGCATTTAAAAAAATCAGTAATTGCATGAAAAATACCAAATGAATTCAGAAAGGGTTGATAATTGACGAAGTGCAACCAGTTTTTGTCGTAACCCTCTCTAATTTTTTCCACATGATATATGGGTGAAATGATGATACCATGCCAACTTTCAACCTTTTCAGAATTCATTTGAAGTGTTTTTCAATTTCAGGGTCATTTAGCTCTAAAAATTAAGTAAATGCATGAAAAATACCAAATGAATTCAGAAAGGGTTGATAATTGATTATGTGGCTTTGAATGGTGCATTTTGAACATACAAAAAGTGTGGAGTTCAAATAAGTTAAAAAAGGAAATGCCTTTGTAGCAGATGAGTTTTTGTCCAAAACCCTAATACTTCGAAAGAGATTGTCCATTTTGTACACGAAGTGCATCCAGTTTTTGTCGTAACCCTCTCTACTTTTTGGCACATGCTATGTGGGTGAAATGATGATACCATGCCAAGTTTCAACCTTTTCATCGTTTATTTGAAGTGTTTTTCAATTTCAGGGTCATTTAGCTCTAAAAAATTAAGTAAATGCATGAAAAATACCAAACGAATTCAGAAAGGGTTGATAATTAATTATGTGGCTTTGAATGGTGCATTTCGAACACACAAAAAGTCTGAAGTTCAAATAAGTTAAAAAAATGAAATGCCTTTGTGACAGATGGGTTTTCGTCCAAAGCCCTGATACTTCGAAACAGGTTGTCCATTTTGTACACAAAGTGCATCCAGTTTTTGCCATAACCCGATTGATGTCTACTATACAACCTTCTTCTTAAGACGTTGTTGGGCCTCCAAGTGCAGAGGTTTGTAGGACAGTAGCAAATTTTCCTCAAGTGGATGACCTAAGGTTTATCAATCCGTGGGTGGCGTAGGATGAAGATGGTCTCTCTCAAACAACCCTGCAACCAAAGAACAAAGAGTCTCTTGTGTCCGCAACACACCTAATTCAATGGTAAATTGTATTGGTGCACTAGTTCGGCGAAGAGATGGTGATACAAGTGCAATATGGATGGTAGAGATAGGTTTTTGTAATAGGAAAATATAAAAACAGCAAGGTAGCAAGTGGTAAAAGTGAGCATAAACGGTGTTGCAATGATGGGAAACAAGGCCTAGGGTTCATACTTTCACTAGTAGAAGTTCTCTCAACAATAATAACATAACTGGATCATATAACTATCCCTCAACATGCAACAAAGAGGCACTCCAAAGTAACTAATAGCGGAGAACAAACGAAGAGATTATGGTAGGGTACGAAACCACCTCAAAGTTATTCTTTCTGATCGATCTATTCAAGAGTCCGTAGTAAAATAACACGAAGCTATTCTTTCCGTTCGATCTATCATAGAGTTCGCACGAGAATAACACCTTAAGACACAAATCAATCAAAACCCTAATGTCACCTAGATACTCTATTGTCACCTCAAGTATCCGTGGGCATGATTATACGATATGCATCACACAATCTTAGATTCATCTATTCAACCAACACAAAGTACTTCAAAGAGTGCCCCAAAGTTTCTACCGGAGAGTCAAGAAAAAAACTTGTGCCAACCCCTATGCATAGATTCCCAAGGTCACGGAACCCGCAAGTTGATCACCAAAACATACATCAAGTGAATCAATAGAATACCCCATTGTCACAACAGGTATCCCACGCAAGACATACATCAAGTGTTCTCAAATCCTTAAAGACTCAATCCAATAAGATAAGTTCAAAGGGAAAACTCAATTCATCACAAGCGAGTAGAGGGGGTGAAACATCATAAGATCCAACTATAATAGCAAAGCTCGCGATACATCAAGATCGTGCCATCTCAAGAACACGAGAGAGAGAGAGAGAGATCAAACACATAGATACTTGTACATACCCTCAGCCCCGAGGGTGGACTACTCCCTCCTCATCACGGAGAGTGTCGGGATTATGAAGATGGCCACCAGAGAGGGATCCCCCCCTCCGACAGGGTGCCAGAACGAGTCTAGATTGGTTTTTGGTGGCAACAGAGGCTATCGGCGGCGGAACTCCTGATCAAGGTTATTTTCCGGAGGTTTCAGTATATATAGGAGGTGTTGGAGTTGGGGGCAAGTAAAGGAGGTCTCCGGGCTGTCCATGAGGCAGGGGGCGCGCCCAGTAGGGGGGGGGGCAACCCCTACCCTCGTGGGCAGCCCGTGGATCTTCTGGCCCCCCTCCGGCACTTTCTCGGCTTCTTTTGGTCCAAAATAGCCTCCGTTGAATTTTAGGTAAATTGGGCTCCGTTTGATATTCCTTTTCTGCGATACCCTAAAACAGGAGAAAAACATAAACTGGCACTAGGCTCTGGGTTAATAGGTTAGTCCCAAAAATCATATAAAAGTGTATATAAAAGCCCATAAAACATCCTAGAAGGATAATATAATAGCATGGAACAATAAAAAATTATAGATACGTTGGAGACGTATCACCTATCCACTTTTTTTCACATGCTATGTGGGTGAAATGATGACACCATGCCAACTTTAAACCTTTTCAGAGTTCATTTGAAGTGTTTTTCAATTTCAGGGTCATTTAGCTCTAAAAAAATCAGTAAATGCATGAAAAATAGCAAATCAATTCAGAAAGCGTTGATAATTGATGATGTGGCTTTCAATGGTGCATTTTCAACACACAAAAAGTGTGGAGTTCAAATAAGTTCATACATATGAAATGCCTTTGTAATAGACGAGTTTTCGTGCAAAACCGAAAGAGATTGTCCATTTTGTATACGAAGTGAATCGAGTTTTTTTGTAACCCTCTCTACTTTTTTGCACAAGCTATGTGGGTGAAATGATGATACCATGTCAACTTTCAACCTTTTCAGAGTTCATTTGAAGTGCTTTTCAATTTGAGGGTCATTTAGCTCTTAAACAATCAGTACATGCATACAAAATACCAAATGAATTCAGAAAGGGTTATTAATTGATGATGTGGCTTTGAATGGTGCATTTTGAACACACAAAAAGTCTGGAGTTCAAATAAGTTCAGAAAAATGAAATGTCTTTGTAGCAGACGAGTTTTCGTCCAAAACCCTAATACTTCGAAAGAGATTGTCCATTTTGTACACGAAGTGCATCCAGTTTTCGCCGTAACCTTATCTACTTGCTATGTGGGTTAAATGATGATACCAAGACAACTTTCAACCTTTTCAGAGTTCATTTGAAGTGTTTTTAAATTTCAGGGTCATTTAGCTCCAAAAAAAAATCAATAAATGCATTAAAAATACCGAATGAATTCATAAAAGGTTGATAATTGATGATGTGGTTTCTGAACGGTTCATTTTTAACACACAAAACGTCTGGTGTTCAAATAAGTTCAAAAAATGAAATGCCTTTGTAACAGATGAGTTTTCGCCCGAAACCCTTATACTTCGAAAGAGATTGTCCATTTTGTACACGAAGTGCATCCAGTTTTTACAATAACCTCTCCACTTTTTTGAACATGCTATGTGGATGAAATGATGATACCATGCCAACTTTCAACCTTTTCAGAGTTCATTTGATGTGTTTTTCAATTTCACGGTCATTTAGCTCTGAAAAATCAGTAAATGAATGAAAAATACCAAATGAATTCAAAAAGCATTGATAATTGATTATGTGGCTTTGAATGGTGCATTTTTGAACACACAAAAAGTGTGGAGTTCAAATAAGTTCAAAAAATGAAATTCCTTTGTAACATATGAGTTTTCGTCCAAAACCCTCGTACTTCGAAAGAGATTGTCCATTTTGTACACGAAGTGCATCCAGTTTTTACTGTAACCCTCTCTACTTTTTTTTACATGCTATGTAGGTGAAATGAGGATACCAAGCCAACTTTCAACCTTTTCAGAGTTCATTTGAAGTGTTTTTCAATTTTAGGGTCATTTAGCTATAAAAAATTAAGTAAGTGCATGAAAAATACCAAATGAATTCAGAAAGGGTGGATAATTGATTATCTGGCTTTGAATGCTGCATTTTGAACGCACAAAAAGTCTGGAGTTCAAATACGTTAATAATGAAAAGCCTTTGTAACAGATGAGTTTTCGTCCAAAATCGTGATACTTCAAAAGAGGTTATCCATTTTGTACACAAAGTGCATCTAGTTTTTGCCTTAACCCTATCTAATTTTTTGCACATGGTATGTGGTTGAAATGATGATACCATGCAAACTTTCAACCTTTTTAGAGTTCATTTGAAGTGTTTTTCAATTTTAGGGTCATTTACTCTAATAAAAAAACCTGTAAATGCATTAATAAATACCAAATGAATTAAGAAAGGGTTGAAAATTGATGATGTGGTTTCTGAATGGTGCATTTTGAACACACAAAAAGTCTGGAGTTCAAATAAGTTCAAAAAAATGAAATGCCTTTGTAACAGATGAGTTTTCGCCCAAAACCCTTATACTTCGAAAGAGATTGTTCATTTTGTACACGAAGTTCATCCAGTTTTTGCAGTAACCCTCTCCACTTTTTTGCACATGCTATGTGGGTGAAATGATAATACCATGCATACTTTCATCCTTTTCAGAGTTCATTTGAAGTGTTTTTCAATTTAAGGGTCATTTAGCTCTAAAAAAAATCAGTAAATGCATGAAAAATACCAAATGAATTCAGAAAGCGTTGATAATTGATGATGTGGCTTTGAATGGTGCATTTTGAACACACAAAAAGTGTGGAGTTCAAATAAGTTAAAAAATGAAATGCCTTTGTAACAGATGAGTTTTCGTCCAAAACCGTGATACTTCGAAAGAGGTTGTCCATTTTGTACACAAAGTGCATCCAGTTTTTCCCGTCACCCTATCTACTTGCTATGTGGGTGAAATGATGATACCATGCCAACTTTCAACCTTTTCACAATTCATTTGAAGTGTTTTTCAATTTTAGTGTCATTTAGCTCTAAACAAATCAATAAATGCATGAAAAATACCAAATGAAATCAGAAAGCTTTGATAATTGATGATGTGGTTTCTGAATGGTACATTTTGAATACACAAAAATTCCGGAGTTCAAATAAGTTCAAAAAAATGAAATGCCTTTGTAACACATGTGTTTTCGCGCGAAACCCTCATACTTAAAAGAGATTGTCCATTTTGTACACGAAGTGCATCCAATTTTTGGAGTAACCCTCTCCACGTTTTTGCACATGCTATGTGGGTGAAATGATGATACCATGCCAACTTTCAACCTTTTCAGAGTTCATTTGAAGTGTTTTTCAATTTCAGGGACATTTTGCTCTATAAAAATCAGTAAATGCATGAAAAACACCAAATGAATTCAGAAAGCGTTGATAATTGGTGATGCGGCTTTGAATGGTGCATTTTGAACACACAAAATGTCTGGAGTTCAAATAAGTTAAAAATGAAATGCCTTTGTAACACATGAGTTTTCGTCCAAAACCCTGATACCTCGAAAGAAATGCATGAAAAATACCAAACGAATTCAGAAAGCGTTGATAATTGATGATGTGGCTTTCAATGGTGCATTTTGAACACACAAAAACCGTGGAGTTCAAATAAGTTCAAAAAATGAAATGCATTTGTAACAGATGAGATTTTGTCCAAAACCCTGATACTTCGAAAAAGATTGTCCATTTTGTACACGAAATGTAACCAGTTTTTGCCGTAACCCTCTTTACTTTTTTGCACATGCTATGTGGGAGAAATGATGATACCATGCCAACTTTCAGCCTTTTCAGAGTTCATTTGAAGTGTTTTTCAATTTCAGGGTCATTTAGCTCTAAAACAATCAGTAAATGCATGAAAAGTACCAAATGAATTCAGAAAGCGTTTATAATTTATGATGTAGCTGTGAATGGTGCATTTTGAACACACAAAAAGTGTGGAGTTCAAATAAGTTCAAAAAAATGAAATGCCTTTGTAAGAGACGACTTTTCGCCCGAAACCCTTATACTTCGAAAGAGATTGTCCATTTTGTACACGAAGTGCATCAATGTTTTGCAGTAACCCTCTCCACTCTTTGCACATGCTATGGGGTGAAATGATGATACCATGCCAACTTTAAACCTTTTCAAAGTTCATTTGAAGTGTTTTTCAATTTCAGGGTCATTTAGCTCTAAACAACTAAGTAAATGAATGAAAAATACCAAATGAATTCAGAAAGGGTTGTTAAGAGATGATGTGCTTTTAATTGTGCATTTTGAACACACAAAAATCCTCGCGTTCAAATAAGTTCAAAAAATGAAATGCCTTTGTAACAGCTGAGTTTTCGTCCAAAACCCTCATACTTCGAAAGAGATTGTCCATTTTGTACACGAAGTGCATCGAGTTCTTGTTGTAACCCTCTCTACTTTTTTGCACATGCTATGTGAGTGAAATGATGATACCATGACAACTTTCAAGTTTTCAGAGTTCATTTGAAGTATTTTTCATTTTCAGGGTCATTTAGCTCTAAATCAATTAGTAAATGCATGAAAAATACCAAATGAATTCAGAAAGCGTTGATAATTTATGATGTGGCATTGAATGGTGCATTTTGAACACACAAAAAGTGTGGAGTTCAAATAAGTTCAAAAACTGAAATGCATTTGTAACAGATGATTTTTCGTCCAAAACCCTGATACTTCGACAAAGATTGTCCATTTTGTACATGAAGTGCATCCAGTTTTTGCAGTAACCCTCTCCACTTTTTTGCACATGCTATGTGGGTGAAATGATGATACCATGCCAACTTTCAACTTTATCAGAGTTCATTTGAAGCATTTTTCAATTTCAGGGTCATTTAGCTCTAAAAAATCAGTAAATGCATGGAATATACCAAATGAATTCAGAAAGCGTTGATAATTTATGATGTGGCTTTGAATGGTGCATTTTGAACACACAAAAATCGTGGAGTTCAAATAAGTTCAAAAAAATGAAATGCATTTGTAACAGATGATTTTTCGTCCAAAACCCTAATACTTCGACAAAGATTGTCCATTTTGTACATGAAGTGCATCCAGTTTTTGCAGTAACCTTCTCCACTTTTTTGCACATCCTATGTGGGTGAAAGGATGGTACCATGCCAAATTTCAACCTTTTAGAGTTCATTTGAAGTGTTTTTCAATTTCAGGGTCATTTAGCTCTAAAAAAAATCAGTAAATGCATGAAAAATACCAAATGAAATAAGAAAGGGTCAGTAATTGATGATGTGGTTTCTGAATGGTGCATTTTGAACACACAAAAAGTCTGGAGTTCAAATAAGTTAAAAAATGAAATGCCTTTGTAACAGATGAGTTTTCGCCCGAAACCCTTATACTTCGAAAGAGATTGTCCATTTTGTACACGAAGTGCATCCAATTTTTGCAGTAACCCTCTCCACTTTTTTGCACATGCTATGGGGTGAAATGATGATACCATGCCAATTTTCAACCTTTTCAAAGTTCATTTGAAGTGTTTTTCAATTTCAGGGTGATTTAGCTCTAAACTATTAAGTAAATGCATGAAAAATACCAAATGAATTCGGAAAGGGTTGTTAATTGCTGATGTGCTTTTAATTGTGCATTTTGAACACACAAAAAGTCTCGAGTTCAAATATGTTCAAAAAAAATGTAATGCCTTTGTAACAGCTGAGTTTTCGTGAAAAACCCTGATACTATGAAAGAGATTGTCCATTTTGTACATGAAGTGCATCGAGTTTTTGCTGTAACCTTCTCTACTTTTTTGCACATATTATGTTGGTGAAATGATGATACCGTGCCAACTTTCAACCTTTTTCAGAGTTCATTTGAAGTGTTTTTCAATTTCAGGGTCAATTAGCTCTAAAACAATCATTAAATGCATGAAAAATACCAAATGAATCAAGAAAGGGTTGTTAATTGATGATGTGGCTTTGAATGGTGCATTTTGAATACACAAAAAGTCTTGAGTTCAAATAAGCTCAAAAAAATAAAATGCCCTTGTAACAGCTGAGTTTTCGTCTGAAACCCTAATACTTCGAAAGAGATTGTCCATTTTGTACACGAAGTGCATCCAGTTTTGGCCATAACCCTCTCTACTTTTTTCCACATGCTATGTGGGTGAAATGAAGATACCATGCGAACTTTCAACCTTTTCAGAGTTCATTTGAAGTGTTTTTCAATTTTCGGGTCATTTTGTTCTAAAAAATTAAGTAAATGCAAGAAAAATACCAAAAGAATTCAGAAAGGGTTGATAATTGATTATGTGGCTTTCATTGGTGCATTTTGAACACACAAAATGTCTGGAGTTCAAATAAGTTAAAAAATGAAATGCCTTTGTAACACATGAGTTTTCATCCAAAACCCTGATACGTCGAAAGAAATTATCCATTTTCTACATGAAGTGCATCCAATTTTAACCGTAACCCTATCTACCTGCTATGTGGGTGAAATGATGATACCATGCCAACTTTCAACCTTTTCACAATTCATTTGAACTGTTTTTCAATTTCAGTGTCATTTAGCGCTACACAAATCAATAAATGCATGAAAAATACCAAATGAAATCAGAAAGCTTTGATAATTGATGATGTGGTTTCTGAATGGTGCATTTTAAATACACAAAAATTCTGGAGTTCAAATAAGTTCAAAAAATGAAATGCCTTTGTAACACATGTGTTTTCGCCCGAAACCCTTATACTTAGAAAGAGATTGTCCATTTTGTACACGAAGTGCATCCAATTTTTGGAGTAACCATCTCCACGTTTTTGCACATGCTATGTGGGTGAAATGATGATACCATGCCAACTTTCAACCTTTTCAGAGTTCATTTGAAGTGTTTTTCAATTTTAGGGACATTTAGCTCTATAAAAATAAGTAAATGCATGAAAAATACCAAATGAATTCAGAAAGTGTTGATAATTGATGATGCAGCTTTGAATGGTGCATTTTGAACACACAAAATGTCTGGAGTTCAAATAAGTTAAAAATGAAATGCCTTTGTAACACATGAGTTTTCGTCCAAAACCCTGATACCTCGAAAGAAATTTTCGTCCAATTTTAACCGTAACCCTATCTACTTGCTAGGTGGGTGAAAAGACGATACCATGCCAACTTTCAACCTTTTCACTATTCATTTGAAGTGTTTTTCAATTTCAGGGTCATTTTGCTCTAAAAAATCAATAAATGCATGAAAAATACCAAATGAAATCAGAAAGCATTGATAATTGATGATGTGGTTTCTGAATGGTGCATTTTGAATACACAAAAATTCTGGAGTTCAAATAATTTCAACAAAATGAAATGCCTTTGTAACTGATGTGTTTTCGCCCGAAACCATTATACTTCGAAAGAGAGTGTCCATTTTGCGCACGAAGTGCATCCAGTTTTTGCAGTAACCCTCTCCACGTTTTTGCACATGCTATGTGGGTGAAATGATGATACCATGCTGATGTCTACACACGCTTCTACTCTTGTAGACTATGTTGGGCCTCCAAGCGCAGAGGTTTGTAGGACAGCAACAATTTCCCTCAAGTGGATGACCTAAGGTTTATCGAACTCAGGGAAGTAGAGGTTGAAGATGGTCTCTCTCAAGCAATTCTGCAACTAAGATACAAGAAGTCTCTTGTGTCCCCAACACACCTAATACACTTGTTAGATGTATAGGTGCACTTGTTCGGCGAAGAGATGTTAAATGACAAGTGATATGGATGGCAAAACAAAGTAATATAAATCTGTAATAAAAAGTGCAGCAAGCAAACAAGTGGTAAACGTGAGCACAAATGGTATTGCAATGGTGGAAACAAGGCCTAGGGATCATACTTTCACTAGTGGCAACTCCCAACAACATTAACATAATCGAATCACATGATATTTCCCATAAAGCATGCAATGGAGACGCACCCGGAGGTCATTCATTCGTGGTCAAGAGAGGACGAGAATTATGTAGGGCTACAAAAGCACACCTCAAAGTTCGTAGTTCTCAATCTAAGGATTTCCCAATGTCACCGCGGCCATCCAAAGAGAGTCCCACAATCACCACAACATATCTAAAGGATAGTCAAAGACAAGCACCAAGAGACTCTCAATCTTCAATCAACACACAAGAGAGGAAATCACTCATGAAAATATTTTTCTAATCCATGTCCAATAGACCGCTGTCACCTTGGTCTCGGGGATTATACTAGATAAAGACAAGTGAGTACATCAATCCAATACATAGAGGAAGGGGAAATATCATGGGATCACCCTAGATTAACATAGCCTATGATCACAACGAAGATCACATCATGGGAGAGAGAGATAACCACATAGCTACACGTACGAGCCCTCGGCCCCGGAGAAGACTACTCACACATGGACATGGTGAGGAGAAGGTTGATGATGGTGTTGATGGAGAGGTGCAGCCCCGCGAGGAGGAGACGGCCGGCGGCAGCCACGGAGGCGGCGGCGGTGGCCCTTGGTGGCGCGGCGGCGGCCCTAGGGGGCGGCGGCGGCCCTCCGGGCGGCGGCGGCTCCTTGGCCCCCCTTCTTCCTTGTGGATGGTGCTGCAATGGTGCTGGTCCTCCCCTCCAAGACGGCGGCTCGGGAGGAGGAAAATTCGTGGCCCTTGGTGACCTAGGTTTTCTCTCTTTATATAGACTCTCGGATTCCCGTCATCAGATTTTGGGCCTCAGTAAAACGGGCTAAACTCGGCCGTCCGGACTCCGATTTGGACGAATTTTATATCCAGAAGCATCGCCTCGAAATTCCCCACAACTTTCGCAACTAGACGTTTTCCGTTTGACGTGGTCTTTGGGCCGGAACGTGACCATATTTAAAAAACGTTCTCAGACAGATTTCAGGAAAATCAGAGTCCTACTCCAATACGACTCCTTTTGCGTTTTTGTCAATTTCCAAGTAATTCCTACACAATAAAGTGTAAAACAAGAAGATTGTGCACTTTTGCAACCATTAGTAGGTTAGTCCAAATATGATCAAAAAGTGTATGGAAGTGCATAAATATCATAGCAATATCACACAAAAAGGGCATGGAGCAAGTAGAAATTATAGATACGTTTTGGACGTATCACATGCAAACTTTCAACCTTTCCAGAGTTTATTTGAAGTGTTTTTTAATTTCAGGGTAATTTAGCTCTAAAAAAACAGTAAATGCATGAAAATACCAAATGAATTCAGAAAGGGTTGATAATTGATGATGTCGCTTTGAGTTGTGCATTTTGAACACACAAAAAGTCTGGAGTTCAAATAAGTTCAAAAAAATGAAATGGCTTTGTAACAGCTGAGTTTTTGTCCAAAACCCTGATACTTCGAAAGAGA
This sequence comes from Secale cereale, assembly GCA_902687465.1. Classification (NCBI taxonomy): domain Eukaryota; kingdom Viridiplantae; phylum Streptophyta; class Magnoliopsida; order Poales; family Poaceae; genus Secale; species Secale cereale. Next base: position 312,741,354 of record LR738710.1, read on the forward strand.
TTGTCCATTTTGTACACGAAGTGCATCCAGTTTTTGCCGTAACCCTATATACTTGCTATGTGGGTGAAATGATGATACCATGCCAACTTTCAACCTTTTCAGAATTCATTTAAGGTGTTTTCAATTTCAGGGTCATTTAGCTCTAAACAATTAAGTAAATGCATGAAAAATACCAAATGAATTCACAAAGGGTTGTTAATTGATGATGTGCTTTTAATTGTGCATTTTGAACACACTAAAAGTCTGGAGTTTAAATAAGTTCAAAAAAATGAAATGCCTTTGTAACAGCTGAGATTTCGTCCAAAACCCTGATACTTTGAAAGAGATTGTCCATTTTGTACAAGAAGTGCATTGAGTTTTTGTTGTAACCCTCTCTACTTTTTTGCACATGCTCTTTGGGTGAAATGATGATACCATGCCAACTTTCAACCTTTTCAGAGTTCATTTGAAGTGTTTTTCAATTTCAGGTTCATTTAGCTCTAAAACAATCAGTAAATGCATGAAAAATACCAAATGCATTCACAAAGGGTTGTTAATTAATGATGTGGCTTTGACTGGTGCATTTTGAACACACAAAAAGTCTGGAGTTCAAATAAGTTCAAAAAAATGAAATGCATTTGTAACTGATGAGTTTTTGTCCAAAACACTGATACTTCGAAAAAGATTGTCCATTTTGTACACGAAATGCAACCAGTTTTTGCCGTAACCCTCTTTAATTTTTTGCACATGCTATGTGGGAGAAATGATGATACCATGCCAACTTTCAACCTTTGCAGAGTTCATTCAAAGTGTTTTTCAATTTCAGGGTCATTTAGCTCTAAAAATATCAGTAAATGCATGAAAAATACCACATGAATTCAGAAAGGGTTTATAATTGATGATGTGGCTTTGAGTTGTGCATTTTGAACACACAAAAAGTCGGGAGTTCAAATAACTTCAAAAAAATGAAATGCATTTGTAACAGATGGGTTTTTGTCTAAAACCCTGATACTTCGAAAGAGATTGTCCATTTTGTACACGAGGTGCATCCAGTTTTTGCCGTAACCCTATATACTTGCTATGTGGGTGAAATGATGGTACCATGCCAACTTTCAACCTTTTCAGAGTTCATTTGAAGTGTTTTTCAATTTCATGGTCATTTAAGTGTAAAAAAATCAGTAAATGCATGAAAAATACCAAATGAAATCAGAAAGGGTTGATAATTGATGACGTGGTTTCTGAATGGTGCATTTCGAACACACAAAAAGTCCGGAGTTCGAATAAGTTCAAAAAAATGAAATGCCTTTGTAACAGATGAGTTTTCGCCCGAAACCCTTATACTTCGAAAGAGAGTGTCCATTTTGTACAGGAAGTGCATCCAATTTTTGCAGTAACCCTCTCTACTTTTTTGCACATGCTATGTGGGTGAAATGATGATACCATGCCAACTTTCAACCTTTTCAAAGTTCATTTGAAGTGTTTTTCAATTTCAGGGTCATTTAGCTCTAAAAATTTTAGTAAATGCATGAAAAATACCAAATGGATTCAGTAACCATTGATAATTGATGATGTGGTTTCTGAACGGTGCATTTTGAACAAACAAAAAGTCTGGAGTTCGAATAAGTTCAAAAAATGAAATGCCTTTGTAACAGATGAGTTTTCGCCCGAAACCCTTATACTTTGAAAGAGAGTGTCCATTATGTACACGAAGTGCATCCAGTTTTTGCAGTAACCCTCTCCACTTTTTTGCACATGCTATGTGGGTGAAATGATTATACCATGCCAACTTTCAACCTTTTGAGAGTTCATTTGAAGTGTTTTTCAATTTCAGGGTCATTTAGCTCTAAAAAAAATTAGTAAATGCATGAAAAATACCAAATGGATTCATAAACCGTTGATAATTGATGATGTGGTTTCTGAATGGTGCATTTTGGAGACACAAAAAGTGTGGAGTTCAAATAAGTTCAAAAAAATGAAATGCATTTGTAACAGATGAGTTTTTGTCCAAAACCCTGATACTTCGACAAAGATTGTCCATTTTGTACACGAAGTGCATCCAGTTTTTGCCGTAACCCTCTCTATTTTGCACATGCTATGTGGGTGAAATGATGATACCATGCCAACTTTCAACCTTTTCAGATTTCATTTAAGGTGTTTTCAATTTCAGGGTCATTTAGCTCTAAACAATTAAGTAAATGCATGAAAAATACCAAATGAATTCACAAAGGGTTGTTAATTGATGATGTGCTTTTAATTGTGCATTCTGAACACACTAAAACTCTGGAGTTCAAATAAGTTCAAAAAAATGAAATGCCTTTGAAACAGCTGAGATTTCGTCCAAAACCCTGATACTTTGAAAGAGATTGTCCGTTTTATACAAGAAGTGCATTGAGTTTTTGTTGTAACCCTCTCTACTTTTTTGCACATGCTCTTCGGGTGAAATGATGATACCATGCCAACTTTCAACCTTTTCAGAGTTCATTTGAAGTGTTTTTCAATTTCAGGGTCATTTAGCTCTAAAACAATCACTAAATGCATGAAAAATACCAAATGAATTCAGAAAGGGTTGTTAATTGATGATGTGGGTTTGAATGGTGCATTTTGAACACACACAAAGTCTGGAGTTCAAATAAGTTCAAAAAAATGAAATGCATTTGTAACTGATCAGTTTTTGTCCAAAAAACTGATACTCCGATAAAGATTGTCTATTTTGTACACGAAATGCAACCAATTTTTGCCGTAACCCTCTTTAATTTTTTGCACATGCTATGTGGGAGAAATGATGATACCATGCCAACTTTCAACCTTTGCAGAGTTCATTCGAAGTGTTTTTCAATTTCAGGGTCATTTAGCTCTAAAAAAATCTATAAATGCATGAAAAATACCAAATGAATTCAGAAAGGGTTTATAATTGATTATGTGGCTTTGAATTGTGCATTTTGTGTTGGGGATCGTAGCGGAAAATCAAAAAATTTCCTACGCATCACCAAGATCTATCTATGGAGTAATCTAGCAACGAGGGAGAGGTGAGTGCATCTACATACCCTTGTAGATCGCGATGCGGAAGCGTTGCAAGAACGCGGATGAAGGAGTCATACTCATTGCGATTCAGATCGCGGTTGATTCCGATCTAACCGCCGAACAACGGCGCCTCCGCGTTCAACACACGTGCAGCCCGATGACGTCTCCCACGCCTTGATCCAGCAAGGAGAGAGGGAGAGGTTGGGGAAGACTCCATCCAACAGCAGCATGACGACGTGGTGGTGGTGGAGGAGCGCGGGACTCCAGCAGGGCTTTGCCAAGCACTGCGAGAGACGAGGAGGAAGAGAGGTAGGGCTGCGCCAAGCGACAGAGGTCAAAACCGTGTTGTGGGCAGCCCCAAAACTCTCATATATATAGGGGGAAGGGAGGGGCTGCGCCCCCTCTAGGGTTTCCCACCCCTAGGGGTGCGGCCACCTCAGATCCCATCTGAGGGTGGCGGCCAGAGGGGGAGAGGGAGAGGGGGGCGCACCAGATTGGGCCCTAGGGCCCATCCGCCCTAGGGTTTGCCCCCCTCCCCTCTTGGAGGCGCCTTGGGCCATGGTGGGGGGGGGGGCGCACCAGCCCACCTGGGGCTGGTCCCCACCCATACTTGGCCCACGTAGCCCTCTAGGGCTGGTGGCCCCACCCGGTGGACCCCCGGGACCCTCCCGGTGGTCCCGGTACGCTACCGATAGTGCCCGAAACTTTTCCGGTGACCAAAACGGGACTTCCCATCAATGAATCTTTACCTCCGGACCATTCCGGAACTCCTCGTGACGTCCGGGATCTCATCCGGGACTCCGAACAACATTTGGTAACCGCGTACATACTTTCCCTATGACCCTAGCATCATCGAACCTTCAGTGTGTAGACCCTACGGGCTCGGGAGTCATGCAGACATGGCTGAGACAACTCTTCGGTCAATAACCAACAGCGGGATCTGAATACCCATGTTGGCTCCCACATGCTCCACGATGATCTCATCGGATGAACCACGATGTCAAGGATTCAATCAATCCCGTATACAATTCCCTTTGTCTATCAGCATTGTACTTGCCCGAGATTCGATCGTCGGTATACTGATACCTCGTTCAATATCGTTACCCGCAAGTCTCTTTACTCGTTCTGTAACACATCATCCTGTGATCAACTCCTTGATCACATTGTGCACATTATGATGATGTCCTACCGAGTGGGCCCAGAGATACCTCTTCGTCACACGGAGTGACAAATCCCAGTCTCGATTCATGCCAACCCAACAGACACTTTCGGAGATACCTGTAGTGCACCTTTATAGCCACCCAGTTACGTTGTGACGTTTGGTACACCCAAAGCATTCCTACGGTATCCGGGAGTTGCACAATCTCATGGTCTAAGGAAAAGATACTTGACATATAGAAAAGCTTTAGCATACGAACTACACGATCTGTGCTAGGCTTAGGATTGGGTCTTGTCCATCACATCATTCTCCTAATGATGTGATCCCGTTATCAACGACATCCAATGTCCATGGTCAGGAAACCGTGACCATCTGTTGATCAACGAGCTAGTCAACTAGAGGCTTACTAGGGACATGGTGTTTGTCTATGTATCCACACATGTATCTGAGTTTCCTATCAATACAATTCTAGCATGGATAATAAACAATTATCATGAACAAGGATATATAATAATAACCAATTTATTATTGCCTCTAGGGCGTATTTCCAACAGTCTCCCACTTGCACTAGAGTCAATAATCTAGTTCACATCGCCATGTGATTAACACTCACAGGTCACATCGCCATGTGACTAACATCCAAAGAGTTTACTAGAGTCAGTAATCTAGTTCACATCAATATGTGATTTACACTCAATGAGTTGTGGGTTTGATCATGTTATGCTTGTGAGAGAGGTTGTAGTCAACGGGTCTGCTACATTCAGATCCCTATGTACTTCGCAAAACTTTATGTCATATCGTAGATGCTGCTACCACGTTCCACTTGGAGCTACTCCAAACTGTTGCTCCATTATACATATTCGGTATCTCCACTCAGAGTTATCCGGATAGGTGTTAAGCTTGCATCGACGTAACTCTTTACGTTGAACTCTTTATCACCTAACCGAGAAACATTTCCTTATTCCTCTAAGGATAATTTTGACCACTATCTAGTGATCCACTCCTGGATCACCTTTGTACCCTCTTGCCAGACATGTGGCAAGGCACACATCAGGTGCGGTACTCATCATGGCATACCGTATAGAGCCTATGACAAAAGCATATGGGACGACCTTCGTCCTTCCTCTTTCTTCTGCCGTGGTCAAGCTTTGAGTCTTACTCAACTTCACACCTTACAACTCAGGCAAAAACTCGTTGTTTGACTGATCTATTTTGAACTCCTTAAAAATCATGCCAAGGTGTGTGTTCTTTTGAAAGTATCATCATGCGTCTTGATCTATCTCTATAGATCTTGATGCCCAATATGTAAGCAGCTTTATCCAGGTCTTCCTTTGAAAAACTCCTTTCAAACAACCCTTTATGCTTTCCAGCAATTCTACATCATTTCGGATCAACAATATGTCATTCACATATACTTATCAAAATGTTGTAGTGCTCCCACTCACTTTATTGTAAATACAAGTTTCTAACAAACTTTGTATACCCAAAAACTTTGAGCACTCCATCAAAGCGTATATTCCGACTCCGAGATGCTTGCTCCAGTCCATGGAAGGATCGCTGGAGCTAGCATATCTTTTAGCATCCTTAGGATCGACAAAACCTTTCTGATTGTATCACATACAACCTTTCCTTACGAAAACTGGTAAGGGAACTTGTTTTGACATCCATCTGCCAGATTTCATAAATGCAGCTAATGCTAACATGATTCCGACGGACTTAAGCATCGCTATGGGTGAGAAAATCTCATCGTAGTCAACTCCTTGAACTTGTGAAAAACTCTTTGCCACAAGTCGAGCTTCATAAACGGTGACATTACCGTCCACGTCCGTCTTCTTCTTAAAGATCCATTTATCTCAATGGCTTGCCGATCATCGGGCAAGTCCCCCAAAGTCCATACTTTGTTTTGATACATGGATCCTATCTCAGATTTCTCGGCTTTTAACCATTTGTCGGAATATGGGCCCACCATCGCTTCTCCATACTTCGTAGGTTCATTGTTGTCCAACAACATGACTTCTAAGACAGGATCACCGTACCACTCAGGAGTAGTACATATCTTTGTCGACCTACGAGGTTCGATAGCAACTTGATCCGAAGCTTCATGATCACTATCATTAGTTTCCTCTTCAACAGTCATAGGTTCCACAGAAACATCTTTGGGTGTTGCACTACTCTCCGGTTAAAGTGAGGGTTCGACAGCCTCATCAAGTTCTCTCTTCCTCCCACTCAATTCTTTCGAGAGAAACTCCTTCTCGAGAAAGGAACCGTTCTTAGCGACAAACATTTTTCCCTTGGATCTGAGATAGAAGGTATACCCAAATGTTACCTTTGGGTATCCTATGAAGATGTATTTGTCCGCTTTGGGTTCGAGCTTTTTCCGGCTGAAGCCATAAGCATCGCAGCCCCAAACATTGAGAAATGACAACTTTGGTTTCTTGCCAAACCATAGTTCATACGGCGTCGTCTCAACGGACTTAGATGGTGCCCTATCTAAAGTGAGTGCAACTGTCTGTAATGCATAACCTCAAAATAATAGCGGTAGATCGGTAAGAGACATCATAGATCGTACCATATGCCATAAGGTTCGACTACGATGTCCGGACTCACCATTACGCTGTGGTGTTCCAGGTGGCTTCAACTGCGAAACAATTCCACAATGTCTTAAGTGATTGCCAAACTCACAACTCAGAAAATCTCCCCTTGATCAGATCGTAGGAACATGATCTTCTTGTTATGATGATTCTTAACTTCACTCTGAAATTGCTTGAACTTTTCAAACGCTTCAGACTTTTGCTTCATTGAGTAAATATACCCATATCTACTCAAATCGTTAGTGAAGATGAGAAAATAACGATATCCACCACACGCCTTAATTCTCATTGGATCACACACATCAGCATGTATGATTTCCAACAAGTCACTTGCCCGTTTCATTGTACCTGAAAACGGGATCTAAGTCATCCTGCCCATGAGGCATGGCTCGCATGTGTCAAGCGATTCAAAATCAAGTGACTCCAAACATCCATCAGCATGGAGTTTCTTCATGCATTTTATGCCAAAATGACCTAAGCGGCAGTGCCACAAGAAAGTGGTACTATTATTATTAACTCTACATCTTTTGGCATTAATATTATCATCATGTGTATTACTATGATCGAGATTCAACAAACCATTGGGTGCATGACCATAAAGGTATTATTCATGTAAACAGAATAACCATTATTCTCTGACTTGAATGAATAACCGTATTGCAATGACCATGATCTAATCATATTCGTGCTCAACGTAGACACCTGATAACATTTATCTAGGTTCAACACTAATCTCGAAAATAGAGGGAGCGTGCGATGGTGATCTTATCAACCTTGGAAACACTTCCAACACACATCGTCACCTCGCCCTTAGCTAGTCTCTGTTCAGTCCGTAGCTTTTGCTTCAAGTCACTAATAATAGCAACTGAACCGGTATCCGATACCCATGTGCTACAAGGAGTACTAGTAAGGTACACATCAATAACACATATATCAAATATACTTTGTTGAAGTTGCCTGCTTTTCTTATCTACCATGTATTTGGGGTAGTTCCGCTACCATGTGACCGTTCCCCTTACAATAGAAGCACTTAGTCTCGAGGTTTGGGTTCAACCTTGGGTTCCTTCATCAGAGCGACAACTGGTTTGCCATTCATGAAGTTTCCCTTCTAGCCCTTGCCCCCTTTGAAACCAGTGGTCTTGATAAACCATCAACACTTGATGCTCCTTCTTGATTTCTACTTCCGCGGTCTTAAGCACCGCTAATAGCTCCGGGTTCATCTCCATCCTTTGCATGTCATAGTTCATCACGAAGTTCTAGTAGCTTGGTGATAGTGTCTAGGGAATTCCGTCAACCACTATCTCATCTGGAAGATTAACTCCCACTTGGTTAAAGTGATTTTAGCACCCAGACATTCTGAGTACATGCTCACCAGTTGAGCTATTGTCCTCCATCTTTTTGGCAAAAGAACTTGTCAGAGGTCTCGTACCTCTCAACACGGGCATAAGCCTGAAATCCCAGTTTCAGCTCTTGGAACATCTCATATGTCCTATGGCGTTCAAAACGTCATTGGTAAACCCGTTTCTAAGCCGTAAAGTATGGTGCACTAAACTATCAAGTAGTCATCAAGACGTGTCTGTCAGGTGTTCACAACATCCACAGACGACGTTGTAGGGGTTTGCACATCGAGCGGTACATCAAAGACGTAAGCCTTCTGTGTAGCAGTGAGGACACTCCTCGGACTACGGACCCAGTCCGTAACATTGCTTACAATATCTTTCAACTTGGTCTTTCTCTAGGATCGTATTAAACAGGGAGCTACAACGCAGTTATTGGTCTACAACATAATTTGCGAAGACAACTTAGACTATTGTTCATGACAATTAAGTTCATCTAATGAACTCCCACTCAGATAGACATCTCTCTAGTCATCTAAGTGATACATGATCTGAATCGACTAGGCCGTGTCCGATCATCACGTGAGACGGACTAGTTATCAACGGTGAACATCTTCATGTTGATCGTATCTTCTATACGACTCATGTTCGACCTTTCGGTCTTCCGTGTTCCGAGGCCATGTCTGTACATGCTAGGCTCGTCAAGTCAACCCTAAGTGTATCGCGTGTGTAAATCTGGCTTACACCCGTTGTATGCGAACGTTAGAACCTATCACACCCGATCATCACGTGGTGCTTCGGAACAACGAACCTTAGCAACGGTGCACAGTTAGGGGGAACACAATTCTTGAAATTTTAGTGAGAGATCATCTTATTCACTACCGTCGTTTTAAGCAAATAAGATGTAAAACATGATAAACATCACCTGCAATCAAATAGTGACATGATATGGCCAATATCATTTTGCTCCTTTTGATCTTCATCTTCGGGGCTCCATGATCATCATCGTCACCGGCATGACACCATGATCTCCATCATCATGATCTCCATCATCGTGTCTTCATGAAGTCGTCTCGCCAAACATTACTTCTACTACCTTGGCTAACGTTTAGCAATAAAGTAAAGTAATTACATGGCGTTATTCAGTGACACGCAGGTCATACAATAAATAAGACAACTCCTATGGCTCCTGCCGGTTGTCATTCTCATCGACATGCAAGTCGTGATTCCTATTACAAGAACATGATCAATCTCATACATCACATATATATCATTCATCACATCCTTTTGGCCATATCACATCACACGGCACATGCTGCAAGAACAAGTTAGACGTCCTCTAATTGTTGTTGCAAGTTTTTACGTGGCTGCTATAGGTTTCTAGCAAGAATGTTTCTTACCTACGTCAAAACCACAACGTGATATGCCAATTTATATTTACCCTTCATAAGGACCCTTTTCATCGAATCCGATCTGACTAAAGTGGGAGAGACAGACACCCGCTAGCCACCTTATGCAACTAGTGCATGTCAGTCGGTGGAACCTGTCTCACGTAAGAGTACGTGTAAGGTCGGTCCGGGCCGCTTCATCCCACGATGGCGCCGAATCAAGATAAGACTAGTAACGGCAAGAGAATTGACATGGTCTACGCCCACAACTACTTTGTGTTCTACTCGTGCAAGATACTATGCATAGACCTAGCTCATGATGCCACTGTTGGGGATCATAGCAGAAAATCAAAATTTTTCCTACGCATCACCAAGATCTATCTATGGAGTAATCTAGCAACGAGGGAGAGGTGAGTGCATCTACATACCCTTGTAGATCGCGATGCGGAAGCGTTGCAAGAACGCGGATGAAGGAGTCGTACTCGCTGCGATTCAGATCGCGGTTGATTTCGATCTAAGCGCCGAACAACGGCGCCTCCGCGTTCAACACACGTGCAGCCCGATGACGTCTCCCACGCCTTGATCCAGCAAGGATAGAGGGAGAGGTTGGGGAAGACTCCATCCAACAGCAGCACGACAGTGTGGTGGTGGTGGAGGAGCGCGAGACTCCAGCAGGGCTTCGCCAAGCACTGCGAGAGATGAGGAGGAAGAGAGGTAGGGCTGCGCCAAGCGACAGAGGTCAAAACCGTGTTGTGGGCAGCCCCAAAACTCTCATATATATAGGGGGAAGGGAGGCGCTGCGCCCCCTCTAGGGTTTCCCACCCCTAGGGGTGCGGCCACCTCAGATCCCATCTGAGGGTGGCGGCCAGAGGGGGAGAGGGAGAGGGGGGCGCACCAGATTGGGCCCTAGGGCCCATCTGCCCTAGGGTTTGCCCCCCTCCCCTCTTGGAGGCGCCTTGGGCCATGGTGGGGGGGCGCACCAGCCCACCTGGGGCTGGTCCCCACCCATACTTGGCCCACGTAGCCCTCTGGGGCTGGTGGCCCCACCCGTTGGACCCCCGGGACCCTCTCGGTGGTCCCGGTACGCTACTGATAGTGCCAGAAACTTTTCCGGTGAACAAAACGGGACTTCCCATATATGAATATTTACCTCCGGACCATTCCGGAACTCCTCGTGACGTTCGGGATCTCATCTGGGACTCCAAACAAAATTCGGTAACCGCGTACATACTTTCCCTATAACCCTAGCGTCATCGAACCTTAAGTGTGTAGACCCTACGGGCTCGGGAGTCATGCAGACATCGCCGAGACAACTCTCCGGTCAATAACCAACAGCGGGATCTGGATACCCATGTTGTCTCCCACATGCTCCACGATGATCTCATCGGATGAACCATGATGTCAAGGATTCAATCAATCCCGTATACAATTCCCTTTGTCTATCGGCATAGTACTTGCCCGAGATTCGATCGTCGGTATACCGATACCTCGTTCAATCTCGTTACCGGCAAGTCTCTTTACTCGTTCTGTAATACATCATCCCGTGATCAACTCCTTGATCACATTGTGCACATCATGATGATGTCCTACCGAGTGGGCCCAGAGATACCTCTCCGTCACACGGAGTGACAAATCCCAGTCTCGATTCGTGCCAACCCAACAGACACTTTCGGAGATACCTGTAGTGCACCTTTATGGCCACCCAGTTACGTTGTGACGTTTGGTACACCCAAAGCATTCCTAAGGAAAAGATACTTGACATATAGAAAAGCTTTAGCATAGGAACTACACGATCTGTGCTAGGCTTAGGATTGGGTCTTGTCCATCACATCATTCTCCTAATGATGTGATCCCGTTATCAACAACATCCAATGTCCATGGTCAGGAAACCGTGACCATCTGTTGATCAACGAGCTAGTCAACTAGAGGCTTACTAGGGACATGGTGTTTGTCTATGTATCCACACATGTATCTGAGTTTCCTATCAATACAATTCTAGCATGGATAATAAACCATTATGATGAACAAGGAAATATAATAATAACCAATTTATTATTGCCTCTAGGGCATATTTCCAACATTTTGAACACACAAAAAGTCTGGAGTTCAAATAAGTTCAAAAAAATGAAATGCATTTGTAACAGATGAGTTCTTGTCCAAAACCCTGATACTTCGAAAGAGATTGTCCATTTTGTACACGAGGTGCATCCAGTTTTTGCCGTAACCCTATATACTTGCTGCGTGGGTGAAATGATGATACCATGCCAACTTTCAACCTCTTCAGAGTTCATTTGAAGTGTTTTTCAATTTCATGGTCATTTAAGTGTAAACAAATTAGTAAATGCATGAAAAATACCAAATGAAATCAAAAAGGGTTGATAATTGATGATGTGGTTTCTGAATGGTGCATTTTGAACACACAAAAAGTCTGGAGTTCGAATAAGTTCAAAAAAATGAAATGCCTTTGTAACAGATGAGTTTTCGCCCGAAACCCTTATACTTCGAAAGAGAGTGTCCATTTTGTACACGAAGTGCATCCAGTTTTTGCAGTAACCCTCTCCACGTTTTTGCACATGCTATGTGGGTGAAATGATGATACCATACAGACTTTCAACCTTTTTAGAGTTCATTTGAAGTGTTTTTCAATTTCAGGGTCATTTAGCTCTAAAAACAATCAGTAAATACATGAAAAATACCAAATGAATTCAGAAAGCGTTGATAATTGATGATGTGGCTTTGAATGGTGCATTTTGAAGACACAAAAATTGTGGGGTTCAAATAAGTTTAAAAAAAATGAAATGCATTTGTAACAGATGAGTTTTTGTCCAAAACATTGATACTTCGAAAAAAGATTGTCCATTTTGTACACGAAATGCAACCAGTTTTTGCCGTAACCCTGTTTACCTTTTTGCACATGTTATGTGGGAGAAATGATGATACCATGCCAACTTTCAACCTTTGCAGAGTTCATTCGAAGTGTTTTTCAATTTCAGGGTCATTTAGCTCTAAAAAATCAGTAAATGTATGACAAATACCAAATGAATTCAGAAAGGGTTTATAATTGATGATATGGCTTTGAATTGTGCATTTTGAACACACAAAAAGTCTCGATTTCAAATAAGTTCAAAAAAATGAAATGCCTTTGTAAAAGCCGAGTTTTTGTCCAAAACCCTCATACTTCGAAAGAGATTGTCCATTTTATACACGAGGTGCATCCAGTTTTTTCCGTAACCCTATATACTTGCTATGTGGGTGAAATGATGATACCATGCCAAGTTTCAACCTTTTCAGAGTTCATTTGAAGTGTTTTTCAATTTCATGGTCATTTAAGTGTAAAAAAATCAGTAAATGCATGAAAAATACCAAATGAAATCAGAAAGGGTTGATAATTGATGACTTGGTTTCTGAATGGTGCATTTTAAACACACAAAAAGTCTGGAATTCGAATAAGTTCAAAAAAATGAAATGCCTTTGTAACACATGAGTTTTCGCTCGAAACCCTCATACTT